>OY725488.1:9665494-10265494 GCA_963281255.1 Aphrocallistes beatrix
CAGTGTGGAGTGGAATGTAAGAAATATCTCAGAAACTGTAGTCCTATGTAAGAGTATTATATTTTGCCCAGAATTTATGATGTACTTTGAATTGATTTGCACTGATTAATTCTCTGTAGAGCAAACTTAATCTATTTGATCATTTCATAATTGAAATAATAACAAACAAATAATGGCAACAGCAGATCCAGGATCTGGTCCTGTTAGTTTATTCGGAGTTAGTAACAAACTCCAGAATAAACTGAACTCGTTTAGAGAAGTGATTGAAATGAAGAAATTGGAAGTAAAGAGAGTTAGCAAAGAAATGAGAAGTCTTATCGAATAGAAAGAAGAAGAAATAATCCGAGAATTTGACACCATTTGGGAAGAAGTGAATACTAAAATGGAGAAGAAGAAAACTGAAACTCAAAAGGGTATTCGAGAACTAGAGATTAAGAAAAAGGAGATGATTGAAATTATTCGAAAGCTCAATCCACTGAGACACAATTCCCTCAATTATCAGAAACAATAGAAAGGGCAAAGGAAGAAATGGATATTGATATTCTTAATGTGAGGTAACGTGGAGAGTGGGACGGCATCCCGTCCCGTAAATTATGCATCTAGATTTTACTGGACTACAGAGAATTAATCAGTGCAAATCAATTCAAAGTACATCATAAATTCTGGGCAAAATATAATACTCTTACATAGGACTACAGTTTCTGAGATATTTCTTACATTCCACTCCACACTGTATATGATTCTATTTTTAGACAATAGTTCTGTACAGCTAATTGATTGTGTAAAAATGAATTCGAAAATCTGTTACAAATTCGGTATCTGTTTGTACAATTTAAATTTTATTCACTTCATAAAATATGAAATTTTAGTATTTTAAATGGAAAATATTGGACCAACCATTGTAGGGGAATGTACAAAGAATATAGACATACATGCATACGTACATACATAGGTAAATGCTGAGATAAAACATAAAGTTCCAGAAAGTAATACAATTTTGGAAAATAAACGATAAAGTTTTACTGAATAAATGTGTACACATTCTCAGAAATTCAATGTCACTGTCGAGAGGAAGGTTTGGATATTTTCAAAATAGTTGTATACAGTTATTTTGATTAGTTGACAAGACTATTATCCTGTTATCAGAATTCAGTGCTATCCCTCTTGGCTCTAAGAACTCTCCTCTCTTCTCTCCTCTTCTACCGAATTTCTGTATCAACCCTCCTCTGATTGAGAAGATTGCTACCGAGTGGGATGAGTAATCTGTCATGAGGATATTGTTCTGTTGATCTAGACAGAAGAACAGAGGGTTAGTGAGAGGAGTACCTTCTCCACAACGTATCATCTCCCTCAAGAACTGATGCGAGTGATTGAATACATAAATACAATGATAACCTTCCTTCAATACCACAATCTCACTCTGAGTCAGTTTAATATCTCTAGGACCCAAAATATGATGTATGAATGAGTTGAAAGTGAGATTCACATTCAGACACTGAATTCGATCTTCCATATTCTCGCAAACGTAGATTAGATTTTTCAAAATTGATACTTCGATACCACGTGGTCGAACAAACATAAGTTCCCCTCCTTTTCCAACAGACTGCAATAACTTCCCTTCAACAGAATACACATTCAGACAATTACCCAGAGCTTGTGTAACATAGACTTTATTCTCGTCGAAACAAATGCCATATGGTTCATTCATCTTCTCATCAAACTGAAAAAGAAACTGGAATGAACTAGTGAAGACCTGTATGCGATTGTTTCCTTGATCGCAAATGTAAATATTATTTGTTTGAGGATGGATTGAGATTGATTGAGGATACTCGACACTCCAACTTCAGTAGAACGAGCATGACTGTGCTTACCAGCAATTAGAACAGGTTCTCCTTTCTTCTTGTAGTCCAATAGTCCGATAATCCTGATCTTTCCGATCTCACTCAGTCTCTCTTCCAGTGTTCCATCCCACTCCAGCTCTACACGGCTCATTCTAGTCTCAGTCGATTCCAGACTCAATTCGAGTTCTCTAATGCGGGTATTTAGTGGAGCGATGCTTAACTCCAAAGCTTCGTAGTTTTCATTTCCTTTCAGAGCGGACATGACACTCTCTTTAGAGTTAGAGAGTTGTTGGATCTGTTCCCTTACTTCTTCTCCCTTGTAGCTAGCCACCAGCTGATCCAGCTGAGACAGTAGAGCAGCTTCTCTCTCATTCAGCGTTTGGTGAGATTTAGAGAACTTATCTCTTATCTCTTTTCTCACTCTCTCCACCTGAGAGAGGAATGGTTCACTCTCTGACTCAGACAAACTTGCCATGAAATGTATCTAACAAAACTACTAAGAATCAAAAAGAAACATAATCAGATTTAGCAATTTGTCAGTGGACAGTCGACAAACGTTAATTTAAATATTCGTTAATTTGAAAATTAGTTATAGTTGGAGTTCTATTAAACTGCTCATCCTAATGAATACAATTATCAACCATTACTACAAGAGTTAATTCACCACCATCGTAGAGTGCTCAAAATGGACATATGTAGCATAAAGTGGCTCATAATTTGAAAGCATTGAGATTGAATATTCTTTAGATTTATCCTCTAGGACTAATTTGAACGGATATACGTATTTCGAATCTGAAACCTGATTAGTTATATCCTTTATCGTTTAAGAATATTCGTCTTCATGAATAGACCCATTTAGTACTATTGGCATGCGAAATAATGAAATGTCCAAATGATTTAGTTCGGGTAGTGTGCATACAATTTACTTCTATAACCGGGGAAATGGGGAGAGGGGTAAAAATTTCCATCTTTTTATACATACCAATGTATCTCTATGTTTGGAAAAAAGTGGAAATGATTATGCTTTCGAAACAGTTTATGACTTGTAGAATGATCATGTCATAAACTGATCTGTCTTGGATTAATAATATTTTCCGAATTATCTAAGTAGGCATTATTCGAGCCAGCTATTCAGAAAATGTGCCATCTTAATGTAGTTTGACTGAAAGATGACTGCGATCACTGCATATATATTGTTGTGATCTATATCATTTATGATTAGAATTGAACAGTGAAGAGAGAATGGCAGAAGCAGATTCATGTCTATAACATCAGTAGCTTGGCTATCCCCCAACACATCACTATTCTCAATTCGAGAAATATCTATGGTATATCAAATAACATTGAAGTGAAGTCCATTTCTTGGGATTGAGCCTGGGCAATGGAATAGGAATTGCAAGGTTGACTCAGAACACTGTTCCTGGTGCCAACTTCATTACAGTTAAGTGCCTGAGTATAATCTGCATTCTCCAACTGTTGATTAGCATTCATATCCAAATGCTTGGCCATTATATCTGGAGAGATGTCCATGAAACAGTTTGTGTGTGGTGAATCAGTGTGGGAGTGCGAATTAGGAATTGGCACATCACACTCAGATAAAGTCTGCATTACAGTCTCTTTGTCAAAGATATCCTCAGTCAATGCATTGGAAATAGAAGGTACATTTCCTAGAGGCAGGGAAGTTTGACCTCCAAAAAGTTTTGTCGAGTCTTTGGAATCAATTACCACTGCTGGTTTAATTTTTCGCTCCTTTTTCCTCTTCGGTTTCCTAACAATAGATTTTTGAGTTTCCAAAACAGGAATTTGTTCTAATTGCGTCGGCACAGAGTTAATATCTATCTTCAATTCAATCGTGTTTGAATACCATTTTTTCTTGCGTAGAACTAACTCCAAGTCTGACTGTATCTCGAGTATTATGTTGAATTGAGCTTGGAACGCAGAGAGATCGCTCAGTTGGTGTGGAATATCCAACTTTTGAGATAGAAATACGCCTAAAGTAGCTACTTGTAATTCCAAATCTCTGAAATGTCTAAACATGGAAGTTTGTACTCGCAAGACTTGAAGAGTGATTCTCTCAGAGAGAGTTTTGATCTGAGAGAGAAGAGAAGTAGTTGACCTTGACCTCTGTTGCAGCAAAATCTCAAGATCAAATTGATCCTTTCGTATAGTATTCAGCTCTTGAAGATACATTAGAGTTTTGGGAGTGACTATTCAAAAATTTTAACTTATATAGTAGATAAGTTAATAAATTAGAATTTAAGCGCTGGATAGTTAATTTTAACAGATTATAAATCAATGACATGATCCAACTATAATTTCAATTGCATATGTATATGTATTTACAGTGGAGTCTCGAATAACTGACACATTGTGGGACATGTTTTGTCCGTTGTAGAGAGATGTCGGCTTCTAGGAGAATGCTTAACTATTACAGACGCAAATGCTAAATTCATTCCGTTCCACGAGGCTTGTCCATTGTAGAGGAATTGTCCGCTTTTGTCGGTTTTGGGAGACCTCACTGTATACTAGTATTTCAGGACCAAATCGGTAAGATTAAATGTGAAATCCACAAAGAAGCGAATAAAAGCATTATTTCAATACAGACCTGTTGCATGAGAAATTGACCCCCATGGGAAAATGACTCCCCTTGTATATAGGAACCATGGATACTCAATAATTAGGGGGAGTCATTTTCACATGGGGGTCATATTCCTACGATAGGTGCGTGAGAAAATGACTCCCCTCTACTATTTAACGTATTGATCATCTTGGTGAATATTTAGTCATCTTAGTGAATATTTAATATTCTATCACACTATTACAACTTCCTGTGGTGATTTCCTAATTGGAAGGGATGACAATTGCATCTAGAATATTTAGTATTCTATCACACTATTACATCTTCCTGTAGTGATTTCGTATACTTGCTACGGAACATGTTCCGTAGCATACTTATCATGAGTAATAAAATAAAGAAAATAGGAAAGTATTGGCATATGTTACACAGTGTTGTTATTGTGTAAATAAACTCATACAATCTGGTACAATATAGTAATAAGTTTATTAACATATTTTAGTTTTTGCAACAATAAATTCTACAGATAACAAACATCATTTTGTAGATTAAATACATAATTCAGGGTGTAGTAAGTAAAACACTGAATTCAGTTTCCCCAAAGTTGTGTTCTTCCCCCATTCTGATATTTTAGGAGACAGCAGATCATTATACTTGTACCAAACACCATTCTGGTATATCATTAAATAGAAATGATTGCCAATAAATAAAGTATATCCTGCCAATCTGTAGCATAGGGTTCGTTCATTGTTAGCAATATAGATTGACTCATCAATATCACCCATTTTAAGTGTACAATTTGATTCAGAGATATGTCCAAGTTCTATTACGAATATTGTTGGTATATTTTGGAAGTGACCAGAGAGTAATTCAAGTTTAGATTTGTCTGACTGGCATCTTTTGCAATTCGCAGGAATCATCTTCTTATCAATGCAATCTTGTAATGTAGAGGTGACTTTAGTAAAGCTGCCGACTTGAAGACTAGCATCAAATGTATCACAGCAGCTGTAGCATTTAAACGTCGTAGAATAAACATCGTTAGATAGCCTGAATTTTCGAAGAAGTTTTATTATTAATGCCTCAGAACCAAAGAAATTATACTTTTTAACTATTATTTCGTATGTAAGCGGAATATTGATCAAATTTGCAATGTAGTGTCGAAGTTCATCGAACTTGAGGTCATGAATTAGTGACAAAAAATGTTCTCCATCTGTATTAGGTGTGAATCCGGTGAATTTTATTGCATTCTCTATGCTAACTTTATTTAAACCAATCAGTGATATTACATTATCTATCGAACAGGTGTTTACATGTAGGATATCGTTAAATTCCCCTTGCCAAATTGGACACAATTTTTCAAGTTCAGACGCGACACCGTGAGAATAGCACTCTTGAGCAATATCCGAGTTCGAGTTTAGTTGAATATCTTTTGTTCCCTCATCTTCAGAATCGATATAAATAAGTTTAGAATTCGAAATACTTTCCAGTACCACAGGTAATAGAACAGCCAAGGGGTAGTCACATTTATGTCTTTCATCTATTTATATCTGACAAGTTTCGAGATGTTCATTATACCACTTGGAAACCAGGCAAGCAACCTTTTCTTTCAGAGCATATTCAACTGAAGTCTCTGGATGGTACGAAATAAGATCATTGAATTTCAGGTATTTAGATTTTTCATCTAATTGTCGATGTAAATCAGAGATGTAGGAGTTCTCTTTCAACGCATTTATAAGTTTAGGTTTGATGCTGTTTATAATTTCCAGGTATTCATCATAGGTAAGAAGATTGGGATCAGATTCAAATATATTTCTACCATCGAACCAATAGTGCCATCTCCACCTTAAAATAATTGACTAAGAATAAAATTTGAACGGATAGGTGTTTGAAACCTGAACGATATTTTAATTGTGTGAATGTTGTACACTTCGACTAAGGATTAATTGTATCAAATAATATTTTTTAGCATTCTGATTTTTTTAAATTTGAATTTTTTGTGATATTCTTTTAATTAATATGTACCTTGTACATCTAATAGCTAGCTAGTATTTCGCGGAATTTTATTATTTTTGATTCCCTTTGCAAAATACTATATTACATACTTACATTTAGAGCTAGAGAAGTAGTTAGTAGTCAAGTCATCTACTTTCGAGTTGGAACATTCAAACGACATTGAGGAGGAAGTTGGCGAAGATTGCAACTACAGAATTGAGAATAATGATCTAACATACTGAAGTATCATGCATAGGGAGATTTACGCTACCGATTATTGTACACGTATACATTCGTGCAATGTATCAAATACGTAAATTAAATATGAAATCTGAAAACATAAAAATGTTGATGATGAACCAACCAACCTTGCATTGTTTTAGCTTTTTGGATGCTTTTCGCTTTTGAGAATTCTGATTTGTCGATGTAGTCGATGTAGTAGTTTGAACGACAATGTGATGAGTCTAAATAATTGTTATTTTACAAATCAATTGTTGGTTCTTTGATAATATACACGTAATATTATACATCTATTCGCTATCTCATAACATTTAACGGATAGCCATGACAGATACTTAAAATCGAGTAGTATTTTAATATTTGTGTAGATAGGAAAATATAGTACCTGTGAAATACGCTGCAAATACTTTTTGGTGAGATGGAATGGCACCTTTTTCGATTTTTGTCTCTGTTGATATTACGGATAAGCACGTTATCTGACTTCTCGATGATTGATCTAAGGAAAGAGTTATAATAAATACTGAGTCTACAATTTATGTTATCCGTGCTTATTTTAACAACTCTATGTATCCGATCTGTCCGAAAATTCGGAAATTCCGTAATTGAGTAAATGTATTTTTAGTAAATTAAGATATCTCCTTTCGTTATTTTACTTAGTTTTCATTTACATAATCATTGCACAAATGTAAGTAATTTATATAAAAGAAAAACAAACCTCTTACGATGAATCTTAGCATCAAATATCTGTTTCTGCCTTGCTTGATCTTGTAGGATATTTGTACGTGCATTTCCATATTCACTATTTCTGTGAGTCCATACTTTCTATCCACTCTAATGAATCAGAGGACACTGTATACGAGTTTTCACTTCTTTCAGAGTCATTATTTTCAATAGCATCATCAGAACTTGAATTTCCATCTAGTTCTAAGCCACTTGTACTAAAGAGATAAGCCGGATTGCAATCTCGACCAAACATTAATCTAAATGGGGTCATCTTAGTCGATTTTTTGAGGTGTGTGTTTGCAGCTAAGCATGCCTCGTCAAGCCGTTGTGTCCATTCAATGTCTACGTCGTTGCGAAACTTTTCGATTTTGCTAAATAAATATAAGTTATTGAATTGTTATCCAAGAAACTTCTATCTAAAAATATCCAAGAAACTTCTATCTAAAAAAACTCCTACAAACAAATACTTTCAAATAACTTTTTTCACAACTAGACTATGGTGGTAACATTATTATCCGAAAAGTGGTATTTACCAACCTTACTCTGAAATTCTGGACCTTGATCATGTTGAATGATTTCAGGGATGCCAAGTGTTAGGTATATAGAACGTAGCTTGTCAATTACTTCTTTAGTGCACTTCGATTTCAGCGGTCTTGCTATTACATATTTAGATAAATAACAAACGGCAACTAATAGATGCAAATAGCCATCCTGAGTCATTGGCAGGTTACAGATTAAGTCCATTCCGATATGTTGCCATGGCCTTTCTGGAGGTGGTATAGGTTGGAGTAGACGATTTGTATTCGTATTTGGATCCCTTTCCTTTCGGCATTTATCACAACTTTTTACCTATACGAAAAGATCACTCAATAGTACACTTTTTAAAGATATGCATTGGAAACTTCACACAATGTATCACCTGATTTCGAAATTTTATATAGCATCTAGAATTACAGCCCTAACTAACAATTGTTTTAAAATTAACATACTACTTACATAGCTTCTAACTTGCTCGCACATTCCAGTCCAATAGTATTCTCTGCGAATATTGTTGAGTGTAGCATTCTGGCCAGGATGATCTGAATCATGGTACAGCTGGAGTATAGTCGCTATTTCTGTTTTCAGTGGGCATTTTTAAAAATGTTCACTCCCATCTGGAAACATCACTTTCTGTACCAATAGAAAGAATAAAACCTTCCAAAAAGTAGATTAAGTAGATAATTATATTGTTTACTTATCTGATAAAGAATATTATTCTCTCCACTTATCCGAAATTTAAGTGATTTCCTTCGAAAGTTTCGCTTGAGAGCCTTGCTTTTGAAGGAATCAGGATATTTTTGGTACAATAAATAATCCTTAAGTTCTTCATACTCTGTTAACTCCATTAGCAAAAATGTCAAATTGATCAAGGGGATTATAAAATGTGTATATATATATAGTATTAATAATTGAATCACTATCTTGCATGCAGGCACACACATGTGTGGTTTGAGTCACAGTAGAATAGTAGTAGAATAGAATTGTCATCCATTCCAATTACGAAATCACCACAGGAAGATGTAATAGTGTGATAGAATACTAAATATTCTAGATGCAATTGTCATCCCTTCCAATTAGGAAATCACCACAGGAAGTTGTAATAGTGTGATAGAATACTAAATATTCTAGATGCAATTGTCATCCCTTCCAATTAGGAAATCACCACAGGAAGTTGTAATAGTGTGATAGAATACTAAATATTCACTAAGATGACTAAATATTCACCAAGATGATCAATACATTAAATAGTAGAGGGGAGTCATTTTCTCACGCACCTATCGTAGGAATATGACCCCCCATGTGAAAATGACTCCCCCTAATTATTGAGTATCCATGGTTCCTATATACAAGGGGAGTCATTTTCCCATGGGGGTCAATTTCTCATGCAACAGACCTACTTGTATGCTTTATTGAGTACATTTCAAAGTTATTTATTTATTCTTGGTTATATAGAAGGTGAATGAAGTCAGAATTTCCGAATTTATCATTAAGAACAGTTAAAATTATGGTTAAAACTGGATTTGTAAACAATCGTAAGAATTCTGAAAACAAAACAATTTAGTAGGTGTTTTTCTGAATTAAATAAAAACACTGTCAAGTTCAAAGTCAATATTAGCTGTTACTAGTAGAGCAGACAAGTGCAACGAAGGCTTGCAAACATTTCTACCAATACTAAATCATAAAAACACGTAACAACTCTGAACTATATACAGTAATATTAGCTGTGGTCTATAATTATAACTCCCAGCTACAGTAGAAAAGACGCATCGCAGTAAACAAAGACAGAATAATAGTTTGGTTATAAAGGTTATTTTCATTCTGAATTTGAGACTTTCAAAGTTCAAAGTTAGTATTAGCTGTGAATTAGGAAAGTTTCAACGCAAGATTGCAGACTATGAGTTTCTACTTATACAGAATCATTTTTTCAATGAACATAGTATACTCTGCACTATCTACTAGTACATAGTAAATACTACTTAAGAAACATTTGAATATTAGCGTTGTAGTCTAGAAATAGCAGAAGAACTAAAAGGTACATCGACAGTAATTAACCCTTAAAAACAATAAATACCATATCTGATAGGAAAATAACAACGAAAGGAATTGCCGCACCTAAAATAGTGCTGGCTACGCCTTTGACTGTAAGGTATTTTTGAGTAAGAAGTTAGGGTTTTCGTGGGAATTGAATTGGGAACAACAATTATCTTACGCATATTGGAATTCCCACAAGTGGCAATCGTTCGGGCAATGAGTTTGCATCCAAACGGCAATCTTTTTTTTAGGGTATTCAATTATTTTACGTATTAAATTCTAGAAAACGCCAACTTTTTGTCAAGAAATTAATTTTATTACACATTATCCATAACTAGAATCTAAACTTTTCGATCATCACTCTGCTTTATATAGTACGTATAACAAAAAAATATGGAATTTGAATCACAGCTACATAACAACAGTAGTCACATGTTACTAACATCCTATTCTGAAAATGCTTACTCATTGATCAAGAAATGAGTCTTAATACGTATCAAAAATGTTTAAAATATTCAAGTACACGTTCAATAGAACCGCGGAATTACAAAGATCCTTGAGACATAAAAAATTATCTCAATTCAGAAATACGTATATTAATATTGAAGTATATTTGATGTCATTACTACAAGAAGTGGTACGGCATTTGCCTACGACTTTCTCCAAAATATGCATTACAAGTATAACAACGCTAATTTCTGCAGAACCACCCCAGCTTGCTTCCACCGGAGCTGAATAGGTGGTCGTTACTCTGAGGTGATTGGTGTGTGAGGTTCCACTGTATTATAAACATTAAAATCAAACACACAACGCTGTAACATCTTCGACATTTTGTTCTATTATTAATTAGGAGTGCATTTGAGGTCAGGGGCGGTCCCAAAGGGGGGGGTTCTGGGGCATTTTCCCCGAGTTAAATTATAAATTATAATGGAGCTAACTCAATTTAAGTTTAAAATTCTTTTTCAATCTGATCTTAAATGCTCCCAGTATAAAGATTTTAAAACAAAGGAATGGACATCTGGGTTACTTCCAGAAAAGACGATTGGAATGTCATGCTACCTCAGTCAATCAAGGTTTGTGGATCCTATGTAAGGTTGCCAAAACCGACAATTTGAGAGACCTTCTTTACAGGAATTCACCTATGATCCTAGAGTAGGTGACTGCAATATTAGATATTTATATTGAGCTCCTATAGGGAGATGCCCTTATAGCATGGACCAGCATCGCATCTAGGATCTCTTTATGGGGTAGATGTGCATATTTCGTAAAATATCATCACTTCCGGTTTCCATAATACGTATATTAGTAATTTTCATATCCTGACTGGTGTTTAATAACTCAACTTTGGCTAGGAATGTTGAATTGAAAGTGAATTGAAAATGAAAATGAAAGTGGGGTGTTTTCTATTTATACCTTTGACCCCAAGTCATCTTAGGGATAATTATCATAATTATTAATGGAGCTACACTATCACTTGTCGACGTACATTTTATTTCTAAATATAAAATATAAAAATATTATAATATTGTCAGTAAACATTAGTTATTGGTAGAATAGAAAATATTCAATGGAAATATTTTAACCAAACAAGTTTTACTTTCTACTGAATTTAAGAACTAATAAATGTACAATTGATTAGTGAAGATACTTTTCCATAAAATCAGTAAACTAATTTTAGGGGTGGAAAAATAGGATAATATAGCCTTCAAAAGAAGTGCTAACAATGCAGTTCTGTAGAAAAGAGCATCGATTGAAAAACTTTTGAAATTTTTTAAAAATTAGACAAAGTTAAGGTTAGTAGGTTTGTGTCCTGAAAGCTGTCTAATGCAAGTAAGAGTATCTAAGCTTTTTTTGCGTCGCTATCTGTCCCGTACACAAAATTCCTGAATTTAAATTGAGTGGTACAATATTAAACTGGCAATTAATATTACACTGATGAGAGTAGTTATAACAGTTCTCGGGAGGGATTAAGATACGGGTGAGTCATAACTCCAGGAATTTTCAAGAATACTTATACTCAATAGTGTGATATCATAATAAGATATTTAAACAAAAATACTTGAAATATTCGGAGACATTTCAGATATCCTATGTTCCCTCCCACCAATAAGAAGCCTCCTCTTAAATAGCTTAGTATCAAATATAGTTACATATTTCAGGTAACAAGGATCACGAGTCTTTAAAACATGCTACGATTCATTCCTTGAATCATGGGACTTATCTTGTGATCATAAATTGAAACCTTAGAGCATATAAGGTTACCTGAAATATTACCCTACACAGCTAACAGTACATAAAATTTGTACCCTTGACTCATAGAGATAAAGAAAATTCGATTAAGAAAGAAAAAAATCATATTTTTATCTAAGTATAGAACTACTTCTTCCCCCAGACATGAGTCGAATGAAAAATCAATTTCCTTACACTCCATTCTTTAATAATTTTAACTCAAGATGTTAAAGTAATTCAGTGCTTCCTGTGATGTCATTAGTAGTTTGATTTTAGGATTCCATACTCAATCATCCGGAATAGTACACTGAACCCAGGGATTTTGAGTGATTTTATGTGCCATCAATCGCTTTTAAGTGTAATAAAGCGATAAATATGAATAATCTGCTTCAAAAACGAGTTAATATGTTTATATTAATAAAATTGATTAAATGATTAACATCTATGGAAAGAGTTGGGAGTAATTAGCTTAAATTTTAGTGGTCAATTGTCTAAATCAGGGCTGTCCAACTATATTTACTTCGGGCCGCAACTGCTTCATACCATTTAGTGGCGGGCCGCAATAAAGGGGCGTGCACTCGGGATGGGTATGGATAGAGGCATTTTGGACGCAACGTGGGCCGCACAAAGCAAGGCCGCGGGCCGCCTGTTGGACAGCGCTGGTCTAAATAGTGTAATTACTGTATTCCCAGGAAAAAAGAGAGAAAAAAATTACGGTAAATTCCCTAAAATGACAACGCCCGTTAATAAACAATTAATACTTGTATGTTTATATTTCAGAGTTTTAGTCACAACAACAGAACCCAAAAGGCTGACTCTCAAATAAATCTATGTAAACATAAACTCGGTTTGTTTTCGTTTACCAGCAAAAGATTGAGCAATCGTTGAGAAACAATCAAATAATAAAATATCATTTCATGGACACACCTCAATCTACCTGAATAACAAAAGGAAAGAAGATATCGACTTTACAAATGTATAATTAGGTTAGGTTTATCTACTAACTGCACGTATATGCACTGCTAATTATTTAGAATGGATAATTTATGTTGAATAAAAAAAATTTAATTGACAAAAACAAGCCACTAAATATTGTTTAATGTTGAGCTAAAAATTTGAAACAGTTCACAAAAAGATGGAAAAACTTTTTAAATTATATTACAGTGCAATTAAAATTATTATTACAATGTCTTATGCAAGCAATTAATCAACATTATTGATATAATAATTTGATCGACTCATACAATCAGCACAGCCTGCTATTGATATTAATGCAGACTATTCAGTCATTACGCAAAGTGAATGATTACATGCTAACGTTAGAAGAAGTAACATACTCCATGAACTGATGTTATTAATAACACATTCATTAATTAAACAACAGGAAAGAGTTTAGAGTATAGTCCTAATAGTCTAGAGATAGTTCTTGTAATAAATTATAAATATATGAACTCGACTATACTAGTTGTTTATAATGAAATCACTTCATGCTATCGAGTGTATTATATACTTGTATCCTTATTGTGTATTCTGTTTTTCAAAAGCTCAGACATAAAATTCCCTTAAGTTTAATAGGAGTTTAATAGGATAATTGATAGCTCCACGCTCTACACACATTACAAAACAAAAAGTGAATAAAACTATACTATATGAATATAAACATCTCAACTTTTGATTGTGCAAATCAGAGGTGCAGCGGTCTGGACTGGACTGCGGTCCAGACCGGTCCGCACCGGACCGACCGGTTTCAGCTCAGTCCGGTCCGCCTTTTTAAAGTTCGGTCTGGAATAGTCCGAATTAGCGATCTAACGGTCTGGACCGATTCATCGGTCTGGACCGAACAATCCGTCTGGATCGAATCATCGGGCTGAACCGATCCATCGTTTTGGACCGATTCAGCATCCTAGTATATCGGCAAAACGATCTATTACCCATTGTTATAATACAATAATTATATGAAGTTAGAAATACGTAGATAGTATTAGCTACTCAGTCTCTAAAATCCTAATATCTAGTGAATCGTTATTACGGTCTGGACTGGACAATCGGTCTGGACCGCTGCATCTCTGGTGCAAATATAAAAAAAGTATAATCATTACCTGTTTTCGTGAACTCCCGGGAAGGTCTTCTAGCCCCGAGCATGTAGTTGCCTGGGGCGGGGATGGCTCGATGTGCTTCGGAGTGTGGGGGAGAACGCTGGATTTCCCGATCGGAATCGGTCTACTCTGCACGTGCAGGGACTCCTCGGAATCCGTGGTGTCGGGGGTGTGCTCTGGGATTGGCTCAAACTGAAAGGGGACGCCACTGTTGGGAGAAGTGGCAGATGGAGGACAAACTAAATCGAGAAGTTTTCGAAGTTAACATCTCAAAATGTGCCAAATAGTAGAATTCAATTTATGCCATACCAGCGGTTGTGTACCGAATAATCAGCTGCAACTACTACTGAATATTAAATTCCATTTCCTCTTGGAACATTTTTGAACAAAATTTACAGAATGAATAATAAGTATAGGTAGAAATTGAATTATCCATTTCTCATATAAGATGCAGATTCTATTTTAGCTTAAAAGAATGTGGTCTTTATTACCCTAGATAATAAGAAATTAAAGAATTTCTTATGTAGTAATAAAGACCAAAAATTTTGGACCAAATTGAAAGGGAGGACCAAACAGTGTCCCAACAAACCAAGTAGATGTTATACTGTAGCATGGCCTACTTAATATACGGCTATATATGTCACCGAGAAGGCCATAAAACGAAGAGGCCAGTTTTAACAAAGTCAAAATTTAATTAGACCGATAAATCAAAAACCGCTTCCGATAGACATTTGAAATGTATTATTATCATATACAAACATTATATCAGAGTATCCAATTCCGCTGACAAAAATTTATATGTCAAAATGTGATTGCGCAATAGGCTCTTTTTAGAGCGGAAAATGTTGCTGTTCTAGCTCATATTAAACATTGTTATCTGCATTTCTAATGCTTGATTTTTTGATTGAGCACAACAGGAAGACACCAAGCCAAAATATCTGAAAACTTTGGTTGGAATGTCTATGCATTCCTCAGTTGCTATGGAAACAAAAGATTGCATGTTTACGCCATAACTCGAAAAGTATAGATCGCAGACACTAAGAGATTATACCATTTAATCCGTAAACTATTACTTCCTATATTAGAATAATATTATTCACATGTCTATTTTCAATATTTTCTGAGTTATCTAGGATGTTGTCACATCTCATTACTTCTCTATAGATTGTGATAAAATCTTAGATAACTCATAACTTATTGAAAATAAATGTGTGAATAGTATTATTCTCATATAGGAAGTAATAGTTTACGGATTAAATGGTATAATTTCTTAGTGTCTGCGATCTATACTTTTCGAGTTATGGCTACTCTGATATAATGTTTGTATATGGTAATAATACATTTCAAATGGCTATCGGAAGCGGTTTTTGATTTATCGGTCTAATTAAAATTTGACTTTGTTAAAACTGGCCACCGATTCTAAGATCGATGGCAAGCTCCGCATACTTGAATGCCATATCATCAATGGAGGGAGTCAGCTGTGAGATGTAGGTCTTGCCAAGGGACCTGGAGAGGTGTGCTATGGTAGACTTTATGTCTTTAGTTACCCTCTCTACCACTTGGGATGCCCATTGTATCTATAGGAGGCACGGGAATAATGATACAGTCAGGTTCGCTTATTATGAACCCGCTTAATATGAACATTCGTTTATTATGAAAAGGTTCCATAGGATTTGTATTATGTCGAGTTCGCTTAATATGAAGTCTCTCTATTATGAACAGACTTTTTGGTCCCCATGGTGTTCATAATAAGCGACCCTGACTGTAACTAGATGAGATAGGGGTAGATTTTGGTTCCTATGATTCATCTAGGATTTCAGGGTATAGATTTGAATATCACATTTTGGGTGTATAATATAAGTTTATTAAAATCTCTCCTACAAAATACTATTTTAACATATTAACCAAATACTTTTGGCTATCTTTAAGACTAATATTTTCAAGATTTAAGGTTAAATTAAGTTGATTTTCTTAGAATTTCTTAATAATTTTGCTTAAATGAGTGGTTCAAATGATCTCATTTTTCTATAAAATGCAGATTATAAAAGGTTCCCGAGAGGAGTGTAAGTATTCGTAAGCAGAGAAGCTTGTTTGTTCATCTAAATAATCAATCATCATCATCATCATCATCATGATAATGATTAGGAAAGTGATTTGTTGGGAATATTTCGTGCTTCGTAAGAGATTGCTAAACACATATATCTGCAGTATTTTTAGAAAAATTGTTCTGAACTGTGAAAAATAAATAGTTAAATCGAAAACTTTCCGTCTCTTTTCACAGATAATGATTGATTCGTAATTTAAAAAAATATCTGATAAGGTAAGCCACCAGAACAAAATTCTAAATACTCCGCATCAGTTATAAAAAGATAGTTTTAATAATTATATTCTTTATCGAAAAAATTTTGTTAAATTTACATATACACCTGCTGAACTTATAAATACTGCTACACCTGTGTATGCCTGATAGATAGATAGATCACAGAGATAAATCTATAATTATGCACCACACAACATGTGTAGAAACCCCAGACCAGATGTACTGTGTATTAGTAATAATCGTGTATTATGTAAATTCCCAAACTCGGAGAGAATGACTTGTACTTGCCATAATTCCAACAAGGAATGGGACGAATATAATGGGAGACATATGCGATTGATAGGTGAGGTAAAGCATCTGTTACCACAGGATATATACAGAAATAAATTGCAAGGTTGTACTACTCCATACATACTATATGGTAGGTTGTGGCTGATGTGTTAATTAATGTAATAATTGATATACTTTCATTATGAAAAGTAATAAATTTCTGAGTAAAACTAACATTTTGAGATTTTTACGAGAGTACAGTACTGGTTTTAGAGATACGATATTCTGGTTGGTTCAGTTTAAAACCCTGTTGTTGTTAACCAGGGTTTTACAGGGATATGTTGCGTTATTTCCGGTTTAAGCCATTTTGGCGGGGAAGCAATATGAATGTGGAGTCCGTACTATAAATAGAAAAGACTCTAGGTATATTTCGGTGAATAAAATTCGGTTGAATGGAAATTTTGGATATGAAGACTGAATAATCAGGTTTATCAGAATCCTGTTGTCCTGTTGTCAGTGCACTGTAATATAAACTAATCATATTTAAGTACTTTATTCAATGGCTTAATTAGGATATAAAAATGTAATAGAATGATAATGCATATATCATGTGGTGGTGTTGTGGGTGATGCAATCATGTGGTGGTGTTGTGGGTGATGCAATCATGTGGTGGTGTTGTGGGTAATGCAATCATGTGGTGACAAGTCAATTAGTTCATTTAAGTTCAGTTCAATAAACAAATGATATTGCATGTGGACTATATAGATAAAAATATTGCACACACACTTGTAAAAAACTTTTAAAAGTTTAGATACTTGTACAAAGGTTGTTGTGACAAACCATAAACTAGGTTGACAATGATTTCATACATTTGCAAATAATATGAATGAGCCAAGTACTGAATACGTGCTATACAGAGTGTACAGTTTATGTATTATTGCACACCAGTTATGAATAACAATACGAGAGTCTGGATTGGTTACCGGAAGGATTTCATCCAACTATTTTAGGAGTTTTGATATACAGAACATCCTTTTGATTATTTCGGTTGATGAAACCTTAGTTATATACAAATAAGATCTAATGTGCTATGAAAATATCTTCAGGAGTAAGCTTGTAGATATTAAAAAGTTCTGAAGAGAGAAATTTACAGTTTTCTAACGGAAATAGCGTACTTATGTTACAGTATGAACAGAAGATTCAGAAAATTCTAATAGGATCGGTTCTCTCACTTAGGAACTTTTTTACAATATTTTTACAATTAAAAAAATCCAACGGACCAAAAATTCAATAAATTCAAAAGTGATTGGACTAAATTAACTGTTTAAGAATGAGAGTTAGATGCTTTACTTGCAAGCAAAGTAGTATATTAAACTCCAAATCAACTAAAGATATATTTTTATATAAATAAATACGTATAATTATGTATTTATAAGTTTATCTGACCTTGAGATTCATGATCAGCTGTTCAATGAGCAGAGCTACGTCATCAGTGAGTTTAGTATACTGCAAGACTGACTCACTATCGATGCATAACAGAGCCTAGAAACAAACAAATCTTAGATAGAATATAAACTGTGAGAAGTTACTACTAACCTCAAACTAGGATCCTCTTGAGCAGAGGCGCCGAACTTTTCGAAATCTTTGGGAAATTTTGGACTTCTAGGGTGGTTCATCCCTAAAATTTGTATTGCGTCTATGGGCCATCTTCGAATCCAGGGAGGGCTCGAGCACCCAAGCCCCCCCGGGTTCGGCGCCTATGCTCTTGAGTTAGAAATTGAAATATTTTTGGTATTTGGCTTGCAGTTCTTTTATTTGAATGGAAATACTCCATGTTAATTTGAAATATCAGAATTGCTTTGTTAAATCTACAAATCAGTCGATTGTGTTGAGTGGCAACAAAGCAGTTTCCAAAAAATTAATTTGTAAATCACCAGCTTTGGGTCAGGTTTTATTTTATAAACTTTTTTAAAATCAGCAGACTTGCATACAAAGAAATTGTGTCTACTCTGTAAAATTTGTAAAATCAACTATACTTCTTCAAAATGTGTCATATGAACAACTAATATATTGCTGTAGAAAGTTATTAAATTAGTATTATCAGACCTGCGAGCCTAACTGCTGCTTTCTAAGATTCTCGAGCTCCTCTCCGGACAAGAACGGGGTCAGATGCTGGAGAGCGAACTGTACCACGAACAGAATCTGTCTGGAATACGTGAGGCTGTCCAGGAGTGATAAGCACAACTTCGCACTCAGGTCTTTGGGGGTGAAATCTTCCAAAATCTAAAAGGAAGTAAACTCTCAAACACATTTTATTTATGAGCATTTAAATACTAATGAGATAATATAGTATAAGGTTTGTAAATATTTGAATGCATTTGATATTAACTCTGATAGCTCATAACCTCGGAATTAGTAGCGAATACTGTACTGAATCTTTAAAGCAAATCTTGTTCCTAATTAACAGACATTTATTGATAATATAGACAAATTCAACCTACTATATCTATATATTTAGTATAAAAAGTATGATATCACTAACCAAATCAATTGATCAAAGTTAAGTACGTAAGTATTTCCTACAAAATCCTTAGTAGAAAGGTAATTTTAGTTCTACTTGTAAATTAACGTACATTTATCCTAAGTAATTTCCATACCTAAGACAATTAATAACATTGTAAAGTTAATGTATGGAAAATTACTAAGCAAAATCTTCATAATAGGATGACGGGTTAGAAAATCTGATATATATGCTACGGAACATGTTGACATTTGGAAGATGTTAACATCTACCGCGGTAGATGTTAACATTTTATTTTCATGTATTTTAGACGGCTTCCCTAATGCTTTCACTTTCACATGATAAACATCTTTGATATGTCGATTTTGTAAGTGTTTACATTTTAAATATGTTTACTACCTGATACAGATGGGAGGAACAGGTGCAATAATCGAACTATCGAGAATCAAATTTCCTACACGTACTTTTGTTCATATGTCTGATATTCTTTTAAATTACCACCGTCGAAAGTTTGAAGACGAAGTACTGGCTAAAAATCTGGAGCAAAAGTGTCGTATCTGGAATAATAAAGAGATAGAAGGGATAATCGAGCAACCCTGCGATCCAAGCGGGACGTATCCCCGAGCTGATCGATCCCTTCAACATTTTCGCGTTCTTAAGGTCTTGGAAGTAAAGGAATTGCGCTATATAGATCCTTACAATAAAGATAAGTCCTTCCAAGTTGTTTCGTTCGAAGACCTGTTCGATAAACTTTATTGGTCGCGGGAACAGACAGGATTTGCAGGATGGAAACCAATTCACCATAATTTAAGGGAACAAGGTATCTATATCAGTGTTGGGTTGGTGAGACTATTCTTAGAGCACAGCCCGAGCCATCAGGGAAGAATTTCCAAAAAGGGTCAGAAATCTTTAGTAGCAAATCCAATTCTGTCTACAAGCTTTGGCTCACGGGGACAGGTTGATCTTATCAATATGCTTACTGTGCCAGATATCGGATTTAAGTGGATTTTAAATTACCAGGATCACTTCACTAAGTGGGCAGTATTAAAACCATTAAGACAAAAATGTGCGGAAGAAGTTGCCAGCAATCTTGTCACAATCTTCTATTCACTTGGTGCACCGAACATACTCCAGAGTGACAATGGCAAGGAATTTGATAATAGACTATTGGAAACTCTAAATGCATTGTGGCCATCAACCAAAATAATACATGGAAAACCTAGAAAGCCACAATCCCAAGGCTCTGTTGAGAATGCAAATGGTCGTGTTGAGAATATTCTTCAAAGTTTGTTGGAAAAGGAAGGCCATTCTCATTGGGCTAAGGAATTGGACAGAGTAGCATATATGAAAAACACAACACTACATACGATTCTGAGTACCAGCCCATATAAGGTTCTATATGGCAGAGATCCACCTCGAGGACTTCGAGATTTTGACATTCCTTCTACACTTCACCATTCAATCAATACAGTTGAAGATCTTAGTTCAAAGTTCCCAAGTTTTGAAACTGAACTATTAAGCGATAACGAAGACATTTCCTACAGCGTAGAGGATGTTGGTTCACCTTTTATCCCAAATACCTCCCAAATGGAATCAGTATCTCTTTCTGAAAATATCGATAGTGATAATGGCTCGAACCATTATGATGTAACGATGAATTTTGATCTTACAACATTGGGAGCTACAATGGACCAAATATCTAAAGTATGTCTTGTTCAATATGCAATTTTTTTAACTTTAGGTGGTCAAATATCAATGTACAGCAATAGTAGCATACTCAAGTTTTCACCTCTATCGAATCTAAATGGAAACTCGAAGCTAATGTTGGAGTATTCGTCTCAAATAAATGAATAATTGTTACACTTATGGATTAATCTAAATCAGATCTGATGAAATCATTAAACACGGAATGATTGAATTGAAGAAAGAAGTATCTTAGTAGATATCATTGGAATTGAGAAAATAAACTCATATAATTGAGGGCTAAAGTTCACAAATCTGGGGGGCTAGACCCAAATAGCTCCCCCGTGGATCAATTCGTAAAATTTTCAGGGGGGACCATGGCCCCCCTGGACCTCCCCCCTGTATCCGCCCCTGCCACCAGGATCTCCTAGTGAGCAACACGAAGAGTGTAAATATAAAATTGAGAGTTCTACTTGTACAATGAATTCAGTAAAAATACAACGTAAAGATAGCAAGGAAATTGTTGATATTTCAGGTAATGAAGATTTCATCAATGGAAAAAAATGAAATATTTAATGACAACATATTAGATACCGATAGTTCTGATAGTGAACCTTTTATAATGGATACTGGGAGATTAAACATTCCATTCGCTGAGATTGAACAGTATTGCGCAAGCTGGGGAGGTTGTTACAAAGGCATCAACTTGTGGAACACATGTAATGTTGATAATGTCATAACTCTAATTAGTCTCCAACTTCACGAATTACAAAGAATACTGACCTAGCTTCAAATAACGATCCAAGATGAACTGAGGAAAATTATATCCGATATTCGTAAATTGAAATTCGATTCGCTACGTTTCTGGCTAGCGAGAAAATTACAAGTCAAGTTTGAGACTAGCACAGTCGATTTCTTTGGATCCGAATATAGAATTGTTCAGATTTTCGTTAATGCTGGACTAATCGTCCAGAAATATGAACGTACATATAAGATGTTAACATCTGTCATGGTAGATGTTAACATCTTCCAAATGTCAACATGTTCCGTAGCATATATATATAATGATAAGGTAGCTTTTAATAAAATAACTAAAAGATGTTTAACAAAGTTCAAATTGATTGCACGATTTCAAGTTCTGCAACAGACGACCAATCAATCCGTATAATAGTTGAACCCGCCGACATAGTGACACAGGTTGGCTCCTACGTAAACATATCAGTAGTCGTTAGTTCTCCAGCTCCAACATTCCAATGGTACAACCAATACGGCATTCCAATACTCAACGAGTGCCAATCAAATTTGCGTTTGGGGCCAGTGAGTAGGGAAGATTTCGGGTTTTACCGTCTCCAGATCAAAGATAGCATTACGAACGAGGCTGTTCTAACCGAATGGATTGAACTGAAAAACTCATTTCCTGAGTTAACAAGCGATAATGTGTGTCATAGATGTGTCAATTTCGACTATGCCCAACAGCCCACTGTTCTAAAGTCCCCTGAAGGAGTATTTGTACAAGGATCCCAAATAAACCTGACAGCCCATTTTAAGAATGCTCTGTTCTATCAGTGGTTCAAGGATGGCTTCAAGTTGGAAGGTTGCACAGGAAATACGCTCATGATCAACAATGCAAACATAGAAAACACAGGAAACTACGTCATCGTAGCTACCAACAGACAAGGAATAGAGAGCAGACTGAAAACTATTATTATTATTATTATGAAATAATTTAAAATGGTTAGGATTCAAATGTCTTAATCTGATTCATCTGATAATATAAATATTATGAATGTGCTTGTATTTAATAAAAACCTTCATTCAGTAATTGTTTAGAATCGCAATTATGAATCGTAATCAATAAACCAAAAAGATTCTAGTATAGTGAAGCATTTGGAAATTAAGAATTCTTCATAATAGCTATCAGTGATTGAGTTAAACGTTCGAATAAATTATCGGTTCAGAGTAATAGTTCAGCTTTAGGAAAAACAAAGTAACGATTTGAAGTACATATAAAAACAGAAATAACGAGTGATCATCTCCTCCAAAAGAGACATACTAACAAATTTAATGAAATTGGACTGTTAGATTTTGAAAGATTGTGTGGAAGGACGGATATAGCATAAAAAATGTTCGAGAATGATACAGAAATTTTAAATACGTAGTTATTAATAGAATCGGAAATATCCGTGTGACAAAATACATGCTTAAACGGATGAACTAGTTGTGTGGGAGTGCCCACTACTAGAAGTACAGTTCCTCTAGACATCACAACATAGATAATTTTCCTATTAGAAAGTGGATTTAATTTTAGTTTCAATTGGGCTATTTTAGGATTTTAATAGAAAAATCAGTAGAATATGAGTAATCAGTTTATTACCTATGGCTTGGGAGTTTTCTATTTATAGTTTAGACTAAAAATTTTTATGGATTCCCAACCGGAAATAACGCAGCAACATTGCTTCATAACTTTAGATGAAAAGATTAGACAATCTTTATCAAAATTACTCCCAAACCAAGATATGATGTCATAAAGTGATATTCTATCCGAAATATTGCCTATTTTGCGTAAGCAACATGGCTGATAGATATTTATAGCTACATCCTATTAATAGAGTCAGGATTCTTATCGAAATACTCAATGTAAATTCAGTATGCAATATCCAATCATAAAAACAAAATGTATCTGACAATTGGAGGTACTTTCAAGAATGTGAGCTCATGGCGGTAACAGTATTATGCAAGTAAGAGCCTGAGATATGAGGTAGGGAGAGAATGTAGCAATATTTACGCAATCAAAATGTAGACACAAAAAGGTCATCTCTACAAATACGTAGTTAATGGTAGTTATGAATATTGGATACATCGATAGGTGTGTCTGAGTAGGGAATTTTTGTCCAAACTTTCACTATATCCAATATCTCCTGTACTATTAATTAATTGTATTTTTAGTGCTACTCCTATGAGGGAGATGCAGTAATGACTTGTACAGTATATGATATTCGTAATGTCTGTCCATCTAGAAGTTCTTTTTGATATCTACCTTATCGATTTTATCAAACTTGATATGAACATTTGTATCTAATATATCGATTACCGTATTCCGTTGTTAATTGTTAAAACCTTATTAACCACTGGTAAAAAAGAAAATATTTCAGATATGAGAGACTTTTCAATGAATACAACCACAAGAATGATTGAGAAATGGTATGAGTGATGAAATTGTAAACAACGAACTCATTTGCAAAAATGATTTTCACATCTCTACGACTAGATGGTGGTTAGAGAATCATTTTACTTAAGAGATTGTCCAATAGACTCTAAACTACGTAGATAGCAAACCTAGATTTTAAATAAAAACACGAATGACGAACGAATGAGACGCTACTACTCAACACAGTAATTCTATATTCAAATCAAAGGTAGAAGTGTATCACTGAAATGTATTTCACTCCCAATTCAATCAATCGCACATTGACATTTAAAGTAAAAATTTTGACGCGTCATCATCAAGATTAGATCTCACGGATGAGAAGTGATATGTATAATTACATTTCTGACTGAGTCAGTATATTAATAGCACTACAATCCTATGCTGGCCATCATGATGGTGCCATGATAAGGATTAAGACACAATATAGTTCTCTAAAGTAACGAGTAATGACGAATTGCATACATAAAGTAGCGTAGACTGGTTTAATTATATTATTATTGTTATTACATATTTGTATAAAGAATAGCAATTTAAGATATGAAATCACCAGGAAAAATCATATATAAATAATCACTTTAAAAACATAAGATATTGCATAGTTTCTACTCCAATTTGCAAAAATGAATCGTTTTTGTGATTTATTTTGTAATTCATTTTGTGTATTTTATGATTTATTTTGTGATTTTTTGTTTTGTTTGGGGAGATTGTTTCCAGCTGATTATGATGATGAGTATAATCTTGATGATAAGAGCACCTGGGAATTAACCAAGAGAGCGTTGGGCTTCAAATGTAGAGCATTGAAATGCACACTTCTAATTATCTTTGAACTTTTCCTACTCGCATGCACAATTGGATTATTGGTGCCATTCATTTTGTACCTACACGAAGAAGCTAGCACGTCTATCCCTCTGATAGTAATGTTTGCAGTCTGCTCTTGTAGCTGTGTATGTTATAACTGCATAATGTGCATATACACTGGGTGTTTCTATGTATCAATGTTTTTTTACATATGTGATGAATCGGAATGAATGATGCTACCCAACCAACAAAGTCTATACAACAGCATTATGTATTGGCCAAGTGCCTAATAATTCATATTAATTATAGTGTATATTAGTTGAGTTAAATATAACAAGTGGAATGTGAATAATTGTAATCAAAATATAGTGCTTGCAAATCTGTTCTGGGGAATTTACTTGATTTACTTTCACCAAACTTAATATGACACATTTATACTTACCGTATTCAATCCGATGAGTAGCCGGGCGATTATTAATTGTTAAAACCCTATTAACCACTGATAAAAATTAATACTTCAGATAAGAGACTTTTCAATAAATATAACCACACAAGTGATAGGGTAAATAATATGATGGATTAATTTGTTAATCTTTATTCCAAGGAGTAATAACAAAAAGTTAGCACCTCCTTATTATTCAAGGGCCAGCGTCTATTCAAGTACATACGGTGTTCACACCTTCCTTCAAAACATGACAAAATGTGGGGACGAATGCAATTACAGGGTTATATTACAGAGGTTGGAATAATTGATTAATATAGATTGGACAAAACTCAATGCTACATAAATAATTCATATGATGACTCTCTAAATTAATCATTTTTCAAATATTGACATGAATTTGTATTTTATGATAGAAATGAGTCTGATCATGTTATCTATATCTAGTATGATGCTCAATATTATGCAAAAAGCAGGGGTTTATCTAGGTGTTCAGGTGGCACTTATAGGTGCCAGCCTGGTATCGTCCGAAGAGCCAAGGTGCTTGAAGCGGATTCGAATTTGTGCCGGGTTGCCATAACCCATGGGATTACAAGATAAACCCCTGTATGGGTGGCAAATATTTTTTATCAACTTAAAAAAGGTTCCAGCTGGAAAATCCTAGATAAAAGCAAGGTTAAGCATAAATTTTACACGACGGAAATGAGTTAGCATCATATTTTTGATTAACAAATATTTCTAGAAATTGAGTGATTCAAATTTTATCTCAAAATCAAAGTTAGAACATTTTTATACAACTTCCAAAAATATAAAATTGAAAATTATGCCATGAAAGATTTGATTTAAAGAAACAAAATGAAATGTGATCATACTAATTGCATGTGGAAACAATTACTAGGACTTTGAAGGAGGTAAGGAGCGAACTAAATTACAGTTATTTTCCACTTTCAGCTCATTGTTAACAGAAAAAGTTGAGTCAAAAGTATTCATGACATCAGATATTAATTTAAACAAAAAATACCATAAACAAAAAATACTGTAGTTATCAGTATTGCACCATTTTATTTCTACCATTGTGTTAAAGTGGTGAATCAGTGAAAATCTCCGTTTAGTCAAATCTAAGAAAAAAGAGTTGGAGACATACTTTTAGGAGTTATATCCAGTAATTAAGGTTGAAATCTAAAATCGCTGAGTAACAAAATAGATTTAGTATTTTAGAATCTAGAATAACAAGCTAGTTAGGATGTCCACAAAAGTCAATGGTGATATAGATACATCATATACAATACTTCATAGCTATTAAAGATGAATTAGGACAATTTTTAAGATCCTCAACTGTTCTCGTCTCGTCACTAATATTGCCCGGATTTTATAAAATCTTAGAACTCTCAAAATCTAATTAGTATTAGGTATTTTGCTGTATAAAATTATAAAATTAGTTAATTAATCTCCCTTAAACGCCGTTCTATTTATAGTATCAAGGCCGTGTTTATGGCTTCCCGGCCCAAAATAGCTTACTGGAAGAGAGTTAACCATTCTCCATTAATTATTTAAGGTTCAAGAATTAGTATATTATGCTTAAAAACTAACACATCCAAATTGAAAAATACGCGGAATAAAAATTGAATCAAATGAAATATTGTCACAATTATCTCATCTGTCTGGTTCACCAGATGTCCCTCCATCTCATCTTAGAGTTATTTAAAAGTTGAGTGAGACAACTTTGTAAGAATGTTACTAAACCCACGTGCTCAATTCCCGGAGTATCATATAGCCTGACAAAAATAATGTAGTCAATTGGGTGCAGAATTAAAAATAGACAAGTACGTATTAGTTAATTATATTTCTGAAAACGATACCTGTACTTATTTATAATATTAATTAATACTAAAATCAAGAATTTCTTTTCACCATTAGGAAAAGCTAGATAACATTGTCCTTGTTTCTTGTTTAAAATTCACTCAATTACTGCTATTTTGAGTTGTATTTTGTAATTCAATCAAATAAAATACTTTACCATAAAAACAAACAAAAAGGATTGAAATTTGATTCATTTAAGATTCCTATTTTAAGAGAGAATCAATTCAGTATTGCATTCCTGGGGCAATATTCAAGCAATGTAGCTAAAGATTAGTAGGCCCTACTGTCCTAAGTCTTGTGCGTAGACAGTCCGATTCCAGCTGTATACTCAGTAGGCTATGCTTGAATGTATACACAGAGAATATGTTAATAATTTATACACTTGTATTATTGTTAACTATGTCCATTGTGAATCAACATTCACAAACTTCAAAGCGGCGGTCCTAACCAATTCTAACAAAGTGGGAACGCCCAACTCCTATACCGAAATCTAAGTTTACGAATTCACGAATTAATGAATTTTTCGAATAATTCATAATTCTTTGCCATTTTTTAATTAATTAGTCAACTTAGACCGAAATGCGAACTAGTACTTATCCGATTACAAAATAAGATTTCACTCGACATAAAAGTTAGGTAAAGTCCAGACAATTATAGTACTATATATAAATGTATGCTCAGTAAGTAAATTATAATCACACAGAATATTTAAAAGCTTTAGAAAGGAACAATATGTACACTGACGCCATTCTTTTTCAAAACGATTTCGACCTGACGAGGAGTTCAAAAAATAATGCGGAAATTAAAATATTAAAAGAACCAGCAGACGCAATTGGAAAAATAAACTCATATGTAAATTTCTCAGCATTAGTTGAAGCAAATAATCCCACTTTCCAATGGTACAATCAAAAAGGGGAACAGATAAGAGGAAAAAGTCGAAGTAATCTTCCAATTGGACCAGTAAAGGAAGAAGATTTCGGATTTTATCGGTTAGAAATTATGGATGGAGTTACAAAAGAAGCAAAACTATCAAGATGGGTAGAGCTGAAGAAGTCAGTGCCAAAAAACATCCAAAACCAACACTACAGACAAGAAACACCGAAACCCAAACTTGTAGGGCAAACAGAAGGAAGGTCCTATGTACTAGGAAGTACTATCATTATCGGTGCTCAGTTCGAGAATGCAACAACTTATCAATGGTTTAAGGATGGAATGAAGTTAGACGGCTGTACAGGAACTCAACTTCAAATCACTAACGCGACATGGGAAAATCGTGGGAACTTCACATTAGTCGCTGCAAATACAAACGGAGATCAAATTGAAGCAATAATACCTGTTCATATTACTGACTATATGTATTAACTGTAAGGGATTGTATCGAAATAATAATTTAAATTTAATTTTAAACTTCTATTCTTATTAGTATTAAAATACAGAACCATACATTGCCTAGAGCTAATTTAATATTTGGAATTAATCGATAAATTATATAATTATTTATTTGTAGAAAATTGGGTTCTTTAAGCTCACAAGAATCATATAGAATGAAATAGTAAGTTTCTTAATAATTACAATAGAGATGTTGTTCGGAAAACTTCCACAAGTCACAGTACTAGAGTTGTATTGTCATATATTAGAGTGTCCTTAGCGCATGCGCTACTCTTCTCTTATATTAAAAAAGATATCAAAATCAGCTACAATTGCATAGTTACTGCCCTCCAGTTGAGATATTCGCAATTTTTTCTGCCAACTGATGTACTGATTAATTTGGAAAGTTTCTAAATATCTACTTCTCTGATTAATTCAGGACCATTGAAGTAAATTTCTTCATGATTATCCTGGTTCTGGCCTAAATAACAATTACTCTAATCAACAAAAATATTAACAAATAATAAACGAATCTAGATTTTTACCTGAAGTTGTTGACATTTAGGATTCAAATTGAGTCAACGGTTCAATTTCTGATAAATAAATCTGTCAACGTTACGTGTGAGGAAGCTCACATCATATTTTACAAAATAATAAATTCAAAAGCTTAAAATCCCAATATATTTAACAGGGTTAGATGGATGTTTGTTATGAATCAAAATTCACAAACAAAGGTGCCTCCTCGGTCCTATGTTAACAAGGGGGAAGTGGTCTTGACTCAAGCTACTTATTCGATTTAAATACAAGAACTACTAAAATACAGTTATTGTCAGAACTATACCATTTAAAGTATGTGAAATTAATCATAGTATTATTCATTTTGAGTACAGGTAAGATTTCTGAACAGTTATTGGTCGACAGACCGTTAGTGCAGCTCCAGTAAGTGACTTAGCACGTGATATGCCATAATGGTATCTTCCTACAGGAGCTACACTAAAAAGAGTCAACTGCTTAAAACCTTTTAAAGCAAGATTCATTGAAGCTCAAATGAAAATGATTTGGCAATTTCAAGAGCTTAGAAAATAAATAATTCTAACTGGGCAGACTAAACTATGGATTAGAATAGTATTTAACCTCGTTAATCATTATGCTAGAACATACCTGTATGTGCTGACTATAATCAATGTGCTGACATAATCAGTATTAATAAAACTATTATATACTCATACACACTAAGAATAATGCCAAGAAATGAAAATAAAAATAAGAAAGTAACTATTCTACTCATCTAACTAATCCGTAGACAAAAATACGTCAGAAAATCCTCTAATTCGCATATTCCATTGGAAATAATAGTAATATGATGACTTAACTTTTTTGCAAACGCTTCGACACTGTTTATACAATTATGGATTTTAAGCTAATCATGGACGTACATTTAACACAATTAACACAATTGACTTTAGTTAATTATCCATGATCCATGATTATAAACGGCTTGTTAGTTAATGAACAGGCATTATTACTATATATAAAGTAGGTTTAATATGTATACTCTTATAGCCATATGCCATAGTATATCTCGACCAGCATGTATATTGTAAATGTAACTTGAAAGTAATTATTAAAATTGTCATTTGGGCTCGGCGCTTTGTACTGTGTCGACTCACTGGCATACGAATGCACATATCACGTAGCCCATGTTTGCTCGCACTCGGTCGCTAGCGTCTCGCTTACGGCTCCGCTGGTGTTTTGTCTCTCTCTCAATACATACACATGTAGAGTGGAACCTCTCTAATTGTGGTCTTGGGCGATGGGCCCCCGGAATTGAGATACTGACCTCCATTCCATATTTCAGGGACATCGTCTTTCCCTGAATAAGCGCCGGGCTGTTAGATAAGATGTTAACATTTTAGGTAGGTAAACCATTAGCTATGGCTAGTTGTATTTATGAATACTCTTAGTGGATAGTAATGAATTGGAAATCGTTTATCTCTTCCAAATGCCATTTTTCTCAACTGATACGGCGCTCTAACTTTGAGGGTTTTTGAGCACGAAAAAAAGGGGAAAGACGGTATTTTAAAATTGTGACTGATCTTAATCACTTGAAAAATACAACCCACCTTCTCTTAGCCTATGGCATTACTTAGGGAGTAACCGACACTAAACACAAAGTATAAATGTTTGAAGAATTGGAGAGTGGATGACTGAGGCCGAAGCCTGTGTCGATTACAAAATGTTTAAGGCCACAAAATTTCCCTAAACAGAATAAAATTGATAAATCTTTTTAAGATTTCATTTAATGAATACAATATAGGATTCATACCGCTCCTAATAATGTCTTATTTTCAAGTTATACTTAGTTATACTAGAAGATAGGATTTCTTAGCATAAACTTGTCACTTGCCTCCCCAATTCCCCGACTATATCCAATTCTCTGTTTACAAAGGTTAGTTTTAATGGAATTAGTTAGTTTAACCTAATTACTCTGTCATTCATATAGATTTTACTGTATATGTGTTGTATAATGAAGCTAGACCTTTTAGGCATTCCTAGGAGATTCATTGCATTTTTCATTGAATTGATTGTGCAAACTCCCGAATTTTTTTTCCGGCCCCCTTAAATGTCATCAATTAAATTTAAGAAAGCTAGTTCATCCCATTCTTAATTTATGCAGTTTTAAAATTGACGAGTATACAAAGGTATATGCTCGGATTACTGTTAAACTTCATTTGAACCTTTTTATTTCAAGAAGGCTGAAGAATCCAGTCTGTATTGCACTCCTGAGATTCTATGTATTATGTATGAAGTGGTCAAGAAATACTTTATACGTAGTCAGACCGAAAGTTTTTAGACTCAAGCACTTAAGGTTATCAGAATTAGCTATAATTTTCACAGTTTTTCAAAGTTTCAAAGTATTCCCCATCACAATCTATGCAAAGTTTCATTCGTCAGAACCACTTTTCAAAGTACTCTTTCACTCGTGTGTCTTTTTGCTCATCAGAAAGCCTATGAGGGATCTAACGGGCTGATACCTTCCTGACACCCAGATAATCATGAAGGATGTTTGTAAACGCATTCCTTCCAATCTGGAGTTCCTCCATTATCCCTTCATAGGTCATCCGCCGATCTAACTCAATGATTTTCTTCACCTTGGCGAGGTTATCGGGTATTACCACCGTCGCGGGACGTCCGAGGCGCTCTTCATCGGACAATGGTGTTCTTTCCCTCCGAAACTCAGCAAACCAGTTGAAAACTGTTGCGAGGGATAGACCTTGATCTCCAAAAACAGAATTAAGTTGAGTGAGTGACTGTGAAGCACTCAAATCTCTCAAAAAATCGTAATAAATAATGGCTCTGTAATCACGCCGCTCCAACTCCACCAAAAAATAAAAATAATGCTGAATGCCAAGGTGAGGATGACGCTATGTTTTGATGAATTATTGTGTTAGCCATTTGAAATTCAACAATATATTACTGAGCAAAGTAATTATGGTTTGACTGAAATTTCATAACAATTGCTGAATAATAAGTATGCTAGTCTAAAAAGTTTCGGGCTAACCCGAGTAATTTTACTGGAAACTACCTACACTGCATTTTGTCTACGTATAAATACTATAAATACTAGTATGAATACCTCTATATAATAAAAAAATTCAAAATATCCAACAATCCTAAAAGATATAAGGATGAGTTATTTGTTCATTGATGCACAGCTCCAAAATGATTTCGACATTCCGAGCATTTCAAATAAAATTATTAATGCAGAAATTAAGATACTGAAAGAACCAGCAGATGCAATTGGGAAAATAAACTCATATGTAAATTTCTCTGCATTAATTCAAGTAAATAATCCCACTTTCCAATGGTTCAATCAAAAAGGGGAACAGATGAGAGGAAAATGCCGAAGTAATCTTCCAATTGGGCCAATAAAGGAAAAAGATTTCGGATTTTATCGGTTAGAAATTATGGATGGAGTTACAAAAGAAGCGAAACTATCAAGATGGGTAGAACTGAAAAAGTCAGTGCCAAAAAACATCCAACACCAGTATTACAGACAAGAAACACCGAAACCCAAACTTGTATGGCAAACAGAAGGCAGGTCTTATGTACTAGGAAGCAGTGGTGTTTTGGGGGGGGGCGCGAGGGGGCGCTGCCCCCCACTTTTTTACATTGTATCATTATCACTATGTTGACTAAAACCTAAATATACTCGCAAACGCTTGTGATGAATTGGCGCGAAGCACAAAGTGGTAATCAGGTTACAGGAAGGAAATTCAAATCCCGTATGAGATTTGATAAGAATTGATGTACAATGATATTTGACCACCTTAAGTTTAAAAATTTTTCTGGGGGGTTATCCCCCAGACCCCCCATTACCTGCGCTCGCTCCGCTCGCTTTTGGCCCCCCCTGAGTCTAAACCCTGTATCCGCCCCTGCCATCAGGGGATTAAAGTTTCACGAAAAAACGTATAACTTTTTTACGGGAAGGAAGCCCCCCCCACTTCTATTTTTGGCAAAACACCGCTGCTAGGAAGTACTATCATTATCGGTGCTCAGTTCGTGAATGCAACAACTTATCAATGGTTTAAGGAAGGAATGAGGTTAGACGGCTGTACAGGAACTCAACTTCAAATGGGAAACCGTAATTTGTCCTAACTGACATTGGAATTTGTCCTAAACTCTAAGTACTGGAATTTGTCCTAAAATAGAATCCTGAATTTGTGCTAAATAAAATTCAACATTGGAATTTGTCCTAAATTCCAAGTACTGGAATTTGTCCTAAATTCAAAGGTACTGGATAATCTTAAACATTAATAGAGCGGTTTTGTTATGACACTTCCATGTTTGTTGAATGCTTTACACCAATTATATTAGTGATTCCATTAATTAATTCCAAAAAGCTTTCAAAGACGTGTCTTGTATTGATTCCGTCAAATCTAAACAATACATACGATATATATACGTATATAAACTAGTGATATTTCGTAGTTATCAATATTATTTATATTTCTTTCAATCATATAATGGAATATTCAGTGGTTGAAGGTAAAAAGCTAAATTCAATCAACTATGAATGCGAAGGTTTTCGCTATGTAAAATCTAGAGAATGTGAAAATAGTATTTATCTAAGATGTGCATTATTTAGAAAGCATTCCTGCCCATCCATTGCCAAATCGATAAAATTACGAATCTATTCGAGTTAATTTCCAATAATCAGGAGTTATATTTTTATTATTTTTAGTGTGCTTCCTATAGTATTAGTATAGTAGCATAGCTACTATACTAATAGTATAGGATGCACAGTACTAAAATGAGGATGTTCCGGCCGGCCGGCCGTCCGAAATTCGTGTCCTGACCAGAGTTTAAGAGATATCGTCTTGAAATTTTTACAAGAGGTGCAAAGTGATATGGAGATGTGCACCTCGGTGTTCACACCTCGCCGAGTTCACACCTCTTCGAGATAGGTGACAAAATGTGCTGGCCAATCAAATTCGATTATTTTATAGTGCAAATACATTGGAATAAAATAGTATTGACTTATGCATAAAATCCAAAGAACTATTTGTGATTGAAATTCATTGGTTTATGTGAACCAATCAATTATCAGCCTTTTATAATGCCATTCACACGATTCTATTTCATATAAATGATTGAATACTGCTATTTTGAGTCTACAATTTGATTGTTCACAAGAATTAAAGTGTGTTATATGCTACGATCAATCAATTCGATCATAAAATAACTTTTAACGACATGGACTGGAATTGATTATTTAAGTATAATAAAGGTGGCTTAAGGTGACTTATGAGATTTGGAAGCACACTTCCATCCCGTTTGTGGGGGGTTTTTATTTATTATAATCCTACTATCTTTTAGTCTCATTTCTGATATGATAATTGTAATATTAAACACCAATATTTCCAAGCATTAGGTAGTACAATTTAATAACAACTTAGTGTTTAGGACAAATTCCAATATTCGATTTTCTTTAGGACAAATTCCAGTATACAGAATTTTAGGACAAATTCCAGTACTTTTTTAGGACAAATTCCGGCGATCCATTTGAGTGCTTCAAATCACTAACGCGACATGGGAAAATATGGGAACCTTCAGATTAGTCGCTGCAAATACAAACGGAGATGAAGTTGAAGCAATAATATCTGTTTATTTTACTGACTATTAACTGTGGAAGATTCATTCCTTATTCTGCTTGGCTAATGAAATTTTAAGATTTAATATTATTATTACAATGATTGCACAGTATATTTCCGAAATACGGGGCGCATCAAACTGGGGTGCTTTTGGATAATATTTTCATAAAATTCATTTTTTGTGCAAAATATTTAGTTTCTTCTGTATGCTCGTATGAAGAGTTGTTACCGTATTTATGGGTGTGGGTGCCACAGGGACGCTGCATTAGGTCGAATTCTGATGTTGTCGTTTGATCGAAAATAGTATGTTGTGAATAGATCGAATTTCATTTTAGCTGTGCTGTCGATAGATCGAATTTAATTTTTAGCTATGTTGTTGATAGATCGAATTTAATTTTTAGCTATGTTGTCGATAGATCGAATCCATTTCAAGGAAAGATACCTGTGTGTGAGAATACAAAGAAAGTATGCACTTTTTGTTTAGATTATTGCGAACCTGAAAGTGAAAGTAGCGTTTCTTTCTGAAGGGGATTTCGAGAGGCATTTCGGACAGTGATGTTTTGGGGGGGGGGGCGCTGCCCCCCCACTTTTTTCGCATGGGGGGCGCTCCTTACCTCACGCTGACTACCATTTTAATTTTAGCCTTAGAATGTATTACGTAGCACAGGGGTTCTCAACGGGGGCGTTTGAAAAATCTAGGGGGGCGCTGAGGGGAACTTGGGCCCTGAAAGAAAAAGATAAATTTTAGGGGGTATTTGCCCTTCTAAATAACATATTGGTCAAATTGTATTATGAAAGTATAACATAAATCACTTGTAGATGTGGTTTCAAGTAATATTTATCGAATTACAACTAACAATTGAACTCAAGTAAGATAAGGATTCTATTATTAACTTTATGTATTCTGTTATTGTCAAGAAGCACTTGTTTGGATTCAAATAACGCCCACTTCCTCCCGAATCGTCTGTATTCCATTCATCAATAGTATAAAAGGAAAACGAAATTCGTAATTAATGATTATCGTCCAGAATATATTTTAGATAAAGGCTGAATGACTGCTTCAATTAAAAGGAAATGTCGACAATATTCCGTGGATTATTTGCGTTATGGATTTATCCCCTCACCATATAATTGTCAGCTTCCTATGTGTCTCCTTTGTGATCATGTTTTTTCCAATGAAGCGATGAAGCCGTCCCGATTGAAAGAACATTTTTCTACAAAGCATAGTGATCACGTCAATAAAGACATTGAATTCTTCCAACATTTGAAAGATAAAGCCATTAAGCAAAAGCCTGTTTCTGATATGTTCAAGAAAGGCAATATTAAGAATAGAGATGGACTCGTAGCATCATATAACATTTCCAAATTAATTGCAAAATGTGGGAAACCACATAATATTGGAGAAACGCTCATCCTACCTGCTATTACAGAAGTCATTTCAACCGTTATGCACCAGAGTGCCCCAGAGATAGTCAGATCCATCCCTTTGAGCAATGATACTGTATCTAGGAGAATCGACGAGATGGCCATTGATGTGGAGAATCAGCTAATTGAAATACTTCGAGTTATAGAATTTTCTCTCCAGTTGGATGAGTCTACTCTTCATGACAATGAAGCACTATTACTGGCATACGTACGCTTTACAAAAGATGGAGTAGTATTCGAGGAATTACTATTCGCCAGATCTCTAGTTACGAATACGAGGGGAGTATCTATATTTGAAGTTGTTCGATCGTTTTTTGACTATCATAATATTCCTTTGTCGAACATTATTGCATGCTCAACGGATGGTGCACCTTCAATGATAGGTTGTTACCGAGGATTTATTGCTTTGTTAAAGAAGGCAGTTCCCAATGTGTTTACCATACACTGTGTAATTCACCGACAGCACTTAGTTGCCAAGAATCTTAGTGAGAAACTCAATGTCTCACTCCAATTCGTTATTACAGCAGTTAATGCTATCAAGACACGTGCTCTCAAAGACCGTCTTTTTTCGACAGCTTTGCCATGAGAATGGTGAACAATTTGAACGTCTCCTTCTCCACACAGAAGTCAGATGGTTGTCGAAGGGAAACTGTTTAAAACGGTTCAATGAACTATTTGATACAATAATCCAGTTCATGGATGATTTCAATCCAAAGTTAGGTCATGATATCAGTATCCGAAAGCATGATATCGCATATCTAGCTGACATATTTGATAAATTGAATTCACTCAATTTGCAACTTCAAGGCCAAAATGTTAATTTGATAAGAACTAAATCTGCCGTTTTATCATTTATAAATCGACTAACTCTGATAAACAGAACCTCTGCCGTAGAGAGTTTTATCAATTCCCTTATCTGCAAGCAGTTCCAGATGTCACTGATGATCAACTGCGAGTATATGCTTCGCATATTGAATCAATCAAGGAAGATATGCTGATCCGGTTTAAGGACCTGGGAGAGCTCAATGTACCAGATTGGGTGATTAACCCTTTTACTGCAGATCTAGAGAAGGTGGAGATCCAAGAAGTATTAGCTGAGCTACAGGCTGATATTGAAGCTCGAATAGAGTTTGGCCAACATGATTTCTCGACCTTCTGGGTACAAAAGAAAAATATCTTACGTTGGCCGCAGTTATGGGAAAGGTCAAAGCTTTTGATAATCGCATTTCCAACTTCATATTTAGTTGAGAAGGGATTCAGTACAGTAATGGGACTTCATACTAAGCAGCGAAATCGGTTGGATATAGTGAAAAATGGCGACCTACGTTTAATGTTGACGAATTTTGAGCCTGATGTAGCGAAACTTGCTGGTGATCATCAACCTCAGGGTTCCCATTAACTATGAATCTCAAGGATAAATTACTAGAATTTGACTTTGAACTACATTGATTGACAATTATTACAGTATACTTGACATAGTATTAATCATGATTCTAAAATTCCTAAGGTTACAAATTACAACTAGAAGGGGGGCGCTGAAAGAATTTATAGGGACCAAAGGGGGCGCCAAAAGAAAAAGGTTGAGAACCACTGACGTAGCATAACAAATTCAAATCAATTGTTGCCATTTTAAACTAACCATATTCTTTTTCTCTTTCTTATTATCACCATTTCTATACTATTAGGGGATTAAAGTTTCACGAAAAATATAACTTTTTTACGGGAAGGAAGCGCCCCCCCCCTTCTATTTTTGGCAAAACATCGCTGATTTCGGATGAGGAATGGAAATCAAATGACTGGCCGTTTTAGGATTTTTGACGTGATGATTTGAGTATCAATCTTTCAGCATACAAGAATGAGGCATTTCGCCACAGTCATAATATTATACTACATATAATGAAACAACATTGTCTCATTTTGAAACTAATTCCAGCTAAATTGGAACTGAATCTAAGAATAATGAAAGTAACAACATACCACATGTGTAATGGGATAGCTAAGGAGATTTCAATCCTATATTTAGCTACGTTAGTTTCATTACTAAATCTAAGAGAAATGTATAAATAGACTCACGAACTCACTAATTTATCTAACAAACAAACTACAAACAAACACTCTACAACGACCAAAAGGAAAGAATGGCAGCATGGTACCCACAAGCACCAGTAGTTGTAAACACACAAAATCCCCGACACGTCTCCATCACAGAATTGGAAAGAGCTCTCGAAGATCTGACTCTACAAGTGGCAGAGAGGAAGAAACAACTCAGCGACACTTTCAAACAGATCCACGAGATGGTGGCACAAAGAGAAGTGGCACTCTTGGCAGAGCTGGATGCCATCCCAGCTGAAATCAAAATTAAAATCCAAGAACGGAGAGCTAGCTTGGAACAACTGACAAAGAACAGAGATTATACGGAGAAGGAACTGAATGCCAATAAACTTAACGAATTCCTACAGAAACACCTCAAGAATATTGAAGAAGAAATGGAGAAGATCCTTTCAGATCAGATTTCGTTCCCTCTCATATCCATACTACCCTAGAGGTATCGCAGTAGACTCCAAGCAAAGAATAATTATAGTGGATGGGAAAAGAGACAACATACTCCAAACCTTCTAAGTTGAGCACATAATATATTTATTTTAGATACTTACATATTACAGTCTCTGTAATATTTCACATAATTCGAGTTGCATGCTCAGTTACTACATCACGTGTATTGTTGTATATTAACTGTTCCATCCTTACATGCGGTTTAGTCATTTGGGAGGAAGAGAGTAGTTTGACTAATAAATATATTCTAACTTGCCAAATTACATAAAATTCTAACAGTGCTACTTCACTCAAGTTCCTTTGTATCGGCAGCTAGTATATAGTACTTATAAATATTTTACTTCATCACACATATGTTCTTAATTATTTGACGTTGCAATGATCTTATTCTACGAATTCAAAAAAATTTCACCAAATTCATTTTAAAGCCATTTTCAATGGGGATATTCCAATTTTTCAAACTGTTACCTAAACCATGTAAATAAATCGAACGTACCAATCACCATAATTGTTCTATCACAACAATCCTATATGCAAATCGAAAGCTGATCCCCTGAGCTATACAATGAACATTGAGTCTTGTTTTGCTATTCGCGGCTCGTTCCCTCGACAATTCGCGGTTTTCGTTACTCTCTTCAGTAGTTTCATGGGCTACCATAAGACCATAACCTTATACGTATCTCCATATTATCCTGGCAATAGTATTTACTGTTTCTATTGTTCTATACTACAAGTAATACTATACTCTATATTGTTTCTACGATTCCACCTAATAATTACATCATGCTTAAGTTGGTTGGTGATTGTAAGGCTAGACTTTACTATTTAGGTATGATACTTAGGTTTGTTACTAGGGGATCTATATCTCTCATTTATTACTACCATTTCACTTGTGCCAGTGTTTGTATCAGTATTACAGCTCAACTATTGAATCAATAACGTATTTAGCAAACTGTATCTAGCGTCGTTTTAATAATATAGGAACGTAACTTCACTATTCTCATTGAACTTACGTGTTGCCGTTCGCGATTTTGTCATTCGCGGCAATTCTCAGGAACGTAACCCTCGCGAACGGTGAGGGATACCTGTATTTTCACTAACTTCTGAATACAGATCGATCACGGCTCAGTACTTGTGAAATGACCTAAGTATATATTTGTGAAATTCGACATCTTTGATAAGATTCCTCGCAACAAAGTTGCTTCAGTTTAAAAACATCTCTTCACGATACTTGGTCCGTACTCGTCATATTCCTCCTTAGATACACACATTCTCTCGAACTGGACCATGGAGGCTAGAACAGATCCTCCTCTCCAGCTACTGTATCTCCTCTCAGGATCTGAGAGGACATTGACTTTAGCGTCGGGTGGAGCTAGCTTAGAGATCTCTCTCTGAATGCGCTCTCCCATGCCAGGGAACAGAGTGCTGCCACCTGACAGGATTATGTTTGCGTACAGATTATTACGGATGTCACTGTCACACTTCATTATGGAGTTGTACACCAGGTCTTGTATACCCGCAGCACTGAGTCCGATCAGTGATGGTTTGAAAAGAGGTTCAGGACAGCGGAACCTCTCATTGCCTATCGTGATCAGGCTACCTGCCTCATCCAGCTCGTAGCTCCTCTCCACTTCTTGCTGCTTACCCATCTCAGTCTCATAATCAAGAGAGACATAGCCTAACTTCTCTTTCATGTCCTGTACTATTTCTCGTTCAGCTGAAGTGAAGGAGGGATAACCGCGTTCAAATAAGATTTTAGAGAGATAATCTGTCAGATCACGTCCAGCTATGTCCATCCTCAGTGCAGCCTGTCTAATGGCATGTCCCTTGAAGACAGGAACAGTGTGAGTGACTCCTTCTCCTGAGTCGATCACCAACCCAGTGGTTCTACCGGATGCGAAGGCAGCCAGTTCTGAGGTGAGTGCGAGGTAGAGAGAGGGAGTGTTGAATGTCTCGAACATTACTTGTGTTGTCTTCTCCCGATTGGCTCTAGGATTGAGAAGTGGTTCCGTGAGCAGTACACAGTACTCTTCAGGAGCTACACGCAGTTCGTTGTAGAATGCATGATGCCATAGCTTCTCCATGTCATCCCATCTGGTTATTATTCCGCACTCGATTGGATACCTCAGACGGAGCATTCCGCGTTTGGCTTTAGCTTCTTTCCCAATATATGCATTCTTCATATCTACACCGAACATGGGATGGAGCATGCGTGATCTCCCTACGATTGACGGGAAGACAGTGTGGGGAGTGAAGTCTCCAGCGAACCCTGCTTTGATTGTAGCAGAACCGTTGTCAATTACTACGGTTCTATGCTCTTCTTCTGCCATCCACGCGGCTGTATTGCTACTGACTCAATAAATATCTAGATTTTCTTTTAAAGTTATCACACAGTATAAATTCAACAAATTCTATTCACATATTGTAAATAACACAACACACAAATATAAACACGTGTTGAATTGCATTATTTAGCAAAAAAGAAGATTGTTTGATAAGCTAAACGCTTTTAATATCGCTCTTAATGCTCAAAGTTTTGCCATAACATATACGTATTAAATTTTATTTATTTACTATATTCGAGTTCATATAATGTATTTCTTTTTGTGATACTCGTTCCTTTCTAATTTTAATTCATTTTAAATTACTCATTTCTCCATCATTGTCATTCCTAGTTCTCTTTAAATGTCTCAGGCGGAGGCTGAGAACAAACTTGGCGGGATTTGCCTGTAGAGATCCAAAAGCAGTTTCGCGCAGTGAAGAATTGTCTGACTCCTACTGGATTCTCTTCTACCTGCTGATGACACTCCGGGATCTGAACACGGTGAACAAGATCTGCACATGTTTCTTAAGTCCACGTCCTAGTCCGCGAGTGGAAGCTGCCGCGGCAGAACGAGGTGCTCCTCCTAGCTCCTCTGCTCTGCCTTGTTCCTCCTAAACTTTGCCCTACACGCGCTCTGGTTCATGACAAGCGCGTGGCTCCAGAGTCCTCGCTGGAGCTTCTGCTCCTCTCCAGCTGCTGCAGACCTCATTGCTGTTCTGCAGCTGGAGAAGACGGCTCTCTCTCAGTGCCATCGCCCCGTCTGCCCTGGGACAGATCTGTCGGTGGACATCTCCACGGAGAAGATGACGGACGAGTGAACGACTCAATCCACTTCATCTCCGAGCATTCCGCAGTTCGCTCTCCTTCCGCGGAAAGGACGATCCAGATCCTCCATCCACTCTAGCTCAACGAGAAGGACAGTCCAGGGATGGAGAGTACTCCTTTGTCACAGAACATGTCCTAGATCTATCTGAGGGATCTCTATACTGTGAAGGGTGCGAATCCTATTTATTGAGTAAAGTTTGTATATTTTATGTTTGACTTTGTGTTTAATATTTTAAAGTTTTATAGTATATGTAGAAGCTTTGATCTAATCTCTCTTTCTTATCCACACCATTACAAACTTATTTTTAATATTCAGTGTGTAAACCAACACAGAGTCTGAATTGGGTCCACATTTCAGTGCCCATCTGAACCCGAAATCAAGTGACTTATTCTATTGTAAAGTGATTTCAATATCCTCGATTGGAAGGTTAATCAGTTGTAGTTTTGAAATACTAATGCGATTTCTATTTTTAGTGCATTGTCGAAAGAACATCAATAATTGCGGCTTTAAAGCTAGATTGAATTTGAACCTTACCTGAATCTGGACTTGAATCTGACTCCAACTCTGGTCTGATAATATGCTCAAATCAGTACTACATAGTAATGCCTTTGGTATGATGACAAAGGGTCAAAAAGTGGAATCATGAAATATGTGAATTTGGCTTTTATTTTCTCTTGATTGTGAATTATTTTTGAATATGCATACAATCTCTGAATAATTTGAATTGTTTAATCTGTGATTAGAATTGAACAGTGAAGAGAGAATGGCAGAAGCAGATTCAGGATCTGGTCCTGTTAGTCTATTCTCTGTGAGCAACAAACTCCAGGCTAGAATGAATCTGTTGAAGGAAGCGATTGAGAATCGGAAGTTGGAGGTGAAGAGAATTGGAGGAGAAATGAGATGTCTTATTGCGAAGAAAGAAAATGAAATACTCGAAGAATTGGACTCCATTTGGGATGAAGCGAATACTAGAATTGACAGAAAGAGAGAAGACGTTCTGAAAATAATTGGAGAGATCGAAAAGCGTAATAAAGAAATGAAGAAAATTTTGAAATAAATGGATCAAACCTTGCCTCCTCAGTCTCTTCCTCATGTTTCTGAAGCAGTTGAATCAGCAAAGAGCGAATTGGATATTAACATTCCTTACCTGAATCTATCCTGGAGAGTAGATGCGTTGAGAGAAAGTATAAATAGAATGTGTTGCGTGGAACAAGTGTTTAAGGAAGAAACCACTCCTTTCCAACTGAGATGGAGTAAGTGTGAGAAAGGAGATGGAGAAACACAATTTGATTATCCTTGTAGCATAGCAATTAACTATGTTAATGATAATATTTATGTAACTGTCTTCAATAAGAATCGAGTTCAAATATTCTCTAAAGAAGGGGAATGGATTAGATCTTTGAAAAACGATAAAACGATCAATTCTCAGAACATCTCATTCAAACTGATTTGATCTATTTACAATGTGGCAAGATGATCCTAATTTTTACTGCATCCGATGAGAAAATAAATCTTTTGATTCTTCACTCCGTGGAATCTGTGCAGATAATTCTCACGTTTATGTCGGATTTTGGACAGAAATGAAACTGATTTTCTTCTCTCCGCAACTGACGGAAGAAAAACAAATAAATTTGAATCCACAATCATCTAAAGCGGAATCAAAACTCAGAGACATAAGACTAGCTGAAGAGGAGTTCTATGTTTTACTCTCTCACACAGAATATCCCATCCAGACATTCAGCAAGGAAGGAACTCTTACGAGGTGTATTGTCCATAAAGATCTGATCAGAGACAGTTACTACTTCTGTCTGGATCAACAACTTCATCTGATTGTTTCAGATAGAGGAGATTCTAAAGTGAAAATATTCTACAATGACGGGAAGCTATTAAATGAGATATCTCGACATGAAGGATGGTTCACAGAGTTAGCTGGAGTAGCAGTGTATCCGCAAACGGAATAGTGCTTGTAATAGGGATAAAATGGAAGTTATTGAGAAAATCTCGCTGTGATGTGTTATTATTCCATACTTTCCCTCAATAACCAATAAGTACATCGCTGTCAGCGTTTAGGTTACCTTTATACAGAAATTTTCAAATTCGTACACCTTTCAAATAATAGAGGACTTAACCAAGGGAATTTCTTTTTATAATCGAGCACAATAAATGCGTTTTCTGCTTTTCCACCCTACTTGTATTCCTTTTATTTCAAAGGTAATCTTGTCTAAATCGTAAGTTATAAAAATATTCTAGCCGACATATGTAAATTTCAATTTTCAAGAGCATCAAAAGAGTAACTGAACTTTAGAGTTTTTGTAAATTCTTAAATTCGAGCTCTCCGTTTCTCATTCTTCTGTCGCATCAAATCAGAATCGGACTCGAGTTCCGTTCAGTATCTAGTTCGAGCTCTAGTTGAATATATTTAGTACATTTAGGCACTTTAAATCATGTCTAGAGTGTATTTGCTAATTCAAGTTGGGTCGAATTCTAAAATTTGAGCCCGCTTTCAACTCGGCATCAAATGTTTATTAATAATACAATTATCATGAGTTACTGCAATTCCTTTAGGTTTATAGTTACACTCAATACTATGAAATAACTGACCATCTAAAGTGTATATTTGTATTATTTTCCCTTTAGTATCGCTAATTAGAATATTATCAAACTTATCAAAACATAGAAATATATTAGTGCCACCTCTCAAGCTTATAATATTGTTCAGTAAATCTCCTAACTTGGAAAATACATGTACATTATGATGTTTACTATTATCAGCTACAAACACTTTATTATTATTTACTTTATTTATAACCTCGAACAATAATAGTTCTGTAAATTCCATTTGAAGTCTAACTAACTTTGATACTGAAACGAACCTTTAAATTAGTTTCAAATTAATTTTAAAGCAAAAAATACACCATATACTAAAATAAGATTTTTGAGGATAAAATTGAAGAATAATTTTTTGTGGTGAATTTTTTAAAGATTCAATCTGAATTACTCTCTATAACTCGAAATAGAATCGTATTTTAATCGATTCCTTTCCATCTAATCTATCATTCTATTGGTTCAGAATTACAAACCAAGCTGGAGGTTCGAAGAGTCCGAAAACCGAAATGTTACGAATTTATGACAAATTTCGGAAAATTGTATCAATTTACACCTTAACTCAAAAAATTCCTTTAAATAGTCTACAGTCTTTGGTTAATGATCACCACTCCCTCCCACCTCAAAAAAGGTATTTGCACCAATCTGACTAAAGGTTAACTAAGAACTACAATTTCACATAATGAGTCATGCTAGAATGAACAATGCATAGATAACATAGTTAATATAGAAAGTTCTAATTAAGTTCAATGTTTTATCAAACTTATTACTGTAGTATTAGAGAGAAAACACTTGCAGCATGTTATTAGCCTTCTCATCTACTGCAACAACACATCCTAACTCATCGACAGATATCCCAAATAATTTGGAAAAATGTCCTTTTTCTGATCCTTTCTTTCCAAACTGAGTTAGTAGCTTCCCTTCATTGGAGAATATTTTCACTTTAGAGTCTCCTAAGTCTGATACAAATATGTTTAGTTGTTGATCTAAACAGAAAAATAAACCATAATGAATATAATCTTTCCGAACAACACATCTTGTAAGAACTCCTTCTCTAGAGAATGCTTGGATCGGATAGTCTGTTTCAGATAGCAAAATGTAGAATTCTTCTTGAGTTAGAGATATATCTCTGATTTGAGTTTTATCTTGGTTACAGAATTGAGTTTGTAGAGTTATTCTGTTTTCTTCAATTAAATCTAGAGTTAAGACTATTAAACACATTCCTTTGTACCTACCAACATAAATATGATTATTGTCTGTACAAATGCCCCAAATCCCAAAATCGAAAGATTTAGACTTTTCTTTCTTCACAATGGATTCATTCAATTTTAGAATTGTTGTATTACATTGTACGTAGATTGATTTGTTGCGAAATAGAATATTTTCAGGATTAATCAGTTCGACATCTTTCACAGATCTGATCCATTCTCCCTCTTTGGAGAATGTTTGAATTCTGTTGGATGGTCTGTCAGTTACATAAATATTTCCATTCATTGAGTTTGTCGCGATACCACACGGCTCTTCAAGTTGATTTTCTCCCTTTCCTCTCTCACAGTTACCCCATTTTAGTTGATAAGGAGTTCCTTCCTTATAAGAGATAATTTGTTCCTCACAACGACACATTCTAGTTATGGCTTCTTTCAATTCATCGATTCTCCATGTTACCTTCACATAAGGAATTGAAATGTCCATTTTTCTTAGCACTGAATCGATTTTCTCAGATACTTTAAGTTGAGTTAGTGGTGCTAAACTTTCATTCATTCCTTTGAAAAGGTTTTCCATTTTATCATAGTATTTTTGCATTTCGCTATTATGCATTTTGATTTCCTCAATCGTTTTCTGAGTTTCCTTCTTCTTGTTATCAAATCTGACTTTCACTTGTTCCCAAATAGCATCCAACTCGCGGATAGTTTGCTCTTCTTTCTTTTCAATGAGAATTCGAATCTCTTTGCTCACTCTCCTCACCTCCAATTTCTTACTGTCAATCACTTCTCCCAACAAATTCACTTTGTTTTGGAGTTTGTTATTGACTGGGAAGAAACTAACACGATCAGATCCTGGACTACTTGTTGCCATTATTCCTTCACTATTCTAATTTGAAAATGAACGATGTATAATTAAATCTTATACCGTATTTCCCCGAATAAGCGCCGGGGCTCAAATAAGCATCGGACGCAGGGCATTTTAGTTCTCTGAACATCATATCAAACTAGTATTCTCAGTAGTGGCATAGATACGTGTTTTTTTAATAAACTAGAATAATACATACTGTATTGCTTGGAATAAGCTCCCGGGAGCTTATTTATTTTGTGCACCCTTACCCGGCGCTTATTCAAGCCCCGTCGCTTATTTTTTTCATTCGCTATTTTGGCCCGGCGTTCTTTTTTTGTTTACTACATTGACTGGCAGTTTTATTTTTGGCACAACTGTGAATGTTAGTTCTATTAAAAAAGGATAATGTATGTCAAATTAATTATAGCAGGATTGAATTAATATATATAATCTTAATTAATTTCAGTAGGGAATACATGGAAATATTTTTTGATTAATCTCATTTACTACCACAACCTGAATCTAAAATGAAAGACCGAATATAGAGTGAGTAAAATGGACATCTTTTTCCGGGATTTCTTTTATTTATTAAAATTTGAATGTCGGCAAACATCAGCATTTCTTTTTGTTAATAAGCCAATGATATAACTTAAAATTCGTTTCTAATTTTAAACACGATTCGTGTGAAAGGTGTTAAAATGTTCATAGTACATATATGTGCTAATTACACAGGAGATATTCAAAATTCATGCCATCAAATATTTCTCAATATTCCGTTCCCTCTCTGAGAGTGTTGCTCCCCTTACTTCTCCACCTGACCCCCGATTGACAGGTTCAACCTGGTCTACCCTCTACTCTGCAACCTGCGCGAAGTCTCCCTCCACGAGGAGGTGCTATGGGACATATAGAATACCTACCTCTCCAGGGGAGGAAGCAGCTTTCCCTCTGCGATTTCTCGCACCTCAAATCCAAGGACTTGCTCCCGCTACTAGCAGCCATAGAGTACAACGAGTACTTCGAAGGACTCAGCTAAGCTAACCACAGAAGGGATTGAGGCAAGTTCTAACTTATTGCTTTCCAGTCTAAGTTCCGCTGATAAGAATAGTTCTGAAGGTTTTCATAATCGTAAAGATATTAGAGCCCATAAAACAACGTAGTTTTTAACTGATTTAGAAAATTCTTCCTTCACGCTTTATTAATAAAAATTCAATAATTCAATGTAATATTTTAAATAGATTTGCTATGTTCCTAGTATGATTATGATTATGTACGTAACTCACCAAAGTTTGAGTGGATAAAAGTCAAATATTGAATCAATATTCTGGGAAATATCTTCGGGACTTTTCAGAGGTAGATGGAAAGTTTTATTAGCTAGATTATAGATGGTTATATATACATGTTACTAGTGACTATATGACAATAGTATTAATTACATTGCACTCTATAATTAGGTATTACAGAAAGTCCTAAACAGCAAAAGAACTTTCACTCAACTGAAGTTAAGGAATGTAGCTCATGACGCGCACCCTTGCAGCCAACTCCAAGTCCTCTCTGTCCCATCTGGACCTCAGTGACAACCCGTTAGAAATGACAGAGGAGTTATTGACATTGCTAACGCACTTGAGAAACTACCGAACATAGCACAGGTAGTGCTCACACGTTGTTTGATGACGAGTAAAGGCTGCTATCTGCTAGCCAAAAATAGAAACACTAAGAATTCACTCGCTGAGATTTCTATTGAAGAAACCCCACTTTATCAAGGCAATATCCTGCACGGCTTCCTGAAGTACATCGCTTCTCCGAACGTAATACAGAAACTAGACCTCAGTTTCTGTGGAACTCCACTTGAATTATTCTGTAACGCACTAGCCCAGAGCTCCCCACACACGCTAGAAGAGTTATATTTCGCATGCACCATCAAACTCCCACAGGGCCACAGGTTTCATAACATCACCTCACCTTATTACAAACATTTTTTCAGCTCACTGAGATATATTGACATGTCCAGTTGCAAACTCCATCCTGATCAGAGTTGCACGCGGGCCGGCACGGCCCGCAGGCCACCCGCGGGCCGAATATAATAGTTTGCGGGCTCTGCGGGCCGGAAATCTTGGCAGGGCTCCCCGCGATGACAACATGATTGTATCATTACAACAGATTATGGAAAGAGTCGAAACAAACTTCAACTTTTCTATTCTACTACTATTTACTGATTAATTTTTAATTTTTTATATTACTAAATTGTCTAACGACACCATTGTTGATTTTATTGTAAATCAATTTGTACAACATAACTGTTTGCTGTTAATCTAACTCTGACGGAGATATGTGTCCTGACTTATGACTAATCTCATCACTAGAATTGTAGATAGAAGTCTGATGACGTCAGATAGTGACTTCGATCTCTGCGAGGACCTAGACATCCTGTCCCCGACACCATTGGTCACCTTCCTCCACTCCTCCTCCCCTCTCTCTCCCGAGGCGCTATCGGACCCGGAGTCCGCCGGCATTCGCTTCTCCCTCTCTCCCTCCACTTCCTCCTCAGGCCCCGTCTTCCCCGCCGCCACTGAGCGCATGCGCTACGCGGCTGCGGCGATGGAGGACCTGTCCTCTCCCTACTACGTCGCCGCCAGGGACCGCAGCTCAGAGAAGCTGCGGCTGCTTCCAGCTCTCTCCTCAGATCGCGTCCAAGAGCCGGCGCACCGGCGAGGAGGGAGAGACGGAGGGGACGAGCAGCCGAGAGAAGAGAGCAGAGCTCACGCGGGCTTTCGGGAGTTCCAAAGCTAAGCGGAAGCTAGCGAGCGCTGAGCTCTCCAGGAATGACCCCGAGTTCTTGGCCGATTCGATGGAGAAGACACTCAGCGGTGTGAAGGTGGAGGAGGCGGAGGGGACGACCTCCTCCCTCCTGCTGCCCCCGCACCACGCGGAGGGGGAGGACCCGGCGGACATCTTCCTCCTGGAGGAGCTGCTGTCCGAAGGAGTCCTCAACTCCGCGTCCAGCTACGCACGGGAGACCCGAAACGCCGGACCCGATCAGCTGGAGCAGTGGGGGGTAGAGCGGCGGTACGGAGAGTACGTGTCCTCCTGGATGAGCGAGGAGAGACTCGCACAGCTGAGAGAACACTCCCACTACCACTTCAAGCCCCTCTTGAAGGCCCTGGTCTGTCTGCACTTCCTGATCTCCTTCTACCTCGTCCCCGCCAAGAAACACTCTAAGTCTCTGCTCGAAGAGATAGACTTCATCCCTGGTGAAGTGAAGGAGTTCTGTCTGGTAGAGAGTGTTGAATGTCTCGAACATTATTTGTGTTGTCTTCTCCCGATTGGCTCTAGGATTGAGAAGTGGTTCCGTGAGCAGCACACAGTGCTCTTCAGGTGCTACACGCAGTTCGTTGTAGAATGCATGATGCCATAGCTTCTCCATGTCATCCCATCTGGTTATTATTCCGCACTCGATTGGATATATTAGGCAGGAGAATCTTCGAATTCCTTTAGCTTCATTCCCAATGTATGCATCCTTAATATCCATATTGGTCATTGGAATGAGCATGCGTGATCTGACTGATCTCCCTACGATTGACTGGAAGACAGTGTGGGGAGTGAAGTCTCCAGTGAACCCTCCTCTGAATAATATCTATGTTCTAATTAGATATCCTGATTGTTGTGTGAATAATGATAAATATTTTATTTATTTTCGAGATTCATTTTTTAATTAACTTTTACTTTGCAGATTAGATCTCTCGCAGAACAATTTTCAATAATACAAATTATTCCTTGTTGCTTTTGACGCACCCTCTACATATGCAGATAAAAATTACTATTTCAGGATAAACGAGATAACATCATAGACGCCGAAGGTCGGGGAGCTTCCCCCTGTGTTTTCTGGAATAAATGCTTCATTGAAATAGTAGTACATATATAATTATCAGTATTGGTATTGCTATGACCAAGCGACCTGCATGTGAAATATAACCCAGAATTTTTCCCACAAATTTTAAACAATTATTTTCAAGGTATCACCCCCTTGGGGATAAGGCCCATTCGCTGTCTATGACATCCTCCGAGATGTTTTAAGATTTGCCAGAATATAATAATTCAGATACCATTGTCAGATGGTACAAATACAATTTCCTAGTATTAATTGAAAGCAAATATACTTACCTTTTAGAGCTTGCAAATTCCTGACTTCTCTTTCTCCTCAATCTCATATTTCAAGCTAGGAGTCTCCTTTGTTTAGCAATATTCTTCCTTTTACTCCAGAGAACGGAGTCCGTGTATTTTAGATATCGAGGGCAATTAAGAGGATACCATGAAAGGCAATATGGTTTAGCTCCAGCCCCCACTTTTGGTTTTGTATGTATCCCTTTCAACAGGATCCTTTGGATGGAGAAGGAGAATCGAAACGTCGGTCAAATGTCTCTCTCTGAGTTCTTGCATCTTAAAATGGAAAGTGATCTGCTGCAGAGAAGGATTATGGAGGCTAGGTTAAATATTTGTGACAGAGAATATGTGGGAAACAACTTCACATAATGTATTCTCATTGATTAAGCTTAAAATCATCATTAAAAGTTGTGGTTCACTATAATAATCGTCCACTAGTGCATCCCTAGTCTAGATTTTCCAAGTAGATGGCAGGCCTTATATACAGTAAGCTATGGTTGATCCTTGAAAACCTTTAAACATTTTTGACCCTTTTGAACTCGCATTTTAAACCTTTTTTCTAACACTGTTTAACTGAATGATTGTACGTTTGACTAGCTGTTTAATGGCATTAGAGTGACTGAGACTCACAGTCCCAAGGTATAAGATAGCTGATCTCTAAGCGCGTGGCTCCAGATTCCTATCACGGTGTAACCACCGAAAAAATATTAACCAAATATTGCCCACGCTGCAGCGGCCGACCCAAATCATGGTGTACTCCCATAATTCTTGGTGTAATTTTTACACCACGATCGCTCTTAAAAAAACACCTGGTCAATGGGAATATTTACTGTACCTCTCAATTATACGGCACAACTAGTGCCATTTTAGGGGACACGTGCACACCTAGCAGGCTAGCACCCAGAGTTGTTCAGCCTATAATACAAAGTCTAAGGTGCACCAATGTTTCCCTCGGGATGATTGGGAGCGCGCTAGTTTTGCAATTTTTGTGAGGTTTACTCGGGCACCCAGCAATCTAACTCTAGTTGCGCGCCTATCCTCTCAAATATTTTAAAATTCCAATGTGTACTAAAATGCAGATTATATAACTAAGTTCATTAATAGTTAATATCTTAATCTTGTATTACCAACAGTGTATTACGTTGAGCCAAATTTAGGAATTAAAGCTGTTATGTTAGTTTTGTAAATTGGAGAAAAAATTAAATTTCTAATTACATCATAAATGCTTACACGCAACAATAATTAGTCAGAAATTCTATGTGGAAAGTGGTTGGACAATTAGGTCAGGCCTGGAATCAGAGTCCCCAGGGTGCAGAAGATCCAGAAGAAGCTGGAGTCAGTTCCACTCAAGAGGCGAGCGAAGAGGTGATAGAGCCTGGACTCTCCTCTGAGCAGTACTTACAGATAATACATTCCAAACAGGTAGACGCTGCACTGTGATTTCTGCATCAAAGAGGTATTGAGATTTATTCTTAATTTTGTTTTCAGGCAGAGTTGTCATCTTTACGCGGCAAATACGAGACGATCTACGCCAAGTGCAAGGCTCTGCAGTCGAGCAACGAGACTGACATCACGGCAGAGAGAAGCGTGATAGAGGCACTCAAGCTCCAGATTAGGAGAAGGACGATGAGCAGACAGAAAATAATAAGAAAGCCGAAGCCAAGTTCAGTAGTCTGAAGCAACAAGCGCGGGCTCGCATCCAGGAGCTGAGTAAGGAGATCGATGTCCTCAAGCGGGGACAGGAGGGACACGGGAGTTCCACAGCTTACGTTAAGGAGGTAGTCTTTCTCTTTAGAATCCACTGTAATTTGTACTGGAAATATATCCCAGTCCTACCACTGAACGAAAGCGAAAATGCCGGTAATAATTATAGTCCTGAGTGAGAGACAAAATTTTAAGAGAAATAGAGGATACAAGCATTAGGATATTCAAGAATTGCGAATTGGCGATATTTAAATTTAACGAGGGTTAACCTTATAATCTCCATAATCGCATTTGTTAGGCTAAGCTAGATGATATGTTCGGAGCAAGTCCGTCCTCCTCAAGGATCGCAGTTCTTGACAGAACACAACAAGAGGTAACACGACTGTATGCTGTATGTTGTATGCTGTCTCACAGCACTGTAAACACTACTTCTATAGGCGTATGAGAGAGAAAGAGAGCTGCAGGAGTTGAGGGGGAAATGTCTTTCCTTGAAACAAGAAAAGTCTGAATTGGAGACGAACCTGTCTCAGTTAGAAGAGCAGCTGTCACGACTGCAGCCAATCAAGAATGAGCTCAAGGCGAGTCTAGCCTCTAACAACAGAGTCGAGCGGGAGAATGCACAGCTACGCGCCAGCATACAGAAGGCCTCCGCTAAGAGTTCTCTGTTGGAGTCGAGGATAAATGTATGTTCTGTCCCGCTTTGAGTCAACAATGGGAGTCGTATATCACTTCTTTATTTGTCGCAGGAGGTGATAGAAGACAGGAAACAATGTGAAGACAACCTGGAACTTTTCAGGAAGTCTAAACTGAAAGAATTCCAAGATGTTATCCGCATCAAGTCTGAGGAGATAGAAGCTCTGAACAACTCTCTCTCCCTCTTCCGAATCGAGTACGGGGAAGAGAGGAGTCGAGTGGGCCAGCTAGAAAGTCAGGTCGCCTCCCTCAAAGAAGAGAAGGAGCTGTCTAGACAGAGGTACCAGAGGCTGGTGCTGCAGGTAGAGGGGTACACGCGTGATATCGAACAGCTAAGATCTGCGTCTGAGAAGGACAGTAGCGAGGCAAAGGAGGTATATAAATATACTAGACAAGGTCGACTGAAGCAGCTGTAAAGTTGTCAAGCCCATTGTTTCTCCATCCCTATAATGGTCAAGGTTCCTAGGCCATTTAGTATTATGCCTTAACATCTGTGGTCAAGCCATGCACTGCTATATACTATTCTATACTAGTAGAATATAAATATACTATCCCTAAAGCGGGAGTACCCTACCACTGAACGAGGACGGAAATATCAGTAATAATTATAGTCTTGAAAGACATGATTTTTAGAAAAATAGAAGATATCGGAGCGCATATTCAAGAATTGCGAATTGGCGATATTGAAATTTAAGGGTTAACATTATAAACTTTAGTTTAAACCTCAAGTTTTATCTTCGATTTTGAGATTATGCAAGTTCTATTCTATTTACGTATGTTCAAATAACTAAGTCTCACTCTGTCCAAATAGATTTGTCAATAATATTTCATTCTTGTTTGTTGATAGATACGAACATCTGTAATGGTTACTCGTCGAAAAGGAATATCTGATCCAGACTTAATGAAGAATGTATTCATGAAAGTGAGAAAACGAATCGAAGTGATATTTGATTCTCTGATCGAGAAAGTGAATGAGAGGAGAGAAACTTTCCTGAGACAGCTGAAAGAATGGGAGGAAGAATTCAACAGAACAAGAGCTACCCATTTCAAATCTTTAGAAAAAATTAAAAAGGTACGAGATGAGATGGAAGAACTGCTAGCTAATATGACGCTAAGTGATGCTAGAGGCCCGATGGAAAAGGGAATTGAAAATTTGAGTAAAGAAATTAATGAAAAAGAGAAACGAATCGAATATCCACAAATTCGATTTGTATGTGATACCCGAACAGAATTGGAGTTGAATTTTTCAAAATTTGGATCTTTGACTAAAGATACTAATAATGTGTTAGTCAGGAACTACACTCAACTCTCTAAACCCAAAAAAGTGTTTGGTACATTTGGGAGTGGAAAAAGAGAGTTTTCGAGACCCAGAGGAGTTATAATAGACAGTGACAGTCAAAGGATTTTCATTGCTGATTCAGGAAATTCTCGTATTCAAGTGTGGACTATGGAAGGAAGTTATCTGTCTGAATTTGGAGGAGGAATTCTTCAGGAACCATGGGAGATTGTATTGTTTGAAGATTTTATTTACATCACTGATTGCAAACGAAATGTCTTGTCTAAATGGTGTTTGAGTACATTTGCTTTTGTAAAGATGTCACAAACTTATATTGGTTCAAAATCTGGTCAACTGACTAGTCCATCTGGTCTAGATATCGATGAAGATGAAATTTTTGTCGTGGAATATTTCAATAATCGCATTTCTGTATTTGATTTGAATCTCAAATTCAAGAGAATTTTAGCTGATAACGCAATTAGATGTTCATTTTGTTTGCGAGTAAGAAATGGCACAATCTACATTGTAGAGAATACAGGTGTTATTAAATTATTCTCTAAAGAAGATCAGATCTTGAAAACTATTCCCAAACTGCCTCCTTTCTTTAGAAATATTTATCATTTCAACTTTGATTCGCAGTTGAACTTCTTGTTTACATGCTCTAACAACTCTCTCCTCTTCAATTCTCCGGATGGAGATCTCATTCATTCCATCGATTCAGCTGAATTTGGTATAAATTCACCATTCGGTATTGGTGTTAACAAGAACGGAAGTATAGCGATTGTCTTCCAGCAAGGAACTGATGTTATCGCTATCTTTTGATATTTCTATCACATTCAATCTAACTTTTAGTTGTATTTGTTCTGGATGAATTAGTATTCTGAAAAGTTCTTCTGTTTGTTATCTGTAATTTTTAGTTGTTTATGTATTATTAATTTCAGATTTCTTAACATTGATAATTTTGGATATTTTTCTAATCATATTTTTTTATGTAAGTTAGACTCTTTATGGAATAGAAGTACAAGTACTTGATTAAGACTCATATTATGTATCTCTGTACTATTTACGCAAACCTTTTGCCCAAATTGTGTGTTGTTTATTTTTCATTTTCAAAAATTATTTTTGGTAATAGATACAAACATATGTATGGCTACTCGTCAGGAAGGAATATCTGATCCAGACTTAATGGAGAATGCATTCATGAAAGTGAGGAAACGAATCGAAGTGATATTCGATTCTCTGATCGAGAAAGTGAATGAGAGGAGAGAAACTTTCCTGAGACAGCTGAAAGAATGGGAGGAAGAATTCAACAGAACAAGAGCTACCCATTTCAAATCTTTAGAAAAAATTAAAAAGGTACGAGATGAGATGGAAGAACTGCTAGCTAATATGACGCTAAGTGATGCTAGAGGCCCGATGGAAAAGGGAATTGAAAATTTGATTAAAGAAATTAATGAAAAAGAGAAACGAATCGAATATCCACAAATTCGATTTGTATGTGATACCCGAACAGAATTGGAGTTGAATTTTTCAAAATTTGGATCTTTGACTAAAGATACTAATAATGTGTTAGTCAGGAACTACACTCAACTCTCTAAACCCAAAAAAGTGTTTGGTACATTTGGAAAGGGAGAAAGAAGTTTTTCTGGTGCCCGAGGAGTTGTAATTGACAATAAATGTCAGAGAATACTGATTGTTGATAGGGAGAATTCTCGTATTTAAGTCTGGAGTATGGGAAGAAGTTATTTGTCTGAGTTTGGAGGAGGAATTCTCAAGTAGCCATGGGAGATTGTAGTGCCTGATGATTCTATTTACATTTCTGATTGCGAAGGGCAGTTCTTATCGAAATGGTGCTTAAGTACTCTGACTCTAGCGACGAAATCTGGAACTTCTAAAGGATCTGAACCTGATCAGTCGATTGGTCCATCTACTCTCGATATTGATGAAGAAGAAATATTTGTCGTTGAATCTCTCAATAAACGCAGAAAGGAGACACTAAGGACCAGAGCACTACTACTCTAAAATAGGGACTGAGTATGTGGCATTGACATAACTAAGTGACAAATAGTCGTCAGTAAATGCTGTACAAGAATTCATTGTTTATTTATATATTTTAAGTGTAAAATTGATTACTCTAGATTTGACATCTGTAGCTAGTGAGTGCGATACGCCCGTACATCATTTCCGCATTTAGCCTTGTAATAAAATCTATTAAAATTTTAACAAATATTTGTGTAATAATTATATAACCTTCATTAAGCTAGTGGTATCATTCTATTATTAAAGTGTAGAATCTCATGTAGCATATTTAGCACGATCTAGCTATCATATATTCTAAAAGTAAACAACTTTGAAAGCAAGCTAGAAACAAGACTCAGTACTAGGAATAATTGTGAAACTACAACGAACTCAAACAGACAGTGTAGTAACACAAAAAAATGAAAAGTATAAATTGTGCTACTTTTAGACCAAATAACTAACCATGACACTTCGCATATCTGAAAGTATTTCATGAGCATTGCTAGCACTTCTCGTTTGGGTTTTCTGGCCTTAGGAACCATTAATTACTGGGGTTACCAGCGACCCCTTAGCTATGCATATGCTCTAATGTATGTTCCTCTAGAGGATTTTTCTCCCAAACTCCGATAATATTTTATCACTATTATTATAAACCACAACACTTCTAGGATGTGACTGTCACTAATACCGAAATAAGCATGAACAATTTTCTTTGTATTACAGTGTTTCAGATTCGCTCTGCTACTGTAATGAAGTCCGCGGGCTTTTCGATGAAATTGGGATCTCCTACGAACCATCAGAATGGCGATAGTTCTTTGACACTCCTTCCGTGAGTTTAAAGGCCGCTTTGTTGAACAATGGTAACAAGTTACCCTCAATTCATATAAAGCACTCTACCCACATAAAAGTCCAAAAATGTATTTGTATTGGAATCGATACATTATATGAATTAATACATATACCATAGCCTACTCTAATAATGCCTCACAGTAAAATAACCAAGGATACGGTAATAGCCGAATAGATTAATACACGATTAGCCTAAAATTGTTAACCATTCAGGATAGGTATTAAGATTGTATTACTAGCATATATAAACATGGCACCAAAGTACATATATTCGTTGTCAAAATTTCGATTAGTCATCATATCATTGCGCAACAGGTCATTCTAAAGGACAATTTTAGCAATTTTCTAAGCTGTTTTAACCCTATTTCTAAATGGTATTAAGGTGTGATTTTAATGTAGAACCAAGATTAATACGAGTTAATTTGAAAAATTTAGAATTTTTCAATGGAATGTTGTTACATTCCTGCGTTGCTATGGTAAATCATTTTGGTCAGTTTGGGCCATATCCTGCAAACTGTAAGAACTAGACCTTCAAATTTGATCGTATTTGATAGGCAATTGGCTACTTCCTATTGATAACAATACAATTTAAACTTCTAAATTCACAGACTATAGAGTTATGCGACAATTTAGTATTTTGGTCACATTCTTAAAATCAACCCATTACTCAAAACTCGTTGAATTTAGAAGTTCAAGTTGTATTATCACCTAATAGTAAGTAGTCCATTGCCTATCAAACACGATTTGAAGATCTAGCTACTACAGTTTGCACGAAATGGCCCAAACTGACCAAAATGATTTACCATAGCAACGCAGGAATGTAGCAACATTCCATTGAAAAATTCTAAATTTTTCAAATCAACTCGTACTAATCTTGGTTCTAAACTAAAATTACACCTTAATACTATTTAGAAATAGGGTTAGAACAACTTTAGAAAATCGCTAGAATTGTCCTTTAGAATGACCTGTTATGCAATGATATGATGACTAATCGAAATTTTTCCAACGGATATATGTACTTTAATACCATGTTTATATATGCTGGTAATACACTCTTAATGCCTATTCTACATGGTTAACGATTTTAGGTTAATCGTGTATTAATCCATTCGGCTACTACTTCATCCCTAGTCCATAATTTTCAGTCTACTGTGAGGCATTATTAGAGTAGGCTATGCATATACATATATATTGTGAAATTCGACATATTTGATAAGATTCCTCGCAATAATATTGCATCAGTTTAAAAACATCTCTTCATGATACTTGGTCCGTACTCGTCATATTCCTCCTTAGATACACACATTCTCTCGAACTGGACCATGGAGGCTAGAACGGATCCTCCTCTCCAGCTACTGTACCTCCCAGGATCTGAGAGGACATTGACTTTAGCGTCGGGTGGAGCTAGCTTATATATTTCTCTCTGAATGCGCTCTCCCATGCCAGGGAACAGAGTGCTGCCACCTGACAGGATTACGTTTGTGTACAGATCATTACGGATGTCACTGTCACACTTCATTATGGAGTTGTACACCAGGTTTGTATGCCCGCAGCACTGAGTCCGATCAGTGATAGTTTGAAAAGAGGTTCAGGACAGCGGAACCTCTCATTGCCTATCGTGATCACGCTACCTGCCTCATCCAGCTTCCTCATCCAACATGGAGCCGCAGGATCACCTCGAAAGACTTCAACTCAGGGATTCCAGAACTGGCAAAAAAAAAGTTGTACGGATTTTTTTTTGCCAACCGTTTACTTGCTACTTTATTTTTTCCTCCATTTTAGATTTAGTTTTACTCATTCACTACTTTTTTTTTACTTGCTACTTATTTTATGACCGGCATTTAGTTGGCATGAGGGGAAGAAATTATTGATCGTGTAGTATAAGATCGACGGCGAGCGTGCATCGAACGATTTGCAGGAATATTCTAGCATTTCAGAATCAGAATTTTCTTAATTTAACCATGTCCATTTCATCAAGGTGTCCAGGAAATTTACTTGCTACTTTTATTTTGCTCGGCATCCAGAATATTTACTTACTACCTTTTATTTTCCTCCAAAAAATAAAAAGGTAGTAAGTAGCAAGTAAATCCCTGCTTCAACTGAAGAAAGAGTTCAGTATGATAAGTCGAAGAAGCCCTCATCTGTTCATGAAAGAGACTTGTTTTTTTTAAGAAACGAGGCTAGAAGTGATTCGCAAGACCCCAAATTCAAGAGACCATATCGTGTGCTGCAAAGGAAAGGGGCTAATGTTAAGTTGCGGTTAGGGAATCAAGACAGATGGGTTCACTTGAATCGATGTGAACCATACCGATGCAGTGAGACAGCCCTCAGGCCAGGGCTGATCGAGGAGCAGAGTTACGAAGTTACAGTGGCAGGCGAGGAGACGAGTGGGAAGATGACAGGAAAACGAGGGAACCCACAATGAACTAGACAGTGGCGAAATACAGAAGGAACGGGAAACGAGTTTGAGACAGAGTCAGATATGGAGAGCGTAAGTGTGGATGAGGACCTAGACCAGCAAAAGCGGTATCCGATGAGACAACGAAAGCCGGTTCAGTGGCACAAAGATTACATATGTTGGGAGACGGTGCGAGAAGGTCGGCGGGAACGAGGAGACAATCAAGCTCCCACTTAATCAGTGATAAAGTACATGTCTGACTCTACGAGACACTTTTCCACCTGGTGAAGACATTCCTGGACCTGAATACAGTGCACAACCTCTGGACATATCTCTCAACTCCACGTCCTTTTCCGCGGGGGAAAGCTGCCGCTACAGAACAACGAGGTACTCCTCACTAGGCTCCTCCTCAGCTTAGCCCTGATGCTCTCTGGATCACGACAAGCGCATGGCTCCAGAGCCCTCGCTGGAGCTTCTGCTTCTCTTCCATGACAGATCTCTCGTTGCTGTTCTGCAGCAGGCGAAAATTGACAAATTTGATGATTTTTAGAGTGATAGCGATTTTTACAGTAAGACAGACATATTTAGAGATGTTATTTCTCTTATGATAATCAATGTGAGCCCAGGCGCACAAAGGACGCCTCTGATGGAGACAGTGTCCGCCAGCCACACAGCGCAACCAACAGAAGCGCGTTTGCTTTTAATATATGCTTTTTAAAGTAAAAAATATTCTCTTTACAAAATTTTAGAAAGTACACAAGATTTGGAACGATGAAGGCCCCACATTCAATTTCCTGCCTAACAGGAGTTGAATAAAACTATTAGTAATATAGAAATGGATAAATACACACTTTCACAAAAACTTTATGTATAGACTAGACTAACATATGTAGGAACTAATTCTATACTTTTGCCTATGGGAATTTGGGGAACTAAAAAATTTATCTGCTAATTCACACTAAATCCAATATAAAACCAAGTTAATAATCTGTTTTGATGTCAATGTAAACATCTCCTTTATGTTTGGGTTCATATCCAGAGATACTGATTTTTGAAGGAGTGTAGTCCTTCCCTCTTGGACCAGGGTAGTCAGGATGTGAGCTAGAAACGAGTCGTTTACCTTTATATTCAATGTTTAATTCCTTCATTCTAACCGCGATGTCTTTTTCCCAATCAAAATCAAAACCATGCGTGCATCTACCTTTAGCAGCAAAAATATCGAATTTTTCTCTTGTGGGTTCGAGATAAATATGGATGATGAGGTTCTTAATCCCAAATCCTAATTTCCATCCACATTTAGCAGTTGCAGTAGCTAGACCATCAAGCATCGCCAATTCACTACTATTACCACCACCATATTTCTCCATTGATTCAATGAAATTTTCAGTCATTTTTTTATCTGTGGTAAAGTCACAACTGGTTGGAAACATTTCAATACACTTTTTGTCATCAACAGTATGCCCATGATAGACAATAACTTTAAAATTTGATATGCATTCTATAAGACAAGTATTTGTCATGACATCTAAAGCGCGTGATTTAATGCCCCTATCTAGTTCGGTACCATCAATAACGAAACACACATAATAAATAGGGGAAAATATTGAGTCGTATATCTCCTTAGGAGAGGTGTAAGTAGTGTACGTAATATGTGTACCTCTATCTCTATAATATTTAAGTATTTCTTTCCCAAATATCTTCCAGATATCCTTAATTGTCTCATGATTCTCCTTTTGGAGAGCAATGTACGTTGGATCAGCTGGAAGCTCCCAATCCCATTCGTTACAGAATTTTTCCTTAAACTCCGCCCATGTCATGTTTTGACCTGGAATGAGTACTGGTGAATAGTCCATGTAGTCTTCACACATCAATAGCACAGCAGTCCTGTCTTCATTAGTATTCCAGACATTCCCTCCCATTGAACACATCTGGTGACCTGTCATTATCTGACACTTCCCTCCATTCGGATGAAGTTCCTTTTCACAGAATTTCCCACAACTGGGACATTGACGTGGACAGTTAATGATACCTGCTTCAAACTTTTCTTTTGTCGTTTCCAAGAGATTTTCATATTCAGTTTTAGTCATTTGGAACTGATATGAATTTAACGCATGCAAAAATTTGTGTAAATATACTTCAATGTTGAATATTTCCTCGGTGCTTACAAACATATTCGTATCTGATAACTTTTTGAAAGTTTCCTCATCTAGGATATGTTCTGGATTATTTGGTTTTTCAAAGAGTACGTAGGTTTTAGGATGCTTTCTTACTCTTAAGTCGCCAACCTGAAAATCTTTGTTAAAGAATTGATTAAAATCTTGCGGACTCACTTTAGGATCCAGGTACATTTTGAGGAAAGATACCATTGCTTTAAGTGGAATTACTCTTGTTACTGGATTAATATTTGTAACAGATTGTTCTGTTATTGCTTGATCATCGACTACCTCAAAGCTGCTATCTGAATCCGTTCCTATTTCCTCCAAACGATTTTTTTCTGTACACATAACCTTGAGCTGTCCTATGAATTGCTCTAAGATATTCTTGACTATTGTTACTTTTTGACTAAGGTTTTCCTCCATATTTTCGCAGATTTTATCGTGGAGTTTATCTACAACCTTTGTCCACTCAAGATGGAATAATGATTTCAGACATTGAGTGCGATTGCAAATAAATTGTACTACGAAACTATACTCATCATTAGTTCTGTCTGGATGGAGAAGCATTCCTTTGATTATCGCATTTGCTAGGAGTAAGATGCTTTTATGTGATAGTTTGTCTTTCTCTTTATCAAAATATTTATCTTCTATATTTTGTTCGCAAGTAGCGTATATTTCTCTCCATACACCCGCGAGAAATTTCCCAGCAAATGTGGTCGCTATGATATCACCCTTTCGCCTTTCTTTTCGGTCCCAATTTCCTCTGGCCAATTTTTGATTTTCAACTTTTCGCAAGAAATATTTAAGTGTATCTTCTTTCTTTTCTTTTTTCTCTAAATCGTTTTCTCTTTGTTTCGCCATATTAAATTCCAAAAGTGATTTGAACGCAATGGCAAATGCATAGGTCGATATTGTTCTCTCTGCAGCAATTGTTAATTTGGCTTCAATGTGGTTAATTTCATAATTCACTACCTTACAAATGTGATGCAAAAAGTTTACAATGTCTTTCACTGTTGAATGAGAAATATTTGAATATTTCTTAATGAACTCTTGAACACATAATTTAATATCATTGATGAGTTTTTTCCAGGTACTCCTGCTAGAGCTACTATCTGGATCTTTCAGATTTGATGCAAGCAGTAGTATTTGTTCCCTCTTCTCAGTATTCCAAATAATATCAGGATGGTTGTAGTAGCCTGAACAATATTTAATCAGTGGACAACATCTTGATGGAACCCAACTTCGAAGTTTGAGATTATTTTTTCCTGTCTCACTACAGTCATTATCATCTTTCATGTAGAATATTGTATTTCTATCTAAATATTGGCACTTTTTGTTCCCTAAATATGGAGTCATTTCCTTTAAGGGCGTTTTGCTCTCTATCCAAGGAAAGAAGAACTGCTCAGTTCCTTTATTAGTTTCACCACAAAACTTTGAGAGCATTTCTCTGTCGAATTCTCGTAGTACTTTATTCATGTCAAATCCAGAATTGCGAAACCGAGTATAAATAGCCTGTTTCTTTTCCATTGTTTTTGATTCGATTATGAAAACAGAATACAGGTTTTCTAATTTCTCACCATATTTTGCATCTTCTTCTTCTTTGTTTTCATTTTCAAAGCATTTAGTCCAGACATCTTCGAATAGACTATGTTGTTTGTCAATTGATAATTCGAAATATGTGTCAGCATTCGCCTCAATGTCTTGCTGAAGCTTCAACATATTCTCACTATGCTTAATCTCAGTCAGTCTAGCTCTGATTTTAACTTTGAGTTGGTCTTCATAAAGCTTTTTCTCCATTAAGATGAGTCTGTTCATATTCAATTTGGAATCATCATGCATATATTCCATTCTTGTAAGCAAAGGATCAGCATGACATTTTTCTGAAAAGTCTGTCAGAGCTTTCTCCCTATATTGATTGAAAACCTCATCCAATCCTTGTTTGACATCTTCTAATATCCCAATATGAGGGCTCCATTTTGTGATGTCATTAATTGAGCGAATTAATTGTTCTGTAATATTTCGATATTCTTCTTTATTACGGTAGATTGTGTTATTCATCAAATCGTCCACTATTTTGTGGAGTAAAATGCTACATTTTAATTCTTCAGCATTTCGATATTTTACTATGTCTTGGTATTTGATGATAGTGTCCCAAATAACACCAGACATCTCCATCCATTCACTCATCGTGTTGAAAGATGTTTTAGTATAATGAGTAACATCTAATTGACGAATGATAGACATTCTCAAATCAGCACATTTATTTGCAAAACTCACAGTTGGAGATAACTTGAATAGATCCGAATCAAATAGTTTGCTCATCTGAGTGTTCACTGGTTCTGAATTGAAAGCAGAAGGAAGAACAAATAAATTTTCTACAGAAACTTGTATTAATTCTGAAATCTTTGTTCCCTCTGTTTCCATAAGGTCCGATTCCTTATTCAGTTTATCCAAAAGAGTATTAATTGATTTTGAATGTTTTTCTGGATCTGGATCTGCTTGTTGATTGAGAACGAAGAATATTTTGGGAGCTACTACCTTGCTTACTTTCAATTTGTTAAGAGAGTATGCACATATCTGTAAAAGATTTCGCATTTCTTCTCCGATATCCCCTTTCACATTAATGATGATAACTTGTGACACAGCTAAGCAAAACAGAACCATTGTTCTGTCAAAGTTAATACAGGAAGTATCTTGAAGGGTTTTTGCCTTTTCAATTGCATCCAATCCTTCCGTGTCTAGGATCAAGAAATGGTCTGAACGATTGATTGGTCGACTGAGTTTGGAGAGAGATGCATACACTCCTTTGGTGCATCTTCCAGCACTAGTCAAGAACTTGCAACCGAAACAGTAGTTCAGCAGTGTAGACTTCCCAGAACTCTGAGGTCCGAATATGCTGACCACGATTGGAGGACGTTTTTTATTTTCAATTGAAATTGTTTCATTATTTTGTTTTTCATATAATCTGGATAATAGAGCATCAATGTCTTGGTTGAAGAACCTCAAGTTATCACCATCTATCAATTCGAATGGCTCTCCTCTCTCCACGTGGTTACTGAAGTATAATGAAAATTTCTCAAAGAAATCTTTAGCTGATTTATTTGAGTCCCCTTTGTTGACATAATACTTATTAGACAGCACTGCTTCTCTCCAGAGAATTTCTAATGTGTATACGGTATTACTGGTTAAATTCGTTTTTTTAGTGAGTATACTGAGTTCTTGCGACAATTTCCACAAAATAAGTGTTGAATTTTCCTGACTAATAATATCATTAAAATAATGTACTATTTTACTCATGTTTGTGTGCTCGAGGATATTTTGTAAATTCGCGCATTTTGCATTTAGTTCATCGATTTCTATTTGGTCAACTTTGCTTGAAGCTTTATAAAAACATAGCATATATTCGATAAAATGTGGATAATAACTGAGGAAAGAGAGTCTATTCTCACTTAAACCCTGTACATGTGATGAAATGGTATTCTTAATCATTTCGATTAAGTTTTTATCCTTAGCTATATTGTTGCTAGGACAATAACGACTTATTAAGTTTTCGAGAAAATTACTTTCAACTAATTTTGGACTTTCAGTAGTTGAATGTAGGATTGTATGTCCAAACTTTTTCAAAAGAGTTAATGAGAATTGCATATCACATTTGGTCAGATTGGGAATGAAAAGAAGCTTCGTTTTCCCACTGTTTTCGATTTTAAGCATATCCTGATGACTTCTTGGACAATCTCGAACGAATACATAGATATATTTAGTAGTGGCTGCGATGGTATGTAATTCTTTCTCGTAATGATCAATGTTCTGAGTAAAATCAGAATAAGTGATATGAACTAATGCTATATCTAGGTTTTGATTGATGTCTCGTATAACATTTGTATCTGCGCATCCGTGACAGTCTATGTATGCCCACTGTGTAGATTCATGAGTAGTTCTCTTTCTTTTTCCGAAAAGATTTTTCGTCATTTGGATATCAATGGAGTTCAAATGGAATGGACTGGTTTGAGGACTACCATTCACAAAATCAGTTTCAAACATCAAATCGAGTAAATGAGATTTCCCAATAGGATTCCACGAGGCCCATCCTAACCCAAATGAAACTAAACCATTGAATTGTTTGAGAGAAAACCAGAGCTCTTTACAAATTTCGAATTGACAAGTTTTCCTCTCGTTGAGTATAGGATAGTAGAATGGGACAGGGTTACTAAATGAATAGTGCTCTATACAGAGACCTCTAACTACAGGATCTGACATCTGGAAAATTAGATGGAATATGTCTAGAGTAGTTAGAGATTTGTCAGTTCGGTTAGCGATCATCTGTGAAAATTCTTTTAGTGGCAAACTGCATTTGATGTAATGGAATGCTAGAGGCAATAGTTTTACAAATATGTCTTTTGCTGACTTTTCCCTTGATGTTTTTGCGTTATGTATTAAGCTTTCGAAAGAATCTGAAATAATAATTCTGTAGGTTATGTGTGATATTTGTCTATCTGATCCAAATCTCTCGTAAATTTCTTGAATTTGTTTTATTTTCTCCTGTGCATATTCTTGCATTAATAATTTGTCTGGATAAAATTGTAGCAAGTAGTCTTTAATCACTACCCAGACCCTATTTAGTTTTATGCTGAGTTCATCGATGTCTTCCAGAGTACCAGCTCTGATGCATTTCTTAGCTTCTCTACTTAGTGTATCGTCTATTTCAAAGAAGTTGTGTGATTCTTGAAATTTCCCGAAATATTTTTTAACCTCATTATATTCTTCTGGTTTATTCTTTTCCAGTTCACAACAGAGACACTCTTGTAGTTTCACGTTTTTATTTACAATGTATTCCCTTAACTTTAAAATTGACTGTTTCTCAAAGATACTGCAAATGATCGCTAAAACTTTCTGCCCTTCTGTCCCATTGAACATTATAAAATTCTTCTCAACGTATTCTCTGATCTTCATCGTAGATGTTTTCACTTCTTCTGCGATTTCTGCAAAAGAGTATCCAGCATTGAATTTTTCCTTTATAATTAGCTGTTCGGATTCGGTCAGTTTTGTTTTGTTTAGAGACTCTAAATAGGCTGAGAAAACATTGTCGTCAATGTCATTTAGGAGAGCAAGCTTCTTCAAACTGATTTTTGGATTTTTTTGTATTAACTCCTCAAATTTCTTAATATCTGACGATAATAGCTTCTCATTATAGTTTTTTAATTCAGATAAGGCTTTTTTCGCTTTCTTAGGATCTATTTCTAACTTTTCTGCTAAAATATCAGGATCGTTTAGAAACTGTTCTCCCTTTTTGATGATATATTTTACATCATGCTCTTTAAGGCGTAAATGGAGAAGTATATCTTCTAAAGATCTGTCAATCCAGCCATTTACATTTGTAGTTTAGTCCTATATGCAATAATCTCATTAGTATATAAAATATTGAAGATATAATTTAAGGTCAGTTCTGGTAATTGTAACTCTGTCATGTGGAACATTCATCACTGTAGATAATGTTAATGGTGTTAAAATGCAATGAATTTATCCTTACTACTAAAACTCGATTAATGTTTATTTATATATATATATATATATATATATATATAACGAATTGATTGACGAAACTACCAGGTGTATAAAGCTGATTTTTGATATGTGGGAGTCTTTTGGCAATGGCTCCAATAAGTTCTAACCTCAGACGAAAATGTCGATTCATCATGGAATCATGACATTATTGTCACCTTTTCACCTATTATATAATTAGAATTTTCAGTTTTTCGACTATAACTCAGCCATTTTAGGGGATAGAAGGCTAAAATTTTGATAGAATGTGTATATTGATATATGTCACATATGACTAACTATAATCAAGAAAAGGATGAATCATCACTCTGTTGTGACGTCATTATTATGCATCAAAATTGTAAAAATTGACAAATTTTATGATTTTTGTGCGATATCGATTATAACAGTTGGACGGACGTATCTAGAGATGTTATTTCCCTTATAATTAATTAATGAATACGACCACCGGCGCCCAAAGGGCGCCTCTGGCAGACACAAAGTGTCTGCCAGCCGCGCAGCGCAAGCAAGCGAAGCGGGCTTATATATATATATATATATATATATACCATTGATTAAATATAAGGGAGATAACATCTCTAAATTCGTCTGTCCTACTATAACGATCGATATCGCACGAAAAGTATCTGAATTTGTCAATTTTTCAAATTTTGATGCATAATGATGACGCCATCACAGAGTGATGAGTCATCATTCATTGATGACAAGCGCGCTTCGCTTGCTTGCGCTGCGCGGCTGGCGGACACTTTGTGTCCTCTGGAGGCTCCATCGGGCGCCTGTAGTCACCATTGAATAATCATATGGGAGATAACATCTCTAAATACGCGTCTCCTACTGTTATAAATCGATATCGCACGAAAAAGCACCGAATTTGTCAATTTTTAAAATTTTGATGAGTAATGATGACGTCATCACAGAGTGATAAGTCATCATTTTTTAATGATGCAGTTGCATCATATGTGTGGTATGTTAGTATACAGATTCTATTACAATTTCAGCCTTCTATCTCCTATAATGGCAGAGTTATGCTCGAATAACTGTGTTGCTTAATTTTCTAAAATGTGACAATGACGTCATAATTTCATGATGAGTCGATATTTTGCTCTGAGCTCAGAACTTACTGTAGCCATAGCCAAAAGACTCCCACATGCCAAAAATTAGCTTTCTATGCCCAGCAGTTTCTTCAATCAATTCGTACAGAGATGTATATATATATATATATATATATATATATATATATATATATATATATATATATATATAATCGAGTTTAATAGTAAGGATATACATTAATCGAGTTTTAATAGTAAGGATAGTTACATCATATGGGAGGTATAATGCTATAGACATTCAATTAAAACTTCTATCACTTAAAAATGGCTGAGTTGGTAGAAAACCTGAAATTTCTAATTTTAAAAAATGTGACAATGACGTCATAATTTCATGATGAGTCGACATTTTCATCTGAGTTCAGAACTTAGTGGAGGCATAGCTAAAAGACCCACATACCAAAAATCAGCTTTCTATGACCGGCTTTTCTTCAAACAATTCGTTACATTTTGGTTATGGCTCCACTAAGTTCTGAGCTTAGACGAAAATGTCGACGCATCATGGAATTATGACATCTTTGTCGCCTTTGTTATAATTAGAAATTTCAGTTTTTCGACTATAACTCAGTCATTTTAAATTAGAAGGTGAAATTTTAATAGAATGTGCATATTGATATACCTCACATATGATGTAACCACCATCAAAAAATGGTGACAAATCACTCTGTTATAACGTCATCATTACGCATCAAAATTTTAATAATTGACAAATTTGGTGATTTTCAAGTGATATTGATTTTATTACCAATATGGGCTATTTAGTGATGCTATCTCCCTTAAAATTAACCAATGTGACCCCAGGCGACCGGAGGGAGCCTCCGGCGGACACTTTGTATCCACCAGCCGCGCTGCGCGAGCAGGCGATGCGCACTTGTATATATATATATACACACATTAATCGAGTTTTAATATTAGGGATATATATATTTCTCTGTAACGAATTGATTGAAGAAAATTCCAAGCGCAGAAATCAAATTTTTCTCATGGAGTTATAACGTCATTGTTACTTTTTGATATTCAGTAATTTCAGTTTATCGGCTATGACTCAGTCATTTTTTGTGTTAGAAGGCTGAAGTGTTAAAATACGGTATATATTAATATACCTCACATATGATGCAACTATCATCAAAAAATGATGACTCATCACTTTTTTATGACGTTGTCATTACGCAGAAAAATTTTTTAAATTCCCACGCACAGATTTATTTTGAGATATTATCTCCCTAATAATTGATAAATTTGACCCCAAGCGCCCACTGGGCCCCTCTAGCGGACACTTTGTGTCCGCCAGCCGCGCCGCGCAAGTGAAGTGCGCTTGTCAATATTATACAGCTATACTCACACATAAATATTATCTCATTTAAAAGTAATCAGATACCTACAGTTTGAAATAAAAAAACATATAAAATGTATAAGATATATCTAAGGCAGAGCTTTCCAATTTGATAGAGTGGTGCTACAACATATGCATAAATTTCTTTTCAAATTTGAAGCACTACTACTGCCTGGCACATTTGGGGGTATAGGTAGCTAAGCTCTCCTGGAAGTGGGCAACATTTGTCCTATAATAAGAATTCATCTAATTTTATGGTTCTAGAAATGCAAATTAACTGTAAAGATGCTCCCTCTCATCGGAGCGACTAGTTATGATTGAAACAATCGGAGATGCACATATGTAAACTTTCACTATTGCAGTATGATATGAATTATATAAGATTTTATTATCATTCTATCAAAACTGAAATCCGAAATTTATTGGTAAATGGTTGAGCTATGACATGTGCTGCCATAAATTAGGTAAACGAATGTTTCGTCATTGAAATTTTAGAATGGAATTACAAACTGTTGGGAAACATAAATTTGTCATAAAGCTGAATAGAATTGATAGGAGAGTGATATTGAGCTTTTTAGGGAGTATTATGTATAAGAGTAAAGAGAAGGTGTGCATTTTTAATTTAAAATACAGTACACCCTCGATAGTCCGAACCTCGACAATCCGAACACTTCATTTTACAAATCCAAACACCCAAAATATAATTGTATTCGCCTCTATGCTTTGAATAAACGTTTATAAACTTAAATATATTAATAAGATTGAGAAACCTCGTTGAATTTCAAAAATACAAATTTAATATAATTAATGGCCAAGTGAATTAGTGTTGTTTCACTAAGAATTTAGACTTGGAAATTGTATTATCGCTTAATAGGAAAGACTATTTGCTATCAAATGGAATTACATTTGAATACCAAGCTATCGTAGTTTTCGGGATATTAACCCAAATGACTAAAACACGTTTCTATAGCAACATTGGAATGTAACAACATTCAGTGAAAATAATCCACATTTTTCGCATTAACCCATTCACATCTCAGTTCCAAGCGAAAAAATTATAATAAAAACACTTAGCAGTGCCCTTAAAAGACCCCTGAAATCACCAAATTTGTCACAAAGATAACCTATTGCGCGACCATATTTTGACTGATCTAAATTTTAACAACGGATATGGGTACTTTGATACCATATTTATAGTATATGCTGGTAATACATTTCTAAGCTCTATTGTGTTTTGCTAATTATTTAAGGCAGTTCATGTATTAGCTCAACCTTCTACCGCATCCCTAGTCCCAAATTCGCAAGTTTCTGTGAGGCCTTATATAGACGAGGCTATGTATGAGTCATTGCATTCTATAGAGTAAGGCAATGGGAGTCACCAATAAAATAGTACCATGGATTGGTTAAATTTTTCACGGTTAGCTGGGGTGGCGAGATTATAAACGTTTATCAAACCATAGCCTACTCTAATAATGCCTCACAGTAGACTGAAAATCATGGGTAAGGATAAAGTAATAACCGAATGGATGAATACACGATTAGCTTAAAATCGTTAACCATGTAGGATAGGCATTTTAATTAATAATATATATATATTTATTAAGAATGTATTACCAGCATATATAAACATGGCATCAAATAACATATATCCGTTGTCCAAACTTCGATTAGTCATCATATCATTGCGCAACAGGTCATTTTAAGCACGATTTTGGCAATTTTCTAAGCTGTTTTAAGTTAACTTCTAAATGTTATTAAGGTATAATTTTTGTGTAGAACTAAGATTAGTACGAGTTGATCTAAAAAAAAAATTTAGAATTTTTCAATGGAATGTTGTTACATTTCTGCGTTACTATAGTAAAGCATTTTGGTCAGTTTGGGCCATTTCGTGCAAATTGTAGTAGCTAGATCTTCGAATTCGATCGTGTTTGATAGGCAATGGCCTACTTACTATTAGGTGATAATACAACTTGAACTTCTAAATTCAACGAGTTTTGAGTTATGGGTTGATTTCAAGAATGTGACCAAAACACTAAATTGTCGCATAACTCTATAGTCTGTGAATTTAGAAGTTTAAATTGTATTGTTACCTAATAGGAAGTAGCCAATTGCCTATCAAACACGATCAAATTTGAAGATCTAGCTACTACAGTTTGCACGGAATGGCCCAGACTGACCAAAATGCTTTACCATAGCAACGCAGAACTGTAACAACATTCCATTGAAAAATTCTAAATTTTTCAAATAAACTCGTACTAATCTTAGTCCTACACAAAAATTATACCTTAATAACATTTAGAAGCTAACTTAAAACAGCTTAGAAAATTGCCAAAATTGTGCTTAAAATGACCTGTTGCGGAATGATATGATGACTAATCGAAGTTTGGACAACGGATATATGTTATTTAATGCCATGCTTATATATGCTAGTAATACATTCTTAATGCCTATCCTACATGGTTGACGATTTTAGGCTAATCGTGTATTAATCCATTCGGCTATTACCGCATCCTTAGTTATTTTACTGTGAGGCATTGTTAGAGTAGGCTATGATCAAACTAATGTGGCATGCAACCTCAAGTCAACAGATGGCACACGTCTAAGTCGCACGCTACCCCTACCACCCCTCTGGAGTTACGCCTATGACAACGATGTATCTGCACCCTCAGCAGAATTTTAAAAAATATATTCTGGTTCTTCCCGTACTAATATATTATTTATTTAGCATGTGCTACTATGGAACTAGAGCATTGTACACTTCTAATAAAGTTTAAACTAGTGTTGAAACAAGAGAATAGTAAACTGGCTAAATTCAAAAACAAATTTAATATATTAGTTGTTTATTTATTCGATTTCACAGGCTGTAGAAATTCTAACTTATGTTAACTATTAAAACTCGATCAATGTATATATATACACTGCCTGGCCAAAAGTATTGGAACACGTTCTAATGTGTGCAACCATGTGCCATAAGTGACACAGGTGACAGGGAAACGGGCCCATTGAAGGAAATCAACAAAAGTTTAGTGGAAGAGGTCGGAGGGGCGGTTTCTATTGATATCACAATGTTTACACTTGTTTAATATTGTATTCAATGGGTTGTGCCACTTTAGCAAAAGTGGCACACATTAGAATGTGCTCCAATACTTTTGGCCAGGTAGTGTATATATATATATACAAGCGCGCTTCGCTAATCTCGGGGACGGGATAGTAAAGGTACCTAATTTCTGGTACGGGACGAGATAAAGAGGCCTAGCTAGCCCAATTTTAGCGTTGCAAAAATTTCAGTACATTCCTTGAGAGGGTTGCCACACCCAGTTCTAATTTGTGAAATTTACTAGACACAGCCTTTGACGTTGCTGTCTATGGAGCATGTGCCACACCGTGGCCGCGCATCTGCCCCTATATCCCCATAAAAATATGTATTAACTGTATTTAGAGGCATACGTATTAACTTAAGTATTTGGCGTGATTAATGTTACAACTAGACTGAATCAACTCAACTGTATCATTAGGTACTTTGGTCCCGTCCCAGAAATTAGGTATCTTAACCAGGGGTGTAGTGAAGGGAGGCGCAGGGTGACACCGTCCCCCCACTAATTCTGCCGACTAATTTTTTTTTCAAAGTTTGCATACCTAGGTTTCACTCAATTCAGACTATTCAATTCAATTCAATTCAATTGAAATTATATTTCATTCGACGGCAACAGTGTAGATCAATCAACTCAATCATTTCTTATTAACCAAATCAATCAAATAAAATCAATAAATGAAGTTTTTTCAGATCAAAAATGATTTGATTCAATCTTGTATGTAACAATAACTAATAATATTGAATTTTACAAGGTATATTGGTTGTTAGCATTGGAAGTTGCGTTGTGGAACGATATTGCTACACTGCGACGCCTTGTATCATAGACGCCAAGTGGGGAAACATGAATAAGACCGAACGGAATAAGACCGAATGGAATAAGACCGAAAAATTATTCTGCATTGGAATAAGACCGAATAATCAAGACTGGAATAAGACCGAATTATTAAGACTGGAATAAGACCGAATTGTCAAAACTGGAATAAGACCGAATAGTTAAGACTGGAATAAGACCGAATTATTTAGACTGGAATACTATGAACATTTTGCAACGAAGTAACTTTTTAGTCGCATTATTTTAACTTATTTGAAGTGTATTTAAACCTATTTTAGCAAGTTATAATACAGAATTTACAAGTACTTACGTATAGATTCAACAACGAATTTTAATAATCACTATATCTCTCATTTTTTGAAGGAATTCTTCGGCCAATTGATTTTAAGAAAAATTATAATTAAGGACAGCCTATAATGAACGTACAGAATTGGGCGCGCTCTATTAATACATGTAACTATCCAGGATACCGTTATTATAATAAAGATATATGTATAAATAGTATATATATCAGATAATTCTGCATAATCTATTTGAGTTGTTTAAATGATGGAAAACTACGAAACTTTGGAAGGTCATCGTAAAGGTTCATTGATTTATCGATACGAAACACATTGTTTTATTAAAGACAGAGATCAAAATGGCGTGCGATACTTAAGATGCGTCAAATATAAGGACGGATGCCCCGCTCGGGCAAAGTTGCATTTAGAATTGAATGAATTTTCAGTTATAAAAGAACATGAAAATCACCTATCTACTGAAAGAGATATTGAGATACTAAAGGTTAAATCAAAGCTCAAACGCAAGTCAGAATATTCTCAAGGAACACTTCGGGAAACATTTGATAATGAAGTAAATCAATCTGAGGTTGGTGGCTATATAAGCTTTGCTCAGATAGAAAGCACAATGTATAAAAGAAAAATACTTCATACCCCACAAGTCCCTTTAAATGCTGAAAATGCGATCTCTTCAATGGAAGATTCCAATGATGAATATAAAATGTATCATTCTTTTTCTATTTATGAATCCGATGAAGTAGCGATTGGATTTATGAGTCCCAAATGGAAAAACTATTTGTTTCCAACAGATCAATCAGAATTGCAGGCAGATGCTACATTCTATGTAGTTCCCAAACAGTTTTATCAACTATTAAATATATTCCTGCAGTACAAATCTCATTCATTACCTGCCATTCATATTTTGATGTCAACAAAAACAGGGACGCTATACGATAAAGTTGTAGAGAAAATTAAAGAAATTCTTCCATTCGTTGCTACTATCATCAAGACAGATTTTGAAAGTTCATTATACAATTCGATTTCAAAGAATTTTCCGAACGCTAGAGTCAGTGGTTGCTTATTCTACTATGATAGAGCACTATACAAAACTGGAATTGTCAAAAATGGTTTGGCAAATATATATATTTCAAACCCAGAATTCAGACAATGGATAGAACTCTTAATGTGCTTACCACTACTACCTACAGATCAGATTGTTCTTATGTTTAATTACATCAAACAAGAGAAACCTTTCTTATCACAATTGGAGGATGAAAAAGTAAAGAGGTTATTGAAGTATTATGAGCGATTCTGGCTGGGTCAAGTTGGCCCTTCTAGACTATCAGTTTTTGATGTCGAGAAACGTACTACAAATGATCTAGAGCGCAGTCATGCAAATTTGAAGAGTAAGTTTAAATCCCATAATCCGAATTACTGGGATTTCATCAAAAACTTAAACAAAGTAATCCGAACAGTCGAGACAGATATCCAGAGGATTGATAATGATGTTCCAATTAGGCGTAAAAAAAGGCCAGCAATGATCGAGAAAGAGAAACAAATTTGCGCTCTTCAAAGAAAATTGATGAATAGTGAAATTTCCCCGATTACTTATTTACGGACTATAACCCTTCAATATAAAGTCCAGTTTCAGAGCTTTGAAGGGATTGTTGAATCCGTTGAAGATATAGATGAAGCAAATGAAACAGAAACTTTTGTTGAAGATGTGAGCACAGAAAAAAATGACAAACTTTGTAGAATATGTTTAGTAAATGCATCAGATACCCTACTTTTGCCTTGCCGACATGCTCAAATATGTTTTAACTGTGCGGAGATACTAAATTCAGGTAATAACAATTGCCCTATTTGTAGAGAATCAATCGAATCCTACATCAAGAGATATATGTAGTGCCACTGCTTCAATACAACTGTTATTTCATTCATTCTCATTATTGTGATGTGATAATTTATTGAAACATAAATTCCAACTTTGACAATTCGGTCTTATTCCAGTTTTGACAATTCGGTCTTATTCCAGTTTTGATAATTCGGTCTTATTCCAGTTTTAATAATTCGGTCTTATTCCAGTTTTAATAATTCGGTCTTATTCCAGTTTTGACAATTCGGTCTTATTCCAGTCCTATTTTTTTTCGGTCTTACTCCATTCGGTCTTATTCCAGTTTGGGAAAAATCTATTTTCCTACCAAATATTCGATCTTATTCAGTCAACCCGCCAAGTGTGGGTACCTGGGGGTGGTCCTCCTAGGTCTGGACCCTGGGGAGGGCGCTCCCCCCAGATTTGGAGACTGTGGGGGGCAGTGGTGCTGGGCAGTGGAACAGTGGAGGAAGCTGTGCTATGGCAGGACTCGACACAAACTTATAGGTTACAAATCAACCCCAAATTATGCTAATTGAGTCTATATATCCCATATATATCCCAATTACATTTTAGTCAAATATTTTTTTAAAAATGTCTATGACTTGAATTCAAGCCATGATGTCTAATTGATAGGCGTACAAATAGATACTATAATTGAAAGCTATGCTGCATGCGAAAATGTCTGACATATTGAAAGAATGTTTGTGTCAATTTTGATCTGATTGAGCCTCAAGAATTTCAAGATCATGTGGACAGATGTATTGCACTGTCCACAATAACGGGATTAAATTCAATAATTGACCAATCATGGTTCATGGCTCTTTATTTATTGGTACAGCTGAAGGTTAACTAACAAATTCATAGGTCAATGGCTCTACTATTTTCCTAAAGGTTCGCTCTACCAATTAGAGAAGTTTTTGTTACCTGATTGAAAGAAAATAAATTCAGAATAGTAAAAAGAGAATACTGGGAAATAGCCAAGATATGGTTTAGCTATACTGTAATCAATTTCTTCAGTGCTCTCTACAGTTTGTATTAGTGCATATTTAGCAACCTGATATTGATTACATAATCAAGTTTATTAGTAAAGATTAAAGTGCTTTTCTTGCGAGTTCAACTGAGAATCTATTCATACGTATCTTCCCATAACCTTCATTGGTATCATGATATTTCAACATTACAATTTGTTGAGCATTTTTACAACTTATGCACCTGAGCTATGCAAACTTTGTTTATATCAAAAAGGTAATCTAATACCATAATTCAATATTAAGCAAAGATATGATGCAACTATTAAGTTTTGATTCGTTTCCAAATTAAATACGTATATACTTTTTTTTCTTGAATAAACGTCTCATCGATCTTTAAACTGTTGAATAATGATTATAAAAATCATTAAGATCCTCTTTTTATGACAAATTACTCGAGATTGGCAAAATATTATATGATTCCTAAATTAGTAATATTTACCTAAAAAAAACTTCATTTTCGTTCTGTCACACACTCCAGCACCCTCGAGGGGAAGGACTGTCCGGGAATGGAGAGCACTCCTTTGTCACAGAACCTGTCCTGAGGGGAGTTCTATCCTGACAGAGTTGAGGCCAATTGCATATGTTCAATTACAATTATGATTCAATCATTACAAGACAGGTAAAATGTTTAATTATTTATGACTATACTTATGGATGTTCGAAAAAGTTCCAATTACAAATACATTTGGATTTTTCCCTCAATTAATTACGATTACATTGTATTATTATTGACTATTACTATTATAGAAGGATGAATAATCTACATTTTAAGAATAAAGATATTATCTTGCTGATTTAGAATGAAAATGACCGCTAATGGTATTGCAGAAGGATCGAATTGATAAAAAATGGAAGAACAAATTGTAAATGGTTATTGAGTGAACTACGTTCAATTTACAAATAGAAAGTTCTAATATTGTATATAATTGTACTTTGGACATTTTACCCCTATCTATTAATTTATCTCTTAGAATAATTTAAGTATAAAACAATATTGTACACTCTATTAGAAATTTAGAATATCTTTTGCATACAAGTAGTATCTTCTTATCTTTTTGGCACCTCTAGCACTTTTTTAAACATCATGATCATTATTGATTTATGTGATTGAAGTTTCAGGCTGAAACTCTAGAGTTCTGCTTGAATAATGAATATCTAAATATAACAAAGTGAGATCGGCGTCTTAATTAATAACTTAAATGGCCCTAGATTTTTGCTCATTTCTGATTAAGTGATTTTGGGCAGGTAACCGTAGAAGTGTGGGATCTTTGCTATAAATAGAAATGACCCTTGATTGTGTGATAAGTTGATAGTTTCGTCTGTGAATTGGACAAACTAGAGCAAGTGGCAAGATACTCTGTTCTCAAAAATCAGCCCTCTGTTGCTGGTAGTGTCTTTGACCAATTAGTCACATATAACAGTCTAGCTTTGACAAATTAGATTTGTTTTATCAGTGAATAGAATTGAACAGTGAAGAGGTAATGGCAGAAGCAGATACAGGATTTGATCCTGTTAGTCTATTCCCTCTCCCTGTGAGTCACAAGCTCCAGGCTAGATTGAATCAGTTGAAGGAAGTGATTGAGAATCAGAAGATGGAAGTGAGGAGAATTGGGAGAGAGATGAGACGTCTCATTGAGGAGAAGGAAAATGAAATTATCAAAGAATTGGACTCTATTTGGAATGAAGCAAATGCTAGAATTGACAGAAAGAAAGAAGAGGTTCAGAAAAAGATTGAGGAGATTGAAAAGCGTAACAAAGAAATGTCGAAAAACTATGACGAAATGAAGAAACTCTTCAAAGAAATTAATCAAACTTTGCCACCACATTCTCTTCCTCAGATCTCTGAAGCAGTTAAATCAGCAAAGAGAGAATTTGATCATACCATTCCTTACCTGAACCTATCTTGGAGAGTAGACGTGTTGAGACATAGTATAAATGGGATGTGTCACGTGGAGCAAGTGTTTAGAGAAGAAACCACTCCTTTCCAACTGACATGGATTCAGTGTGAGAGAGGAGATGAAGAGGTACAACTTCATTATCCTAGTAGCATAGCAATTAACTATGTTAATGGGAATATTTATGCAACTGATTACTATAAAAATCGAGTTCAAATTTTCTCTAAAGAAGGAGAATGGATCCGATCTTTGAAAAACGAGGGAATAATGAAACCTCTGAAAGTATTGATTCAAGCTGATTCAATTTACTTGATGTGTTGCCACCTAGTTCTAAATTTCCATAAATCCGAGGAGAAGATTATTGAGAGTTCTAAAGATTTTGACTTTTCTCTTCGAGGTATCTGCGCAGATAAATCCCACATTTATGTCTCTACGTATACAGGAATGAAATTAATATTTTTTACACATAAATTGATAGAACAGAAACAAATAACGTTAAATCCTCAATCATACTTGTATAATGTAGAATCGAATCTCAGAGATATGGCCCTAGCTCGAGAAGAGTTCTATGTTTTACTATCTCACACAGAATTTCCCATCCAGACATTCAGCAGGGAAGGAATTCTTAAGAGGTGTATTATCCATATAGATCTGATCGGAGACAGCTACTACTTCTGTCTGGATCAACAGCTTCATCTGATTGTTTCAGATAGAGGAGATTCTAAAGTGAAAATAATCTCCAATGATGGGAAGCTGCTGAATGAGATATCTCGACATGAAGGAGAGTTCACTCGGTTAGCTGGAGTAGCAATATATCCGCTAGGTTGTGTTGTTACAGTGGACAGGAGTCAGAAGAATATGCTGCAAGCTTTCTCTCCTCTCTGAGTTCAATCAAACATATATATCGAATTATGAATTTTTCTTGCTTAATCGCTACTTATGTTTTGGATTTTTATTACATTTCCTTTCGAATTCTAATTTTTCCTAAATATTTATATTATCATGATATTCTCATTATTACTTATTGCCTAATCTTAACTGAATATTGCTTGTAATAGGGATAAAATGGAAGTTAGTGAGAAAATCTCGCTGTGATGTGTTATGATTCCATACTTTCCCTCAATAACCAATAAGTGCATCGCTGTCAGCATTTAGGTTACCTTTGTACAGAAACTTTCAACTTTGCATAGCTTTTAAATAATAGAGACTTAACGAAGGGAATTTCTTTTTCTAATCGGGCACAATTAATGCGTTTTCTGCTTTTCCACCCTACTTGTATCCATTGTCTGAATCGTAAGTTGCAACAATATTCTAGCCGACATATGTAAATTTCAATTTTCAAAAGCAAAGAGTACCTGAACTTCAGAGTTTTTGTAAATTCTTAAACGAGCTCTCCGTTTCTCATTCTTCTGTCGCATCAAATCAGAATCGGACTCGAATTCCATTCGAGTTCGGGTTCAGTATCTAGTCGAATATATTTAGTACATTTATGCACTTTAATCATGTCTAGAGTATATTTGCTAATTCGGGATGGGTCGAATTCTAAAATTTGAACCCAATATCAACGCATCAAATGTTTATAAATTTAAGGATCTTTTGAAAAACCATTGACTTAAATTGATTGTTGAAACGAGATATATACTGATAGCAAGATTTAATAGATAAATTTGCGATCACAAAGTTAAAGTATAAATGAGTAATAATATCTAATACAAGTTTAATATACCATTATCAACATCAACACAAATAATAATATTATCATGAGTTACTGCAATTCCTTTAGGTTTATAGTTACACTCAATACTATGAAATAACTGACCATCTAAAGTGTATATTTGTATTATTTTCCTTTTAGTATCACTAATTAGAATATTATCAAACTTATCAAAACATAGAAATATATTAGTGCCACCTCTCAAGCTTATAATATTGTTCAGTACATCTCCTAACTTGGAAAATACATGTACATTATGATGTTTACTATTATCAGCTACAAACACTTTATTATTATTTACTTTAACATCTTGTGGATTCACTAAATTCTTATCTCCTAATTGTCTATTCAATTTCATATCTAAACATAAAACTACTATTCTATTATTATTACGGTCTGCTACAAACGCTTCACTATTATCTACTGATAGACCAAATGGACAATTAAGGTTTGGCTCACTCTTGCATTCTAATTGATAGTTTTGTGTTTTATATTTTAGGACTTTATTCAGTTCATAATCAGTTACGAACAACCAATCATTGTACAGAGCTATGGAGTGAGGCCGATCTAACTCTCCCTTACCAATTTCTCTAATCAACTGACCTTCCAAACTAACTAACTGAATTCTACTGTTCAACGTGTCAGCTATGAATATATTCCCTTTCCCATCTACCGCTACACCAAATGGATAATTCAGTTCTACTCTACTCTTCCCATACTCGCCTATAGACCTAATAGGATGTGCTTTCGTGCGTTATACGGGAGCCACATCTTGTATAGATCCAAACAGCTTTATCTGTTGTAATAGATCCCCCAGGAGGGATGTGTCGAGGTGAGGAAGTGGGATGGGAGTTGGCTGTTGTAATCCTTCTTTCCCTTCTTTCACCTTCTCGATTTGTTGTTTTTGTAGGTCGACTATGAGATTCCGCTCTAGTGTCGTATCTTTGATCGCTTGGATCAACTGATCCAGATCCTTGATCTGTTTCTGTCTCATCTGTTCTTTGCTGAAGTAGTTAGAACTCATCTCATACAGCTCTACCAGCCTTCCTCCCTCGGACTTCCTCCTCGAGATGTGGACAGTCCTTCTCCTCGAGGGTGCTGGAGTAGATGGAAGAGCTGTGAGGATTGGGATCGTCCGTCCCGTCGAGGGACAGCGGGACTGTAGAATGCTCGGAGATGAAGTGGATTGTGTCGCTTACTCGTCCATCTTCTTCGTGGAGATGTCCACCCGTCCCATCTCCACGAGGAGACTGATGAGAATCTCTGACAGCATTCCTGATAGAGCATGTATCAGTCTGCAGGAGTGTCTTAATCTGTCCTCCTCCGGGTAGAACACAGCCCAAAGGGGAAGCAGTAGGAGATTTCATGGAAGAACTCCTCGGGGCGGCTGACGGCTGTTGTTCTCCACTGGCGGCTGTTCTCCACTGTAACAAGGCGTCCTCCTCGGAGTTAACACGGGCCAGAAACGTCCAAACGCCTCTAGCAGGTAGGAAGAGAGTTGGTAGAAGGTATGGAGAACACTCTTTTGTCACAGAATCTGTCCTAGATCTATCTGAAGGGGATCTCTATACTGAAGATAGCGAATCCTATTTATTGAACAGTAAATTTGTATATCTTATATTTACTTTGTTTGTTTGTTTAATATTCTAAAGTTCTTATAGCATATATATATGTTTTGAGAAAAATCTCTCTTTTCCTTATATACATCATTTTATATAATTAATTTCTCCATCAACGCTTACTAGCTTCTATTTAATGTCCTGTATATTCAAGGTATAATCCAATACAACGTTGGAATCATGTCCACTTTTCAGTGTCGATATGAATCTGATTCCAACTCTGGTCCTAATGATTTGCTCAAATCATTACTGGTATTGCCAGTGATATGACAGAGGTTCAAAAAGTGACATCGTTAAATATATGAATTTGACCTTCATTTCCTCTTAATTGTGAATCATTTTGTTTATATTATCTCTGATTCATTTGAATCGGTTAATCTTTGATTAGAATTGAACAGTGAAGAGAGAATGGCAGAAGCAGATTCAGGATCTGGTCCTGTCAGTCTATTCCCTGTAAGTAACAAGCTCCAGGTTAGAATGAATCTGTTGAAGGAAGTGATTGAGAGTCAAAAGTTGGAAGTGAGGAGAATTGGAAGAGAAATGAGGAGTCTCATCGAGAAGAAAGAAAATGAAATTATCAAAGAATTGGACGCTATTTGGGATGAATCGAATGCTAGAATTGACAGAAAGAAAGAAGAAGTTGAGAAAGATATTGAAGAGATTGAAACGCGTAACAGGGAAATGAATAAAAACTATGACGAAATGAAGAAAGTTTTTGAACGGATAAATCAAAAATTACTTTCTCTTCCTCCTATTTCTGAAGCAGTAGAATCAGCAGAGAGAGAATTGAATATCAGCATTCTTAACTGAATCTATCCTGGAGAGTAGATGTGTTGAAGGAAAGTATAAATAGAATGTGTCGCGTGGAACAAGTGTTTAAGGATGAAGCTACTCCTTTCCAACTGAGATGGAGTAAGTGTGAGAAAGTAGATGGAGAAACACAATTGGATTATCCTTGTAGCATAGCAATTAACAATGTTAATGAGAATATTTATGTAACTGACTTCAATAAACATCGAATTCAAATTTTCTCAAAAGAAGGCGAATGGATCAGATCTTTGAAAAACGAAAAGACGATCAATCCTCAGAACATTTTCATTCAAACTGATTTGATCTATTTACAGTGTGACAAGATGGTCCTAATTTTCACTGCATCAGATGAGAAAATGATTCAGAGTTCTAAATCTTTTCACTCTTCACTCCGTGGAATCTGTGCGGATAATTCTCACGTTTATGTCGGTTTTTGGACAGAAATGAAATTGATTTTCTTCTCTCCGAATCTGAATGAAGAAAAACAGATAACTTTGAATCCTCAATCATTTAAATTAGACTCAAAATCCGAGTCAGAAAACAGAAGAAGTCCCACGTACTCTTGCCCCTCCTCCTCTCGAATTACCAGAAGATCTGTTCGCGTCTGTTGCCTTACCAAAAGCAACAAAGAGTTCCAAATCTGGTATCAAGCAAGAAACTGCACCTGATCCAATCGCTCAACCTCAAGCCAAGCCGGACTTACCTGACATCAATTTTCAGGAGAATTCTGTGATAAAAGAAAGACCGAAGAAGACGCATAAGGTAGTGAAACGAACAGATGAACCGTTGTTTAGTGATGATTTATTCGGTGAAATACCAGAGTCTAAACCAAAATCAAAAAAGTTCATCAAGGAATTTGATCCATCTTCCATAGACGATATTTTTGATTGAGGATATATGTACAATATGCTAAATATATAAATGGTTTTAATATGAATTATAAAGTTTATGATAACGGCACAGCCATATCTATTGAGATTTCACATGAATGTGTTATGTGTGAATGATATGTCTAGGTTTATCAGCTATAATACAATTAATAATCAAGACTATGATAGCCTACCAGGTATTTCCTATCCTGTAATCTAAATTGTTAAATATGCTAGGTATTTTATGATCAATTGGAAGCTTTAAGAATATCTGAAACTGCTCTATTTCACTCATATTGATTTGTTAAGTGTTTTATTTGAAACGTTATTGGTTAAGTAAATTGATTCTATCCATATCTTGCTAGTTCAGATCACTACGCACACTTTTATTAATATATATATAGTAACTCATACCATTCACATATTATCACTTTCAAAGTGCGAAATTCGGATACTGCATATTAAAATATTATATATTAGCCGTTGAGTACTCGCTTTTAGCTCAAAATAAGAATTTTTTAAAAGGTGTGAAAATATGTATATATACATATGCTAATAATTCATAAAATATTCACATTATTACTTTTAAAATGTGAAAATCGGATTCCACATATTAAAATACCCTAGATTAGTCGTTGAGAACTCGCTTTTAAGTCAAAATAAGGGTTTTTTTCAAAAAGTGTGAAAATATGTACTTAGTATATATGCATATGTTAGAAACTCATAAAATACTTAGATTATCACTTTCAAAGTGCGAAATTCGGAATCAACATATCAAAATATCAAACATATTTAGAAATAGGGTCATTGAAATATTTCCATGTATCAGGCACTTCGCATGATGATTCACATGATGACGCAAACAATAATGAGAGAATGATAATGAAATGCTACTCAATCATAGGCTATGACTCTTATGAAAATTGTTACAAATTAAATAGTAGAAATAGGCTTTGTTTAGTAAAAATAATGCTGACAACAAGAAAATTTGTATAATGCGTATGGAAAATTGTATATCGTATATTTTCCCAATGAGAGAAGCATTATGCATATTGTCTGGACATTATGCATATTGACTCAGAAAACAGCATTATGCATATTGACTCAGAAAATAGCATTATGCATATTGCCTAGGCATTATGCAAAATGGCCAATTTCTCATATTGACCATAACATATACACATTAATCGAGTTTTAATAGTAAAGATAAGATGATCATGACACAGACAGAGACATGCACACGTCTACAATGGAGAACTGATCAATAGCAATATTATCAGAAATATCATGTCCAGAATAACTATAAACATCGTTTTTAGTTCTAATTTGCCAGCATGTGGCTTGTTTCTCTACAGTGTCTAGGATAATTAAATTAATGAGCTGAGATATTTTAGTTTTCGATTCTGACTGCCCTGAAATCTGATATTATGTATCTATGAGCTACAGGAGTACAGATGTTAACTAATGATTTCAAACCATTTTAAATGTACTATAGTAGAACTCGGTTAGTACGTACTCGGATAATACCTTCTTCGGTTTAGTACCTCTCATTTCTCTGAACCAAAATCCATCTATAATATAGATTTCTATGTAGTACAAACTCTGTTAGTACTTACGGATAGTACGTGCTAATAATTCCTTCCCGAAGTGGTACCTCTTATCCGAGTTATAATGTATAAGAAAGAGATCAGAACTATAGTCCTATGTAAGAGTATAGTATTTCAATGAGATGTTATACACTATACATAATATTGTATTTAAATAAATTGAATATCAAATTTATAATAAATATATTTTTATAAAATTGACTGCTCTTGAATAGAATATTAGCTAATCCATAATGGCCACAGCAGATCCAGGATCTGGTCCTGTTAGTATATTCGGGGTGAGTGACAAACTCCAGAGTAAAGTGAACTCGTTTAGGGAAGTGATTGAAAGGAAAAAGTTGGAAGTAAGAAGAGTCAGCAAAGAAATGATAAGTCTTATCGAAAAGAAAGAAGAAGAAATAATCCGAGAATTGGATGCTATTTGGAAAGAAGTGAATACTAGAATTGAAAAGAAGAAAACTGAAACTCAGAAAAAGATTGAAGAAATTGAGAATATTAGGAAAGGAATAGAGAGAATACTTTGTAAACTCAATCCTGGTTCCATCCAATTCAGTTATATATCCGAAGGTATCGATTTAGCGAAAAGAGAAATGGATATTGATATTCCTAATGTGAAGTTAACGTGGAGAGTGGATGAACTGAAAGATTGTATAAATAGAATGTGTCGTTGTGTTCAACAGATTCTAGTTTATAATGATGATACTCGGTATCAACTGAAATGGAGTAAATGCGAGAAAGGAAGAAGAGACAATCAACTCTATTATCCATGGGGTATAGCGGCTAATCCTATGAATGAGAATATTTATGTAGCTGACCAATGGAATCACAGAGTTCAGATTTTCTCTAGAAAAGGAGAATGGATCAGAACTGTGAAAGATCACGTAATGGAATATCCAGAAAATATTCTATTTCACAAACAATCATTTTACGTACAATGTAGTGAAGCAATTCTGAAAATGAATAAATCCACTGGGAAAAAAGAAAAGTCTAAATCTTATTATTTTAGTCTCGGAGGTATTTGTACAGATAATATTCATATTTATGTCGGTGTGTGGTATGGGATGAACCTAATAGTGTTAACTCTAGATTTAATTGAAAATAACAGAATATTTCTCAAAACAAAATTCCGTCACCACCAAAATACTGAAATCAGAGATATATCTCTATCTCAAGAATTGTTTTATATTTTGCTATCCGATACTGAATTTCCAATTCAAGCATTTTCTAGAGAAGGCATTCTGACAAGATGTGTTGTTAAGAAAGATGGCATTAACTGTGCTTTTTGTTTCTGTCTAGATCAGCAACACAACATCTTAGTAGCAGACGATGGAGACTTTAAAGTGAAGATATTTTCCAATGAAGGGAAGCTACTCACTCAGTTCGGTGAGAAAGGATCTGAGAAAGGACAGTTTTCTAGTCTTACTGGTATCTCTCTATTTCAAAATGATTGCATCATTACAACAGATCATGTAAAAAAGCGAGATAAACTTCAACTTTTCTCTCCTATTTATTGAACAATTTACTTTTATCATAACTTGTTTCAAACTGTATTTTTTTACTATATTTTAGTTCTAATCATGTATTTCCTTGTTAATCCTATTCCATTTCTAATTTTAATTCATTTTATATTACTCATTTCTCTAACGATATCATTATAGTTATTTTCAAATGTTTCAGGCGTAAGCCGAGATCAGATTTGGCGGTGTTCTCCTGTGGAGATCCATTAGCAGTCATGATCAGTGAAGAAGAACATGTCTGACTCTACGAGACTCTCTTCGACCTGGTGATGACACTCCAGGACCTGAACACGGTGCACAAGCTCTGCACATGTCTCTGGAGTCCACGTCCTTGTCCGCAGGGGAAGCTGCCGCACAGAACAACGAGGTACTCCTCACAGGCTCCTCCTCAATTTATCCTGCACGCGCTCTGGATCATGACAAGCGCGTGACTCCAGAGTCCTCGCTGGAGTTTCTGCTCCTCTCCCAGCTGCTCAGACCTCACTGCTGTTCTGAGCAGAGAAGATGGATTGGCGCCCACTGCCATCGCCCCGTCTGCTCTGGACAGATCCCTGTCGGAGCTCTACCTCCTTCCTTTTCTCTCCCGACTCTCTCCACTGCTGGAGAGTCACCTTGTGGTGAACTCCTCTGCTGCCTGGTGGCACATGTGTCGAGGAGGAGATACGTGTCTAATGTATAGTCTGCTCTGGTCTACACAGAGCAACACTGTCTGGACTTCCTCCCCTAGATGTGATGCTCTCTTTAATGGTATTTTGATCCTAGTTTCTGATTGCCAAGGCAGTGTGTTTCCTTGGTTACTAGATATAGGTTGAAGTCCCCTGACCGTTTTATCGCCCCCGTTGAGAAACACTGGGTTAAAGTCTTGTCTGACTTGGACCAAAGGTTGGGGTGTAATATGCTGAGGTTTAGATTCCGGCTGAGAGAGGGTAAGAAATTAATTTAGGCCTTCAGCGAACTGAGAATCTGGATCGCAGTCCGGAGAAGTGAGTGATGTTTGTGTTGGGAAAAAATGTTTTAATAGCAGCTGGGCAAGCTTAGGTTTTATAGCGGAACGCTCAGGATAAGACATTTATTATTTTCAAGAATAATTTGGGGTCGGAACACGTATTAGCAAATTATTAGTTTATTAATTTATTGAATTGCTAGAATATTGACTGTTTGTATTTATGGTTGGAAACACATTCAATGCATATATTTAACACTATAGACCCTTTAATTGTTCAATTAAGAAATAACATGAAGTTATTTATTCTTTAATTAATTATTTAAAACCCACGCTTGTACTGTAATATCCTTACTATTAAAACTCGATTATTGTTTGTTTGTGTATATATATATATATATATCTGTAACGAATTGATTGAAGAAACTGCCGGGCGCAGAAGGCTGATTTTTGGCATGTGGGAGTCTTTTGGCTATGGCTCCAGTAAGTTCTGAGCTCAGACGAAAATGTTGACTCATCATGGAATTATGACGTCATTGTCACATTTTTAAAAGTTAAGCAACACAGTTATTCGGGCATAACTCAGCCATTATAGGAGATAGAAGGCTGAAATTTTAATAGAATCTGTATACTAACATACCTCACATATGATGCGACTTTCAAATGATGACTCATCACTTTGTTATGACGTCATCATTACTCATCAAAAATTTTAAAATTGACAAATTTGGTGATTTTTCGAGTGAAATCGGTTTTAACACTAAGATGGACATATTTAGAGATGTTATCTCCCTTATAATTAACCAATGTCACCTCCAGGCGACCGAAGGGAGCCTCCGGCGGACACTTTGTGTCCGCCAGCCGCGCAGCGCAAGCAAGCGAAGCGCGCTTGTTGAAAGTGAAAATGAAAGTGGGTTTTTTTCTATTTATACCTTGGACCCCAAGTCATTCTCGGGTTATTAATTAATTGATCAATTACGAAATACATACACATGAAAGGATTCAATATAAAATTGATATTACTATTCATTTTAATTTATGTATTCGACATATAGAATGTACTAGTACAACGGCCCCCCGCTTTTTTGGTCAACCTGACGCCCCTGCTGGTGTGGATGGAGGAGCTGTGAGGGTTGGAATCGTCCGTTCCTTCGAGGGAGAGAGGGACTGTGGAATGCTCGGAGATGAAGTGGATTGTGTCGCTTACTCGTCCATCTTCTCCGTGGAGATGTCCACCCGTCCCATCTCCTCGAGGAGACTGATGAGAATCTCTGACAGCATTCCTGATAGAGCATGTATCAGTCTGCAGGAGTGTCTTAATATGTCCTCCTCCGGGTAGAACACAGCCCAAAGGGGAAGCAGTAGGAGATTTCATGGAAGAACTCCTCGGGGCGGCTGACGGCTGTTGTTCTCCACTGGCGGCTGTTCTCCACTGTAACAAGGCGTCCTCCTCGGAGTTAAACACGGGCCAGAAACGTCCAAACGCCTCTAGCAGGTAGGAAGAGAGTTGGTAGAAGGTATGGAGAACACTCTTTTGTCACAGAATCTGTCCTAGATCTATCTGAAGGGGATCTCTATACTGAAGATAGCGAATCCTATTTATTGAACAGTAAATTTGTTTGAACAGTAAAATTGAACAGTAGATCTTATATTTACTTTGTTTGTTTGTTTAATATTCTAAAGTTCTTATAGCATACGTATGTATATGTTTTGGGAAAAATCTCTCTTTTTATTATTTACACCATTTTATATAATTAATTTCTCCATCAACGCTTACTAGCTTCTATTTAATTAGAATTGAACAGTGAAGAGAGAATGGCTGAAGCAGATTCAGGATCTGGTCCTGTCAGTCTATTCCCTGTAAGTAACAAGCTCCAGGTTAGAATGAATGTGTTGAAGGAAGTGATTGAGAGTCAAAAGTTGGAAGTGAGGAGAATTGGAAGAGAAATGAGAAGTCTCATCGAGAAGAAAGAAAATGAAATTATCAAAGAATTGGACGCTATTTGGGATGAATCGAATGCTAGAATTGAAAGAAAGGAGAAGTTGAGAAAGATATTGAAGAGATTGAAACGCGTAACAGGGAAATGAAGAAAAACTATGACGAAATGAAGAAAGATTTTGAACGGATAAATCAAAAATTACTTTCTCTTCCTCCTATTTCTGAAGCAGTAGAATCAGCAGAGAGAGAATTGAATATCAGCATTCTTAACTGAATCTATCCTGGAGAGTAGATGTGTTGAGAGAAAGTATAAATAGAATGTGTCGCGTGGAACAGGTGTTTAAGGAAGAAGCTACCCCTTTCCAACTAACATGGAGTAAGTGTTTAAATGGAGATTGAGAGACACAATTGGATTATCCTTGTAGCATAGCAATTAACAATGTTAATGAGAATATTTATGTAACTGATTTCAATAAGCATCGAGTTCAAATCTTCTCAAAAGAAGGCGAATGGATCAGATCTTTGAAAAACGAAAAGACGTCAATCCTCAGAACATTTTCATTCAAATTGATTTGATCTATTTACAGTGTGACATGATGGTCCTAATTTTTACTGCATCAGATGAGAAAATGATTCAGAGTTCTAAATATTTTCATTCTTCACTCCGTGGAATCTGTGCAGATAGTTCTCACGTTTATGTCGGTTTTTGGACAGAAATGAAATTGATTTTCTTCTCTCCGAAACTGACAAGAAAAACAGATAACTTTGAATCCTCAATCATGTAAAGCGGACTCGAAACTCAGAGATATAAGACTATCAGAAGAGGAGTTCTATGTTTTACTATCTGAGACAGAATATCCCATCCAGACATTCAGCAAGGAAGGAATTCTTCTGAGGTGTATCGTGAAGAGTTTGCTTAGAGATGCTAGATACTTCTGTCAGGATCAACAGCTTCATCTGATTGTTTCAGATAGAGGAGATTCTAAAGTGAAAATATTCTCCAATGATGGGAAGCTGTTGAATGAGATATCTCGACATGAAGGAGAGTTCACTCATTTAGGTGGAGTAGCAGTGTATCCTCTAGGCTGCGTTGTTACAGTAGACAAGAGTCAGCACAGTATGCTGCAAGTCTTCTCTCCTCTCTGAGTTCATAAAACTATTAGAATTACCTAATTTCTGATTAATTTCTTTTAGTATTTACTAGCATCAGCGTTTGGTCCCTCTTCCCTTTTTTTTGCTATGCCTTTACTTCTATTTACTCTTCCCTTTTTGCTATGTCTTCTCTTTGTACTCTGCTATTTTTGTATTATATGCGTGCACTATGCTGATTAAGTATCTGTACTCCTTAATATTCAATGTGAATGATTGAGAATATTAGAATTAACACTGAAATTAATAATTCTGGATTTGTAGGGGGTAAAGTCTTCGTCATTTTAGTCCCTTTTAAGCTGCATCATAGCAAATGTTCAAAATTGTCAAAGCTTTTTCAGATCTCTCAAGATTGATTGCGTCCCCGGAGATGTCCAATAAACTAATTGTGCCATAATAAGTACAAGCTCCTTCCCATACTTGCGCCTTGTGGCTTGCAGACACTTGTGTCCGCAGAGTCTCCCTGCGCGCGCCTAGCGTTACGCATGATATTCGAAATCTGCAACCCTGGAAACCCCATGTCAACCGTTGGAAGCCAGTCTCTAGCCTATTTTGGAATTTCTTTACTTTATGTATCTATTGTAAACAAGAGTAAACGAATAATTAAACTCAAAAACAAACAATGTCATTTTTATAATATTTTAATTTAATTCTCATAGAACTTCTATGGGTGTTAATCAGGTGGCAGTAGACTTTGGAAATTTCAACATTCCCATTGATATATCGTGATTAGACAATTGTATTCTATTAATGATCGACAATGATTAATCTCATAATTCAGTGTCACTGAGAGTGATCAGTTCAATCGCTTTAAACAGATTTCGGTTCGACAACTGGAGTGGTTGCTTAGAATTAGTTTGAATTTGATCGGATTTTTAGAATGTAATAATTCCGAGTAGGAACCTAACATTCTGCAATTTTGACTTATTTATAATGTAGAAATAATCCATTTTACACTGCTTTTCAATGCTATTTCGTCCTAAATACCCTGCAATCATATGATTGCTCTTTATCCACACGGATAACGCCGAATATCTTATTATGTTATGATACTTTACCATAGAATACTAGTGGACCCTTCCTCTCTTAAAATCAATAAATGTCACAGAAACAGAATAGATAATTAGGAACATATTTAGTATCAAATTAGAAGATTATAAGTTTATACAGTTAAATCCTAAATCTATTTCACTCATTTCGATGAAAGATTATGATAAAGTTACCAAGTTAGTACACTAGCAGCTAATTGCTTGCTAGTTAGAGCATGAAAATACTGGAATACTGAACTGAGAGCAAAATAGATAGCTTTGAATGTTAGTTAGGAGATTAGCTCTGAAATGAGGAGGACTCTCTTTCGATTAGGCCTGCCTACTATGTCATTAACAGCATTATCCTTAACATCTTCTTATGTCGTATTGGGATAGAGCAGGGTTTGCTGTCTTCATCAGTGCAGCTAGTACAGCCACGTAAGTCCCACTCATAAATCCATGACCTGAGAAAATTAATTTAATTATTAACAATAGTAGAACAGGCTGCAACGATCGACCTTGGAAATTTTAATGATAGTTTAGTAGTACACAGCATAAGGTGTATTCGATCAAACTTTGGAATGTGGGCTTACAAGAACTCACAAAACACAAAGTGATGAGTTGTTTATACTAGGACACGAGGATATACCTCAAGAAATTTATATCATGCAATCTGGAAACTGCATCCAATCCTGAGATTGTTCCTCCCAAAGTACCGTAATAGGGCTACTTCCCTTCAACTCGTACTGACTACAGATTTGAATCCTTCGCTACTCCACTGTCCACATCTCCAGCAATTCCTGCATAGTGGGTGCCTGGACCGTTAGTTTCTGTTCCTTGCTCATTAGTGCCAATAGATCGTCTATGCCGTCAAACCCCAGCTTTGCCCTCGTTCCACTCGTCCCATTTCTCCATCTACAATTATTTAGTTCAAGAGAACTGAATAATCTTATTCGTATCGATAGAAAGTTCATTCAGTTTTCACGCATCAATGCTAACCTGAAGTCTATATGGTCATAATTGATTCCAGGGCCGAAGACATAGATGTCTGCTCCTAATCCATAGTTAAATGATGTGAAATAATCATCAGTGCAATCCACATTATCAAGAATGTCTAAGTTGTAGCGATGAATGCCAGAGCTATCCTCACTTTATTCGGTCAGTAACCAAAATCATATGTATGCACAACTTGATCCTTCTCAATTAGTTCGACGTTTGGCAGTTTTGAAATCTAAAGATGAGAATATCTCAAATATTAAAACAGTGATTTATCACTCCACCACGGATAAATGCAACTTTACTTGATAATTTTATTATACTAGTATATCCTTAATATATGAAACGCCCTAATTATAACCACAGGCGTTTTAATCTCATTTGGAAAATGCTAGAGGTCCAGAAAGTGCGAAGAGAACGACAGTAACATGTATTATGTGGGATATTTACCCACAAGATTTTAAAAATCGTATTTTCACTTTAATATATTTATATGGAATGCTTCATGGTTAGTCTGGTCAATTTATCTCAGTATTCTACCCATCCAACCATGATGCTCCTAGTAATAATAAATATCGAAATAAGTCACTTTTAAAACTCACGTTAATATGGCAAGTAAATGGAGCAATGTCTACTTTAAAAATGCATATTAACATAGCTCAGAAAACATTTTAAAAATTAAATTTAGTAATTGTGTGATTGAAACTATATCTCATAGTTGAATTATGATAGGAATTTATCAGTACAATTATCTTCTCTTCCAGAGAGTGTACTAGCATATATATTATACGAGTACGAGAATATTCATATTATCGGAGTATTGGTAAAACATGTGAGTATTGTGTAGAAATTTATTAATTGATGACATGTATCCACTATACATATGATTATCCAACTACACCAGAGTTAGACTTAAGGTTGGTGTTTCCTTCCAGAACTAACTTTTAAAGTTTTCATTATTTTCTTCTGAAATTTTTTGTGGAAACTATTCTCGTTGAGTTATCTGCAAAAATACACTTTTCGGGAGCCCAAGAAGTAAGAGAAAAATTATTTTTTTCCCAAATGACCTAATTTATAGAGGACATTCAAGGAAACTTCAATGCCTTATGCCTCTTTTACTCAATTATTCTTACACAAAATGGTTGAATAAAGAAAATAATAGGAATAGAATTTTCAATTTTAACCTAAATAATTTTTTCTTTCAAATTTCGTTTATACAAAATTTAGAGGCAGATTTTCGAAAGGAAAAATATTTTAACTTTTTTCTAAAGTAGAATATCGAAAATCTATCTCTATCATTTTGTTCTACGTGACGAGATCTTTCCAAAACAATCGAGTTTTTTACTCTATGACTTTTGTAACTAGAGATTCCTCCGTTGTAAAATTGATTTTTTTGAGTGTTAAAAACATGCTACAAAGCAATTTTCTTCGGAAAGGCTGAAAGATGACGAAATGGAATCTCCAGAAAATATTCTATTTCACAACCAATCGATTTACGTACAATGTGATACAGCAATTCTGAAATTGAATGAATCCACTGAGAAGAAACAAAAGTCTAAATCTTATGATTTTTATCTCGGAGGTATCTGTACAGATAATATTCATATTTATGTCGGGAAATACAGCGGAATGAATATAATAGTGTTAACTCTAGATTTGATTGAAGAAAACAGAATATCTCTCAAGACTGAATTCTGTAAACAAGATACTAGAATCAGAGATATATCTCTATCTCAAGAAGTGTTCTATATTTTACTATCCAAGACAGAATTTCCAATTCAAGCATTTTCTAGAAAAGGCATTCTGACAAGATGTGTTGTTAAGAAAGATAGCATTAACAATGCTTTTTGTTTCTGTCTAGATCTGAAACACAACATCTTAGTAGCGGACGATGGAGACTCTAAAGTGAAGATATTTTCCAATGAAGGGAAGCTACTCACTCAGTTCGGTGAGAAAGGATCTGAGAAAGGACAGTTCTCTAGTCTTACTGGTATTTCTCTTTTTCAGCATGATTGTATCATTACAACAGATTATGGAAAGAAGCGAGACAAACTTCAACTTTTCTTTCCTATTTATTGATGAATTTTTGATATTTTATATCAAACTTGTTTGTCTGTTTACTTTTATCGAATTCTTATAGCAGATTTTCTTAGTTATAATCCCTCTTTCTTCCTATTTTAATCCACTTTATATTTCCAAATTGTCTATCGACACCATTGTTGATTTTATTGGAAATTAATTTGTACAACATAACTGTTTGCTGTTAAGCTAACTCTGACGGAAATAAGAGTACTGACTTAATGACTAATCTCATTCACTAGAATTGTAGATAGAAGTCTGATGACGTCAGATAGTGACTTCGATCTCTGCAAGGACCTAGACATTCTGTCCCCGACACCATTGGTCACCTTCCTCCACTCCTCCTCCCCTCTCTCTAATGAGGCGCTATCGGACCCGGAGTCCGCCGGCATTCGCTTCTCCCTCTCTCCTTCCACTCCCTCCTCAGGTCCCGTCTTCTCCGCCGCCACTGAGCGCATGCGCTACGCGGCCGCGGCGATGGAGGACCTGTCCTCTCCCTACTACGTCGCCGCCAGGGACCGCAGCTCAGGGAAGCTAAGGCTGCTCCCGACGCAGATCTTCCAGCTCTCTCCTCAGATCGCGTCCAAGAGCCGGCGCACCGGCGAGGAGGGAGAGACGGAGGGGACGAGCAGCCGAGAGAAGAGAGCAGAGCTCACGCGGGCTTTCGGGAGTTCCAAAGCCAAGCGGAAGCTAGCGAGCGCTGAGCTGTCCAGGAATGACCCCGAGTTCTTGGCCGATTCGATGGAGAAGACACTCAGCGGTGTGGAGGTGGAGGAGGCGGAGGGGACGACCTCCTCCCTCCTGCTGCCCCCGCACCACGCGGAGGGGGAGGACCCGGCGGAGATCTTCCTCCTGGAGGAGCTGCTGTCCGAAGGAGTCCTCAACTCCGCGTCCAGCTACGCGCGGGAGATCCGAAACGCCGGACCCGATCAGCTGGAGCAGTGGGGGGTGGAGCGGCGGTACGGAGAGTATGTGTCCTCCTGGATGAGCGAGGAGAGACTCGCACAGCTGAGAGAACACTCCCGCTACCACTTCAAGCCCCTCTTGAAGGCCTTGGTCTGTCTGCACTTCCTGATCTCCTTCTATCTCGTCCCCGCCAAGAAACACTCCAAGTCACTGCTTGAAGAGATAGACTTCATCCCTGGTGAAGTGAAGGAGTTCTGTCTGGCTAGCTTCACGGAGCGGAGTATTGACTCGTGCGGTGAGCCGAGCTACTCACTCAGTCGGAGAGTCAAGGACAAACTCTTGCTTTATATACTCACGCTAGCTCTCGTGTTAGAGGGTTACAAGATGGACGCTTCTTGTCTCGTGTCTAGCCTCAACATTCTCGCCGTGTCTGCTAGGAAATATTTCCTGGCCATTGGATGCAAGTTTGTTTCTAACTTTCCCAAAAAGCGGAAACTCGAGAACGGAGAGGAATTGAATAATTCGATGAAGCTATTCTTAGCTGCTCCTCTCAAGCTACCAAAGAGATTCGCATTTAGAAAATAATTTGATTACAATCTCAAGTTCCTTTCTCTATTCTGTGTTTAAGTAATTTTATTAAATTATCCATGGTCCATCGATGTTCAATTCTCAGTTCAGCGTAGTGGCGGTGTGAGGGTGAGGCCAGGTGGGATACAGACCCCAGGAGAATTCTAGTTTGTCCCATCCACAGTGTAACACATTTGAATTACTAAAAAGCATATTGGATGACAAATCATCAAAAAATGTGCAGCCATTCCCTTTTTACTATTGGACGAAAGCTATCCAAAATCCACTGTAAAAAGACAACTGATATCAAAAAAACACTTTTCGAAATGTCTGCCCCACCAGTGTTACCAGTGTAGCTAGCGCTGCACCTGACTCGGCGATAAAATATTATTACAATTCACGAATGTAAATTGCTCATTTCTTTAATGTTTTAATCTCCATGAAATATTACTATAGCTAGCGATGGGGAACAAGATTGACAAGGTTGTGGGTGGAGTGTATCTGGGAGACATAAGCGGTGCTAGGGATGAAGAGGGGATGAAGGCTCTCGGGATAACTCACGTGCTGTCTCTGAGACTGAAAGAAGAGGAAATACACCCGGGGCAGTTCAAGTATCTGTGTATAGAAGCGCCTAACTTCCCTGACTCAGATATCTCCAAGCACTTCAAGCAGTGCATTGGTATGCGATGTTATTCCTTTATTCTACTCGCAGTATTTCCTGAAGATCGCATAAGCGCCTATTTCACGCGCTTAGTTAATCTAATAATGAGCTTAATTATTTAAAAAATGCAAAAAAATTTTAAGGAATGAAAAATGAAGAGCACAAAATTTCGCTTTACAATAATCCAGATGGAAATACTGCTTACACGTACATACCGTATATACTATGATATGCGTAGTATCTTCATGGAAAAATCTCATCCTTTTGAAGAGGACGTTTTTCCACCTCTTATTATATTATATACAGCAATTTATTCCCTCATCATTTATCGAATCACTCGTGTGTTCACACCATTGAGAAGTCTCTTATATCGGAAATATTATATTTCTTCCGGTGGAAAATGAGGATAAGAATAGAGTATATATGTCCCCTGGTACTATTATTAGAGAAGTACATTAATGATGTTAGTACATGAAAAGAAATAGAATTGTTATTACTAATTCTGCACACTTCAGAAAGAAAAGTATCCATTCCTAATTCTCTCTAATGTACACTCTATAATTACTCGAATAATCTCACTAATCCAGTAGTTAAATCGCACTGTAACTTATGCGGAATTCAACCAAACGTCCCAAGGCATACAAATATCAGTTACAAGTGCTGACTATAGTCTGTAGTATTGTCTGTAGATCAGCTGATTAACAGCTGTCTCCTGTAGAGTTCATTCACTCAGCCCTGCTTTCTGGCGGGTGCGTCCTGATCCACTGCATGGGTGGCATCGTACGGTCTCCCACCGTCACCTGTGCCTACTTCATGACTGCCACCAGTCTAAATTTAGACGAGGTGCTAGCTGCCATCAAGAAGGTGCGAGAAATGGTGGACCCCAGCCCCAACTTCCTGGAACAGCTGCGCTTGTATGAGAAGTATTTCGTGGAGAAAGAGAGGAAGCGATTGGCCGAGAAATTCCCTAAATCCGCAGAACTTAAAGAGAGACTGGAAGCAGAACTCAAATCTATTCTTTCGAATTGATGCTTTTGATAGTATTTATTATTGATGTGTATATTTATTTATGAAATATTTCAACGAAGCCACAGTGTTTGTCACTCAAGATTGTTAGCCGAAGATTGTATTCAGTCAAGGATATTTGGACTGTTTTATGCAAATAGCTTTTTCCTAGTTACGGCGAATTTTGTCTAATTTCGGTATCGAACGATGTTTTGAATATTTTTTAGGTTTAATTAATTTCAAATTGCATGGATCTGAGAAAATGACTCTAAACCTGTTAATTTATGCTAAAACTTGGCATTTCGTCCGAGACTATCGACAATTTTAAGATTTAAGAGGTGAAATTTTATATTTAAAATTGGTCCTTAATTATTTGTACGATCGCTATTATAATATAATTGAGACTCTCAATTATGAGTAATTAAAATGTGCAGAATACGAATTTGAAATCAAAAATAGAAAATTTCTTAGTTTAGTACATATTCCTTTGGGGATTAACTCACTTTAACACTAAATAATTGTATGGAGGTTTTCATGATGGTCGAATACTTTTGTCCAGGTAGTGCATAGTAAACAGGCGTGAATACATTTTGATAGTTTAATCATACTGGATCAAAAAGATAGACAAATGAGACATAACAGCTACAAAAATGTAATAGAATGGTACACATGCAAATTAGTTGTTTATTAACCTGTAATGAGTTATCAGGCATCAACATCTTCTATAGTAGAGAGTATCATGGTAGTTCTTAACAATAGGTTTGATCTTCTTATTGACATTGGTTAGCTGTCTCTTCTGTTTGCAGTATTGGAACACCATCATACTGACTATGTACAGGTAATTCAAGTTGAACTGGAAGATGTACACGATGTATGTGAAGCGAAGATTGAAGTAATCTCTTATTAGGTTGAATAAATTAGAGCTAACGAAATTTAGTATAATAATCACAAAATTGTCTCTAGAACGAGAAATTGTGATACTGCACATCGCTATTGCCACTAGGATGGTGGCTATTTTGTAATGGAGACGGAGAGACCTAGCAGTACGATACTCAGCTCTGTCTTTAAACCATCTAGCTTCTTTCTCTCTACTCTTGAGCTGAATGTACAGACGACGAGCATACACCAGATAAATGATGAAATCAGAGATATAGACAAATGAGAATATTGCTTCATTGATGATAAATAGAGGAGTATACCAATGAATGGGGAGCAAGTTCGAAGTTAAAAAGTAGTCATCAATGGAGAACACTACACACCTGACTACTATGTACCATGTCCACCTAATGATAGTGTACTTGTAGGGAGAATGGAGATATATCAACCACAGAACCTTCAGGAACATACACAATATTGGAAGATGGCATTGATACGAAATTAAATTCAAATAATTATTAAAAACAACTAATCTTTCTAATACCTCGACCGAATTTATATCAAAGTGAATTGCGATTATTGAAAATAGCAAGTACGCGAAGAAAAGGAACAAATTATAGACAATCTCCAGTAAGACTATGATGATGATGAAGTTGGATATGAGAGCTTTGATTCTCAGGTTTTTACGATGGTTCTGGAATGATTGCAACATTAACTCATCCTGAGAGATAGATTTAATCTCGAAATGAAGAAGATACCTCCTCCTAACATAGTAGATGAGGACAACTGATGCTAACAAGCAGAATGTAAAGGATAGTATGGTGATAATGCATGCTTCGATGGTTAATAGTTCAAACGGTATATCATCCATGGTCAGATTAATGAATTTATTTCAACTTAATGAATTCAATTTAAAATAATTATACATACATCTATTTATATATTACGTATACCATGTATATGTAACTTAGCATATTACATAGACATAAATATCCTTAGAGTTTGATGTTGGAATGAATGAAGTAGAGAGTATACTTATTCGGGATAAGATTTAATACAGCTTAGCAATCTATCAACGTAATAGTGAATGTACTAGTATGGTCTAACAGCTATGCCCAGTGACATAAGTAATTTTACCCAAATAGATTTCTGCACATCTTCGGGCTCAGTTTTTTATATAAAATGATTTGGAATTTCTGTTTAAACTTACTATTGCATTATTAGTGCAGCTCCTAGTATAGGAGATGCCTTATGTCATGATTGGTGTGCGACGTCCGTCCTTTTTAAAATAACTAAATTGAAGTAGTTTTAATAGGTAAAATTTAAAATTTCGATGTTGGTGAGTGTTAATGAAATATTAATCCGTTTTCCATCTGTATTTTTAAGGTCTTGTGATAAATGATTATATTTTTAAAAAAATCCAATTTAAATTTATTCTACTAATTATTGATGCCTAAAAATGTGATTGCAAATAACAATCATTTTATATTTCCCATTGCGCAACCCTAAACAACCTCAAAATTTCTAATAGAGTCAAAAAATCAGAATAATCATTCATTTTCTATCCTAGCAGTCAATGTTGAGATGATAATTAATGGGATCCATTTCCACCAATAGAAATCAGGTATTATGAGTGACTCTGATGAGTTCTGGTCAGCTGATGAAGAGGATTCTAAAACAGCTGAGCTGAAAGAGAATTCCAAACGAACCTTTGAGAATAGAGACACAATTCCAACGTGTGAGACTCATGAAAATTCTGTTCACAAACATAACGATGCACTCACTACACAAACTGAAAGAATCGCTTTTAATTCAGATTCTTCTGTCACTGAGTTAGGAGTGGGGAGTGTTACATCCGGTGTGTTACACACAGCTGTAGATAGAGAAGAAATGCTTGAAGCAGGAAAAGTAGCTGACACAGAAGAGAAGTCTGGAGTGGCAGAAAATGAAAACGACACAGAAGTAAAGAGATCTGGAGTGGCAGAGAAGGAAAACGATACAGAAGAGAAGAGATCTGAAGTGACAGAGAAGGAACGCGACACAGAAGAGAAGAGAGAGGTGGTTATCCCTGAATTGGATGCTGAAGAGCTGGAGAGAGTGAAGACAGAGGTGCTGGAGAGGAAGGAGGCTGGGAACCAACTATTCCGCTCGGGAGAGTTCTCCTCTGCCATGGAGGAGTACTCATCCGGGCTGGAGATGTGTCCGCCACAGCTGAGCAAGGAGCGGTCCGTCCTCCTCTCCAACCGCTCCGTCTGTCGCTTGAGGCTGGGAGAGGACCAGTTGGCTCTCGCCGACTGCTCAGAAGCGCTGGAGCTTGAGCCCGCGTATGCGAAAGCGAGGCTGAGACGCGCTCAGCTGTTCGAACAGCTGGGAAAGCTTGAAGAGGCGCTGGAAGATTATAATCAGCTGTTGAAGACAGAGCCTAGCAACCGAGAGGCCAGGAATGCAGTGCCTCGCCTGACAGTTGAGGTGGAGAAGCAGAGAGAAGCTCTCAAGACTGAAGCCATCTCCAAACTGAAAGACCTCGGGAACATGTTTCTAAATCCATTCGGGATCTCCACTAACGACTTTAAATTCGTCCAAGACCCTAGCACTGGCGGTTATAATGTCTCGTTTGAGAAGAAGAGCTGAGTGTGCATGGAGGATGTTCTCATTCAGTTTGTGAGGTGTCTTATTAAGCGTTTAATTCACTGATGATATATCTGAATATTGAGGTCCATTACTCCCTTTACTTTATTTATAATAATACATGAGTAGAAATTCACCAAAAAGGTGTTACATTTTTTTTTACCCTTAGAATAAAGTTTTATTTCAAATTCTTGCTTTCCTAGCATTTATCCAATCACTTGCGTGGTTAATCCATTGAAATTTGTGAGATATTCCTTCAAATGGAGATGTGAATGAATAAAATCGCCCGTCCACTACTCTAAGTAAACGGTATTTATAATTTTATATGCATTCATGCCAACCGTCCCATTTTTATTAAATTTCTCCATCATATCCCGCTTTTTTTGATTTCATGTATATTGTATTACCTCGAATAATCCCCCCAAAGAGGGTGCTAAAGTATTTTTGTTTCCCTTTGAATAAAGATTAATGTTGAATTCTTCCCTTCTACGAGTATTTGTTGAATCGTTCGTGCGGTTATTTCCCTTTAAAATTCTCTTAAATCTGAAATATGAATATTCTTCAGGTGGCAAATGGGGCTAAAAATTAATAATCCCTCGGCTACTATTCGAGTATATACGATGGAAAAACTTTTATATTGCGCCCCGCCATGAAATTCAACGCCGCATCCCGCCTTTATCATGGCTCAAGTTGGAATGTATATAATAGCCAACCTGAGCCACGTTTAAAGCGGGACGCAGCGTTGAATTTCGCGGGACATGGCGGGACATAATGGGGAAAATTTCATGTAAAAGCGGGACAATCGAGAAAATTAGCTCAATAGAAGAGTGAAAATAACGGGACAGTTGTCAAGTATGGAATGTATCAGTGTTTCCCTCAGGATTATTGGAAAGCGCGTTATTTTACAATTTTTGTGCGGTTTATTCGCGGAAATTGCATTATTTCACAACAAATTCACGCTCGACGAGCTAAGCCTGCTAAATAGCGCGCTTAACGCGCTCGGCGGGAAATACTGGTATGTATGTGCAAGGGCGCCGAACTTTTCCAAATCTAAGGACAATTTCGGGAATCCAGGGGGGCTCAGCCCTAAATTTTGTATTGTGTCTATGGGCCATCTTCGAATCCAGGGGGGTTCCAGCCCCCCGGGTTCGGCGCCTATGTGTATGTGAACAGTGTCCACCCATCAGTCTATTTATAGCTGAGATGGCGTCCGGGGGCGGCTTCGGGGGAGGGTTCATGCCGGAGAGCAGCATGATGGACACTAGCTTCGGCGCGTCCAGCCAAGGACAACCGAAGAGAGAATCGAGCGGCAACGGCCGAGTCATCCCCGTCACGGCTCTGATGATCCAAAAGTCCGCAGCCCGCAAGCAGAGTCACGGGGACGAGTTCGTGATCAACGGACAGGCCGTGACCCAGGTGAAGATCCTAGGCCAGGTGCAGGAGGTGAAGGAGACACAGACCGTGTCCACTTACACCATCAACGACTCCAGTGGGGCGCTGGTCGAAGTGAAGCGCTGGGTGAACGCCGGGGACGGCGTGCGGGAGCAGAATGCGCGGGCGGAGGTGAGGGAGGGGATGTACTGCTGGGTGGTGGGGAACCTGCGGTCCTTCTCTGACACCCCACACGTCTCCTCGTACGTGATCGTGCCCATCAAATCCATGAACGAGATCACGCGACACCTCCTGGAGGTGGTGTACGTGCACCTGGCCATGACACGTGGTCCTGACGCCGACACCAGCTCTATGCAGGTACGTTAGCCTAACTCACAGGATCCAAATCATGGTCCTGAACTGAGTTGACTAATTCATTGGAAAGTAATGAATTATTCAACAAACTTCATTCTTGTGAGATGTGTTCACTTCCCAACTTCCAAATGCTGGTCTGACTTAGTCACAGGGCGGTCCTAGACGAGGCATTTGAACCGAGTTTGATTCTGCGACCCCGGATTTCATTCGATCACCAAACAAATCATAGTAAGGGCCTCTTTGGCCCCGCCTCGCCCCGGGCTTGGAAATTCCTGTGACCGCCCCTGCATAATCATAAAGTAAAAAATTTATTCAGTCGACTCCGCTTAATAGGTCACATCGGTCAGAGGACATTTCTACTAAAAAAAAGGACATCGAAAATATTTTGTATTAACTTCTATGTGTGAGAGCGATTCTGGTCCTGCCAAAAGTGACCCTATTAAGCGAAGTAAATAAAACTGACATACAGTACAGTCGAACACTTCATTCTTATAACACTAATACCCAAAATATAATATTATCAATCGCCTCTACCTTTTGAATCGAGGTTTATAATGTAATATCTTTCAAAAAGAATGACCGCCCCTGCATAGCCACAAAGTAAAAATGTATACAGTCGACTCCGATTAATAGGCCACATCGGTCAGAAGACATTTTTCCCCGATTAAGCGGAGAACCCTATTAACCTAAAAAAATTTCCGGTCCTGCCAAAGGTGACCCGATTAAATCGACTGTAATTTATTTTCTAGTTTGTTTCAGTGACCCTATTAAGCGGAGTCGACTTATAGGTAGTAGAACCTCGTCAATATAAACACCAAATAATGAACCACCGTTAAAATGCAATCATAGCGGATATGTGCATATTCTCATTCTGCAGGTGGACCAATCAGCTGGACAGTTCGGCGCTGGAGTAGCTCAGATCCACTCGGGTCTGTCGACCATCCAGAGAGACGCCTTCGAAGTGATTCGCTCCTGCCACGCAGAGAACGGACTGCACATGGGAGAGATTCTCACCAAACTGGGCCCCCGCTACTCGGAGGATCAGATACGGGCTGCCACGGAATTTCTCTGCGCAGAGGGACTGGCTTATAACTCCACAGACGATGACTACTTCAAATCCACCGAGTAACATCTGATAGCACACAGAGTGTGACAGATTAGTTAATTAAACGCAGTGTCACTTCTAATTGTTAATTCAGATTAAAATCAGCGATTCCTTCCAAATCTCATCTGTACGCAGGGTTCTCTCTAGGATTTTCTGAAGGCGAATCGGCAGTGGCGTAGCAAAGATTTCTTGACGGGGGACACAGCATCAGATGTGGGTCTGTCTAGGGAGCGCTGTAGCCCCCAGTGGGTCCAGGGGCAAAGCGCCTGGAGGTCATGGGTTTATCTAGGATTTCAAGTCCGGCACCTTTTTGAAGGTGATAGAGGTTATATGGCACCCAAACAGTGGTTTATTTGTAATTCCAGGAGTGGTGGAAAGCCGGCACAAAAATAGAATCACACTAAGCACCTTGGCTCCTGGACGATACCAGGCTGGCACCGATAAGTGCCCGCCGAGCACCTATATAAACCCTGCTGGAGGTTGACAACATTTATTTTGTAATATTCACAGATTCATCAAAGTTAGTATACTATACTTCTCAGAGAGAAAATTACAAAATACAGTACACCCTCGCTAATCCGAACAGCTTTGTTCCAATGTTCAAAAAAATCGTTCGGATTAGTGAATTTGTTCCGATTAGTGAAATAACACTAATTCAATAGGGCATTAATTATAATAAATTTGCATTGTTAAAATATTAAGGATATTATTTCGCTTTGATTGCTTATTTAACGAGGTTTCTCAATATTATTGTTATATTTAAGTTTATAAACGTTTATTCAAAGCATAGAGGCGAATAAAATTATACTTTGGGTGTTCGGATTTTAAGAAGGAAGTGTTCGGATTGGCGAGGTTCGGACTATCGAGGGTGTACTGTATATGTAAATTTCTCATAAAAATTCGTACTTTAAATCCTGACCGGGGAGGCATGTACCCCCTACCTATACTGAGTCAAATAGTCAAAAATTGGTGTCTGCAATGCTATTGCAACTGAATCTTATTCACTGATATCATTAGTATTTGCTATACTAGATACTTAATAGAGTTGTGTATTCAGATGAGATATATCCTTCCAATGGCATATCTGCTCGATACGTCATAACTACTGTGGAGAACCCTGCTTGAGCCTATAACGTTATTTGACAGAATAAGTTTAACTGTTCTGGTGGTTCATTAGGTGCTATTCCTAACACTCTCTACATTCCTTCTCTCCCTAGCTACCGACATGCTCCCCAAGTATGTGCAGCGTGTGAGAGCGGTACAGATCTACATCGTATACACAATCATCCTCTCCGGTCTGGTCTGCGGAACCCTGCAAGCACTCATCTTCCCTCTCTCCCTCCTCTCCCACAGACTCTGGCAGTCGGCCAATCAGCGGCTGGCCTACAGTCCGCTGGCCATCATGGTGTTCTGTGCGGAGGTGCTTGGCCGCGTTCGTGTCCGCATTTTCGGAGATCACGAGAAGGTCACGAAGCTCGTGGCCGGGGAACTCGGAGACCACTTGATGGTGTCGCTTAACCACGTGGGCGACATTGATTGGCTGATCGGGTTCTCGCTTCTGGACAGGGCGGGTCTGCTCGGGAAGATGAGAGCCCTGGCGAAGGACATGATCAAGTTCATCCCTGGTATCGGCTGGTCCTTCTACTTCTCTGATTGGATATTCGTGAAGAGAAACGCCAGTAGAGATCTGGCACACATCTCCCTTGCCACCAGGAAGCTAGCCACTTCTCCGTGCAAGTTCGTGCTCGCCATCTTCCCAGAAGGAACCCGCTTCACTCCTGAGAAGCACCTGGAGTCCAAAGCCATCGCCGCCAAGAAAGGGCTGCCCGTGTACAAGCACCACCTCACGCCTCGCACACGCGGCTTCCACGCGCTGACGGAGAGTCTCCGTGCAGACGCACGCATGCTCTACCTCGTGGACGTCACCATCCTGACTCCAGAGCTCGCCTCCGTAGGGACGGTGCTCTCGGGACAGGAGACGGAGTGTGACGTCATGCTCAGCTTCCACCCGCTCCCCTCCATCCCGCAGACGGAGCGGGGCAGCGGGGAGTGGCTCTACCAGCTGTTCAGAGACAAGGACGAGCAGGTGGACTTCCACAGGAGACACGGGCTGTTCCCAGGAACGCCGGTGGGGGTAGAGCTGCCGAGTCGCTGCCGCTACTACTCTCTGTTCTGGATGGCTGTCTCTCTCCTGCCTCCGCTCTCCCTCGGACTCTGCCTCGCGGCTGCAGAGCTGTACTGGCTGCTGCTGGCCTGTGTCTTAGCGCTGTGGGTGGTCGGGAGGCTCTTGGACAGACTTGTCGACCTAACAAAGATACACAAAGCTTCCAAGTACGGAACAGGAAACAAGCTTAACTAATTCCATCTGTTTTATCTGAGTTGTAAAGTATTCTATTTTTATGCGATAGCTTTACTGAAGAGTTTTGTTGTTATATTTTGCGCTTTCTATTAATTATATCGAATACGTTATTATATTCCAAATTTGAAGACTCAAATTCAGACATCTAACAACATAATGTGAGTGGTCGGCTAGAATAGATGTGTTATACATTTCATTTGTTATTAAATAAAGAAGCGTACGAGTTCTCAGCAAATGAATGGAATCACAAAACAATGCATAATCAATATTAGCCATTCAATTTTGTAAAATAGAAAATTGTTTATTTAGATCTTCACGCTTCGTGTCTTTTTCTTCACAAATAAATCTTGTGCATAGACCTCTAGGTTTGGATTGTTAAACCCTTTGGACTAGAACCTGAATTGGCAAATCATATTATGGTTAATGGAATATTATTGGCCTTCGAGAAATCGTTGGTAGACTCATAATATTATATCTAACTGCTGGCCAGAAGGAAGCATTACGGCAGATACAGCATTATCACTTTTCCATAGCATTTATATTACGTACTGGTTTTAAAACCACAATTTTGCATTTTTAGTTTTTCGAATATTTTATATAATTAAACCACTTTTAGTTTGCTCATTTCGACCCTGAAATAAGATAAAATTTTAGTTCAGAGAGGAAAATAACTATTTTTATGGTAATCAAAATAAGATGCCAGTAACCGATTTGATGGATAAAATTATTGAGCAAACGTATAATCCCAAATTCCTATATAGAATCTCCTCTATTTTTAGAATTAAACTAATCACATGTGTGTTCCCATCTCACTCCACTGCATGTGGTAACTTTCAAGATAGAAACATTTAATGTGAATGGAATTAAATAGAATTGAAAGTTATTTTGCAATTATTCATCTGAATAGGACAAATACAATTAATCTTCCTTTCTAAAACTGAAACTTTACTCAGAAACAAGGAAACACAAGACACAACAACTTCCATACTCACATCCTCCTAACCACTTCACACTTTCACTTCCAATACCACATCTCATTCCAATACTGATACATCCAGATCTCAACTCACATAAATACACTCTCATCAACTTGTGTTCTATCTAACAAAACGACACAATCCTAACACGTAATGGCGACAAGATTCCCACAATTGAATCCGACCAACATTCCACTGGACACATTTGCAAGAGTGGAACAAGAGATCCGAACATACTTCGACACCATCATCAGGACAGTGACCATCAGAAGAGATGAGCTGCTCCAGCAACTCAACCATCTGAAGCAGGACTACCTGAGCAAGGAGGATCTGAGGAAGAAACAGGTCCAAGAGTTGGAGCAGATGATCGGACAGCTTGACAATATGAGTGTTCATCAAAATCCAAATTTGAAATTCCACGAAGATCATATCAAGAAAACAGAAGAAGAACTGGAAAAGGCTGAACAACCAACTCCCCTCCCTGTCCCTCAGTTCAGGTCAGAAGATCTCCAATCTCTCTTGCAACATCTGGAGAGGATAGGAACTGTTCAGGAAGTGAAAAGACTCTACTCTGGTAAACTGGAACCTGTCAGGAGTATCGGGAAGGAAGGAAGTAAGAAAGAAGAGTTCAAATATCCTTGTGGTATCAGAATAGAAGGAGAGAATATCTATGTCTGTGATTATAACAACAAAAGAGTTCAAGTATTTTCTGACGACGGCAAATTCCTGACAGAATTCGGTAAGGGACAGCTAAGTAATCCTCACGATATAGCTATTTGTGATAAATGCGCTTTTATAAGCGATTGGGATCGAAATAAAGTCTTCAAATTCCAAATATCTAATTTTAAGTTAATGAATAAGAGTGTAGAAGGAGTGCTTACGTTTCCTAGAGGTCTAACAGTAGATAAGAATGAAGTGTTAGTTGCAGATTATTATAATAACAGAATAGCAGTTCTAAATTTAGATTAGACTATTTAAGAGAGATAGGAGAAGGAATGCTTAAATATCCATATGATGTAAAAACTGATTCGAACAAAATATTCGTAGTTGATGGAAATAGGTCTCATAGTGTGCATGTATTCTCAAAATCTGCTGATCTGTTGTATAGTGATAAGTGTGAAAAGTGATGCATTGTCAGATGTGTTTCTGTGTTTAGATCAGTTTAGTAATATTATAATTAGCAATTCAGAGATAAATCAATACAAATATTTACGTCAGAAGGAGAGTTAATACATTCCATTCAGTGTGGAAGATCTCCTCGAGGAATAGCAGTAACTAATAATAATACTATTGTGTGTGTTGTTGATAATTCAGTTGAATTCTATTAATATTGATTGTGAACATTTTCTTATAATTCTTAAATTAAGAGGATTACTTCTAAACGGTATGGGATACAGCTAATCGGATTCCAGATTCGAATAATACGCATTCAAATTAGTCACAGGTTAATTTTTCTAATTAATCATTCATTCCTAACTCTTTGTAATTATCAATCAGTGCCACCTTATGCCACATACACCCATTTTGACCACTATACATGATGGCAATGAATTACCTATGGTGGCTCAGGCTGATAAGATTGTTCATTGAGTTGAGTAATTTATTAGTTATGTTCAACTATGACTAATTCGAATGTGTAGATTTCGAATCTGAAATCAGATTTTTAGTATCTCTTTGAATTTGAACGTATTGCCTTTCATGAAATAATCCGATTTAGTATTATTTGTATGCGAAAGAATCAAGTGTTGAAATACTTTTGTTATATATATACAAACATGAATCGTTTTAATTAATAGTAAGGATATTCCGCAATTCAAGAACTCCTTTCTAAAACACGTCATTCTTGTTTGTCCAGTCGGTCAGTATGCGAAAAACAGGACATAGACTCGGGATGAGGATTATTAGTAAACTTGGACGAGAATTCAGGATTTGTAAGCCGATTTCTTGAAATTTGTATTATGAGAAATAAAAGACGGTTATTTTCGCCGAGTTATTTATAGATCAACAGCCTTCCTACTTAGATCATAATTTAGCTACCCTTAACTTTCTATTGTTACCGAATCTAATTTCAGAATTTCTTCACTAACGTTGAACTCGGCTTGGTTGCTTCAGTTACGGTACTAAATTCTAATTACGAATTTTAGGTCTTTAAAATTTTATAAATGCCAAAGTAAAAAATAAAATCACTGAGCTTAGAACTTTGAAGGTCAATTCTCAGCGAAAACTCTGCGGATTCAAACCTGAAAAGCGGAAACACAAGAATGCAATTTTGAAAGCGAAACTGAAGAAACTGAGATCTTCTGTCCCACTCCTCAGCTGGACATGTCTGAGTGGGACGGACTGTCTCTGTCTTCTCAGCTGACCGCCGCGTTGAGGGATCTCGGGTTCTCCTCTCCCACTCCCACCCAGCGGCTCTGCATCCCAGCGGAGAGGGCAAGGAACGTGATGGGGTCTGCGGAGACGCTGGCCTTCGGACTCCCCGTCCTGTCCCGCCTCCTCGCCGAGGAGCCTGCGAGGGAGGGAGGGGACACTGGGTGTGTCGGGTGGGTAGACGACATCCCAGACGCTATGTTCCAGAAAATGCTTTCCGCCCCCCGACAAGAAATATCGCCTCTCCACCCCTGATACATTCCTCTTTTACTAATTTAAATTTATCCTAATTGAATTACGCCTGCCGACCCTCAAATGAGAACGAAATTGTTTTCCATTGAGAAGAAAATAATTATTCTGTGGTAGTCAGATACATGATGGCAGCAACCGATTTGATAAATAAATTTAAGTGGGGCAAAGAAAACGTAATGATAAATGCTCAACAGACCAACTACTTTAAACCGTGTAAAATGTTTGGCACGAACAAACCTTTTGCAACCTATTGGATTTTTATTTTTGATGAACGAACTCTGAGAAATGTGAAACTCCAAATTCCTAATATGGAGTTTCCTCTAATATTAATATGAAACTAATCACACGTGTGTTCCTGCTTTACTTCACTTATATGGTAACGTTCAAGATCATATGAATGGAATTAAATAGAAATGAAAGTCATTCAGTCATCTGAAAGGGACAAATACAATTAATTTCCTTTCTAAAACTGAAACTTTACTCAGAAACAAGGAAACACAAGACACAACAACTTCCATACTCACATCCTCCTAACCACTTCACACTTTCACTTCCAATACCACATCTCATTCCAATACAGATACACCCAGATCTCAACTCACATAAATACACTCTCATCAACTTGTGTTCTATCTAACAAAACGACACAATTCTAACACGTAATGGCGACAAGATTCCCACAATTAAATCCGATCAACATTCCACTCGACACATTTGCAAGAGTGGAACAGGAGATCCGAACATACTTTGACACCATCATCAGGACAGTGACCATCAGAAGAGATGAGCTGCTCCAGAAACTCAACGATCTGAAGCAGGACTACCTGAGCAAGGAGGATCTGAGGAAGAAACAGGTCCAAGAGTTGGAGCAGATGATCGGGCAGCTTGACGAAATGAGTGTTCATCAAAATCCAAATTTGAAATTCCACGAAGATCATATCAAGAAAACAGAAGAAGAACTAGTAAAGGCAGAGCAACCAACTCCCGTCCCTGTCCCTTATTTCAGCCCAGGAGATCTTCAATCTCTCCTGCAACAGCTGGAGAGGATAGGAACTGTTCAGGAAGTGAGAAGACTCTACTCTGAAAGACTGGAACCTGTCAGGAGTATCGGCAAAGAAGGAAGCAAGAAAGGAGAGTTCAACTATCCTCATGGTATCAGAATAGAAGGAGAAAAGATCTATGTCTGTGATTCAAACAACAGAAGAGTTCAAGTATTTTCAAACGACGGCAAATCCTTAACAGAATTCGGTAAGGGACAGCTAGATTATCCTTATGATATAGCACTTTGTGATAAATGGGCGTTTGTAAGCGATTGGGATCGAGATAAAGTCTTAAAATTCCAAATATATAATTTTAAACTAATGAATAAGAGTGTAGGAGTGCTTAGTCACCCTAGTGGTCTAACAGTGGATAAGAATGAAGTGTTAGTTGCAGATTTTTCTAATCACAGAATAGCAGTTCTAAATTTAGATTTACACTATTTAAGAGAGATAGGAAAAGGAATACTTTCATTTCCATGTGATGTAAAAACTGATTCAAACAAAATATTTGTAGTTGATAGAAACAACTCTCATAATGTGCATGTATTCTCAAAATCAGCTAATCTGTTGTACAGTATGATAAGTGTGAAAAGTGATGCATTCTCAGATATGTTTCTGTGTTTGGACCAGTTTAGTAATATTATAATTAGCAATAAATATGATAAATCAATACAAATATTTACGCCAGAAGGAGAGTTATTACATTCCATTCAGTGTGGAGGATCTCCTAGAGGAATAGCAGTAACTAATAATAATACAATTGTGTGTGTTGTTGATGATTCAGTTAAATTCTATTAATATTAATATAGTTTCATTCGTATACTCGTATTTCTTAAACATTTTTCTCAATTTGTTATTATTATTATTATTATTATTATTTGTGAGTGTCAATTAAACTATTTTATAATATTTGCTGCTTCTTTTCGTAAACACTCTTGACCTGAAGAGAATTTTTGAGAATAGATTGCTAGCATTTGAATAATTTCTATTCTCACTCATATCACACTTAAGTATTCCACGATTCCAGTTAACAACTGAGAATTCCTTGCTAATACTAACATGTCGTCCTTGTTGTACGATCAATCCAATACTGAACATAAGAGTATAGACTAGGGATGAAGATTTCTAGAACTTTGGACGAGAACTCAGGAGTTGTACCATGAGTTTTTATGGTTAATGGAATATTATTCGCCTTTGTGAAATTGTTGGTATACCCAAAATATTTTTCTAATACTTTTGCCAGTTCAATCATGGTAAATCTAAATGCTGGCCCAAAGGAAGCGGTACGGCAGATACAGCATTAGCACTTTTCCATAGAATTTGTATTATTGGTTTCAGTACCATAATTTTGCAATTTACTTTTTAAAAAAGATTCGCTTATACATTTTGAAAACTTTTTACAAAAGGTGTCAAAATGTATTAGCGAATCAGAATCCAGGGTTGAACATTGCAGATGGCTTTCATTTTATTGACGAATAAGGATTATACCAATTACTCCTTAAACTTGAAATATGTTTGGTTGAGATGAAGAAAATTGTTTTACTTAATGGAGCTGCACTATCAGTCTGTCGAATGATATTTTTTAGTTGCTTTGTTGGTCAGCTAGCCGTGTACCGCAATGCAAATGAAACCAGTATTTAACTGGTCACTTGGGATGTATGCAATAGGAACAACGTGAATGAAACGAATTAACCAATTACCTTAAGCCGTTCTTTAAAATACATGCTTGGGAGTCACGGCCTATCAACCATGCCAGAGCGCGAGAACCCATAGAATATGTGAAAAACTTATTCTTATCAAATCTAAAACTTCTAACTTTATTTTAGAAACACAGATTGTCACCCATTGATGACTCAATGGTTATCCACTTTATCTAACCACCTGATATACTAAGTTAACTAATTCATGAATTAATGAATAATTCGAATAATTCATAATTCCTGAATTATGAATTAATGAAAAATTCGAATAATTCATAATTCCTGAATTATGAATTATTCGAATTATTCATAATTCTTTGCCATCTTTTAATAAATTAACTTAGCTGATATGTGATATGATCATTCCACAGGATGTTATTGGTTACTCTGCAAACTACCGTGGAGTAAGGGAATTTTCTGTGGTTATACATCACCTTAGTTTCACCTTAGTAATTTTATGGAATGTAGTATCATTACTGTTGCATCTGTGCTAGCTGAGATGGAGATTAGTGAGTTTGGATCAAAGTTGTATGAGACATTGCAAATCTAAGAAATATATGAACCAAATCGATATTTCTTGTTTATCGGTTTGTTTACTCTAATTAGCACGTTTTTGCTTGAGAGAATAATTTGCGTTGTCTTGGTAGTTAATTTAATGCTTGAATATTAGCAGTCAGTCTCATTAAATTCTTGTATTTATTTAGAAAGAATATTAACAATAAGTTACTGAGATGGCAGAATTTTGATTTTAGTATTTCTAACCAAAGGCTATTGCCATTTTAAGACGGAATTTTCAAAATTAAGCATATTTCTCAGAATTGAATGAAAAAAGTGGTGAATAGTGGATTTTACCTCCAATAGGAATCCTCTTTCTATCCCGTCTTCAATACGAATAGAAACAGGAATGATACGAATCAATCAATTCCCTTTCATTGTTTTATCCATCTAAATGTCTGACACGAACAAACCTCATGAAACTTGGATTTCCATACTTGTGATAGATCAGCAAACTCTGAGAAACGTTTAACTCTAAAATCTGAACAAACAGAGTTTCCTCTTTTTTTAGTGTGAAACTAATCACGCAGAGGCGTCTAGGCCGCAACTTCAAAGGCTGTGCACACTAAAATTTCACAAATTGGCATTGTGTCTGTGTGCCGTAAACCTCTCCGAATAGATTGGAATTGCCGTACCCTAAAATTGTGCTGGCTACGCCTTTGATCACACGTGTGTTCCTCCTTCACTCCACTAGATATATGGTAACATTCAAGACAGAAAGATTTTATGTTAATGGAATTAAATAGAAATGAAAGTCATTATGTCATCTGAATAAAATAAAAACAATTAATCTTCCTTTCTAAAACTGAAACTTTACTCACAAGCAAGGAAACACAAGACACAACAACTTCCATACTCACATCCTCCTAACCACTTCACACTTTCACTTCCAATACCACATCTCGTTCCAATACTGATACATCCAGATCTCAACTCACATAAATACACTCTCATCAACTTGTGTTCTATCTAACAAAACGACACAATTATAACACGTAATGGCGACAAGATTCCCACAATTAAATCCGACCAACATTCCACTGGACACATTTGCAAGAGTGGAACAAGAGATCCGAACATACTTCGACACCATCATCAGGACAGTGACCATCAGAAGAGATGAGCTGCTCCAGCAACTCAACGATCTGAAGCAGGACTACCTGAGCAAGGAGGATCTGAGGAAGAAACAGGTCCAAGAGTTGGAGCAGATGATCGGGCAGCTTGATGATATGAGTGTTCACCAAAATCCAAATTTGAAATTCCACGAAGATCATATCAAGAAAACAGAAAAAGAACTGAAAAAGGCTGAACAACCAACTCCCGTCCCTGTCCCTGGTTTCAGCTCAGAAGATCTCCAATCTCTCCTGCAACAGCTGGGGAGGATAGGAACTGTTCAGGAAGTGAGAAGACTCTACTCTGGAAAACTGGAACCTGTCAGGAGTATCGGGAAGGAAGGAAGTAAGAAAGGAGAGTTCAACTATCCTCATGGTATCAGAATAGAAGGAGAGAATATCTATGTCTGTGATTATAACAACAAAAGTGTTAAAGTATTTTCTGACGACGGCAAATTCCTGACAGAATTCGGTAAGGGACAGCTAAGTAATCCTCACGATATAGCTATTTGTGATAAATGGGCTTTTGTAAGCGATTGGGATCGAAATAAAGTCTTCAAATTCCAAATATCTAATTTTAAGTTAATGAATAAGAGTTTAGGAGTGCTTAGTGTCCCTAGTGGTCTAACAGTGGATAAGAATGAAGTGTTAGTTGCAGATTGGTGGAATCACAGAATATCAGTTCTAAATTTAGATTTACACTATTTAAGAGAGATAGGAAAAGGTACACTGTCATTTCCATGTGATGTAAAGACTGATTCGAACAGAATATTTGTAGTTGATAGAAATAGTTCTCATAATGTTAATGTATTCTCAAAATCAGCTGATCTGTTGTACAGTGTGATAAGTGTGAAAAGTGAACCATTCTCAGATACGTTTATGTGTTTGGATCAGTTCAGTAATATTATACTTAGCAATTCAGAAGATAAATCAATACAAATATTTACTTCAGAAGGAGAGTTTATACATTCCATTCAGTGTGGAGGATCTCCTAGAGGAATAGCAGTAACTAATAATAATACTATTGTGTGTGCTGTTGATAATTCAGTTAAATTCTATTAATATTGATATAGTTTTTCGTATACTGGTATATCTTAAACTTTCTTCTCAATTTGTTATTATAATTTTGTGTGGGTGTCAATTCAACTATTTCATCATATTCGTAAACACTCTTAAACTGAAGGGAATTTTTGAGAATAGATTGCTAGCATTTTAATAATTTCTATTCTCACTCATATTACTCTTATAATTATTCCACGATTCCAGTTAGCAGCAGAGAACTCATTACTAATACTAACATGTCGTCCTTGCTGTACGATCAATCCAATCCTGAACATAAGAGTATAGACTAGTGATGAAGATTAGAAAGACTTAGACTGAACTCAGGATTTGTAGGCACATTTCGTGAAATTTGTACTATGAGTTTAGAAGATATTTGCTTTCTGAAATTTATTTAGAGAGTCACTGTTTATCAACCATTCCAGTGCCCACGTCCATGGATCTTAATTTAGCTACCTTCATCCATGAAATATTTGAAAATTTATTCTTCCTGGATCTAATTTCAGAATTCCTTTACAACGTTGAAAGTTAAGTTTGTTTGCACAGTGCGGAATTCACTTATTAGCAATATTGTTGCATTAGTCTACAATTTTTTAAGTCTCAAATATGATTTTCTAGCAATTTTATCCTTATTAGCAACCATTTTGTGAGCTGGACCCAAAGATGCTAATATGTCACTTCCACTCAAGGAATTATCTAGGAGCGCGAGACGCTCCTTTAGGCGTATGATTTTAACCCGCAAATAGTTTAGGAGCGTAAAAATTCCGAAAAATACCCAATTTACCCAATATTATAATGTTATTTAGCGATTTAGGCGTATGAAATTTTAAAAATTTTAGATTAGGAGCGTATCTCTGGAAGGCTGTATAATACCATGCTTCCACTGTATAATGTTATTTGGTGAATTTCATACAAACGAGCTACCTTTAAAGCAGAGCATGCCTATGAGCTGAATTCTGCATAGAGTGACGTCATGCGGTGAAGATAGTGCATGAGAGTTGGTGTAAAGGTGTCCTGGTGTCGAGTTGCACGAGTGGCTATGTCTCAGTGACATTTATTGAATTCTTTCAACCCGAATCTGTTGTTATGACAGACGAGTTGAATACTGACCAATCAGACGACTTGAAATTCTCCACTGATGGCTTCATCTACAGATTATCACTGTGGATGATGATAAGGATTGCACACGTACAAGCTACGAGCACACTCACGCCTCGCACACGCGGCTTCCACGCGCTGACGGCGAGTCTCCGTGCAGACGCACGCATGCTCTACCTCGTGGACATCACCATCCTGACTCCAGAGCTCGCCTCCGTAGGGACGGTGCTCTCGGGACAGGAGACGGAGTGTGACGTCATGCTCAGCTTCCACCCGCTCCCCTCCATCCCGCAGACGGAGCGGGGCAGCGGGGAGTGGCTCTACCAGCTGTTCAGAGACAAGGACGAGCAGGTGGACTTCCACAGGAGACACGGCCTCTTCCCAGGAACGCCGGTGGGGGTAGAGCTGCCGAGTCGCTGCCGCTACTACTCTCTGTTCTGGATGGCTGTCTCTCTCCTGCCTCCGCTCTCCCTCTGACTCTGCCTCGCGGCTGCAGAGCTGTACTGGCTGCTGCTGGCCTGCGTCTTGGCGCTGTGGGTGGTCGGGAGGCTCTTGGACAGACTTGTCGACCTAACAAAGATACACAAGGCTTCCAAGTACGGAACAGGAAACAAGCTTAACTAATTCCATCTGCTTTATCTGAGTTGTAAAATATTCTATTTTTATGCGATAGCTTTACTGAAGAGTTGTGTTTTATATTTTGCGCTTTCTATTAATGATATTGAATACGTCATTTTATTCAAATTTGAAAACTCAAAATTAAACATCTAATAATTTAGTGTGACTGATGGACTAGAGCTGTGGATAGATGAGTCATACATACATTTCATTTATTATTTGATTAAGACGCGTATGCGTTCTCAGCAAAAGAATGGAATCACAAACAATGCATAATCAATGTTAATCATTCAATTTTGCAAGATAGAAAATTGTTTATTTAGATCCCAGCATTGCCAGATGAGTTGTTCAGCATGTTCATGCTACATACCTTCAAATGTTCATGCCAAGTTCATGGTTCATGCCACAACTCAAATCATAAAAATGCTCAAATCTATGAACTTCTTCACAAATGAATCTGGGACATAGACTCTAGATGAGGATTGTTAGGACCTTTGGACTAAGACCAGAATTGATGGAGGACCAATTTAATGGAATATTAGGTATACCCATAATATTTTGAAATACTTTTGTCAGTTCAATCATGGTATATCTAAGTAAATGCTTGGCCCGAAGGAAGCGATACGGCAGATACAGCATTTAGCACTTTTCCATAGCATTTGTATTACTGGTTTTAAAACTATAATTTTTGCATTTTTACGACTTTTTCAAATATTTTTCATAATTAAACCACTTTTAGTTTGCTAATTTCGACCCTAAATATGAACAAAATTTAGTTTAGAGAGGAAAATAAGTATTTTGTGGTAATCAAAATAAGATGTCAGTAACCGATTTGATAATTAAATTTCAACAGAAACGTGTAACAAATTCCAAACAACAGAGATTCCCCTAATATTAGTACGAAACTAATCACACGTGTGTTCCTCCTCACTCCACTAGATATATGGTAACTTTCAAGATAGAAACATTTCATGTGAATGGAATTAAATAGAAATGAAAGTCATTCAGTCATCTGAATAGGACAAATACAATTAATTTCTTTCTAAAACTGAAATTTTACTCACTCACAAGGAAACACAAGACACAACAACTTCCATACTCACATCCTCCTAACCACTTCACACTTTCACTTCCAATACCACATCTCATTCCAATACTGATACATCCAGATCTCAACTCACATAAATACACTCTCATCAACTTGTGTTCTATCTAACAAAACGACACAATTCTAACACGTAATGGCGACAAGATTCCCACAATTAAAACCAACCAACATTCCACTGGACACATTTGCAAGAGTGGAACAAGAGATCCGAACATACTTTGACACCATCATCATGACAGTGACCGTCAGAAGAGATGAGCTGCTCCAGCAACTCAACGATCTGAAGCAGGACTACCTGAGCAAGGAGGATCTGAGGAAGAAACAGGTCCAAGAGTTGGAGCAGATGATCGGACAGCTTGACGATATGAGTGTTCACCAAATTCCAAATTTGAAATTCCACGAAGATCATATCAAGAAAACAAAAGAAGAACTGGAAAAGGCTGAACAACCAACTCCCCTCCCTGTCCCTCAGTTCAGGTCAGAAGATCTCCAATCTCTCCTGCAATATCTGGAGAGGATTGGAATTGTAGAGGAAATGAGTAGTCTCTACTCTTACAAATTGAAACCTGTATGGAATATTGGGAAGAAAGGAAACAAGAAAGGAGAGTTCGACTATCCTCATGGTATTAGAATAGAGGAAGAGAAGATCTATGTCTGTGATTCAAACAACAAAAGAGTTCAAGTATTCTCCAACGACGGTGCATTCTTAACAGAATTCGGTAAGAGACAGCTAATTTCTCCTTATGATATAGCACTTTGTGATAAATGGGCATTTGTAAGCGATTCGATACCAAATGCAATCTTGAAATTCCTATTATCTAATTTTAAGTTAATGAGTAAGAGTGTAGAAGTGAATTACCCTAAAGGTCTGACAATGGATAAGAATGAAGTACTATTAGTTGCAGATTGTTGGAATCACAGAATAGCAGTTCTAAATTTAGATTTATACTATTTAAGAGAGATAGGAAAAGGAATGCTTAAATATCCATGGGATGTAAAAACAGATTCAAACAAAATATTCGTAGTTGATAAAAAAGGCACTCATAATGTGCACGTATTCTCAAAATCAGCTGATTTGTTGTACAGCATGATTAGTGTGAAAAGTGATGCAATGTCAGATGTGTTTCTGTGTTTGGATCAGTTTAGTAATATTATAATTAGCAATTCAAAAGATGAATCAATACAAATATTTACGTCAGGAGGAGAGTTATTAATACATTCCATTCAATGTGGAAGATCACCTATTGGAATTGCAGTAACTAATAATAATACTATTTTGTGTGCTGTTGATAATTCAGTTAAATTCTATTAATATTATTAGTAAACATTTTAATATATTTCTTAATTTTCTTTTCAAATTCGTTATTATTTTTATTTATGAGTGTCAATTAATCTACTTAATCGTATTTGTCACTTCTTTTTGTAAACACTCTTGACGTGAAGAAACTTTATGAGAATAGATTGCTGCATCTTATTAATTAAAACGACAGGATTTTTTTTTGTGTTTGTCCGAATTGATTGATGAATTGGCAAGTTGTAGAGATATGAAAATTGGCATGTAGGTGTCAAATGATATGACTACGATTAATTTCTAAGATCTAAGCGAAATTTTCACACCTTTTCTATACAAAATAATTGACTACACTATCAAAATAGAAACCATTGTACGACACTACAATAGATCGTCATTGTTATTAATATTTAAAAGCCACAACTTATGTTTGATATCAAAATGTATTATAGTGTTTGGCAATAAAAATATTATCTGCATATTTTCACACCTTTATATACATATTTTCACACCATTTGATGAATTTTGACATGGGGTTTTTAGGGGTGTAGATTTCGAATATCGTATTTTCAGATCTATATGCTAAATTCATTTTTTACTTTTGTTTACATTAGATACACAAGCGCGCTTCGCTTGCTTGCGCTGCGCGGCTGACGGACACTTTGTGTCCGCCGGATGCTCCCTTCGGTTGCCTGGGGTCACATTGGTTAATTATAAGGGAGTTAACACCTCTAAATATGTCTGTCCTGCTGTTTCTAATCGATATCGTACGAAAAATCACCAAAAATATCCATTTTTAAAATTTTGATGAGTAATGATGACGTCATAACAAAGTGATGAGTCATCATTTTTTTGATGATAGTTGCATCATATGTGAGGTATGTTAGTATACATATTCTATTAAAATTTCAGCCTTCTATCTCCTATAATGACTGAGTTAAGCTCGAATAACTGTATTGCTTAACTTTTAAAAATGTAACAATGACGTCATAATTCCATGATGAGTCGACATTTTGCTCTGAGCTCAGAACTTACTGGAGCCATAGCCAAAAGACTCCCACATGCTAAAAATTAGCTTTCTGTGACCGGCAGTTTCTTCAATCAATTCATTTCAGATATGGGACGCCGGAATTAGACCAACGCTTTTTTAAAGTTAGGAACAAGACCAACGCAGAGGTAGGATATGCTAGAATCTCGCTTTCAACGGTTGACATGGGGTTTTCAGGGTGAGTAAATTTGATGATCAATTTGTTTACTTTTGTTTACAATAGATACATAAAGTAAACAAATTACAAAAATGGGATAGAGACTAGCTTCCAATGGTTGACATGTTTTTAGTGCTGTACGTAGATCTCGAATATTATATTTTCGGATCCATATGAGAAATCTTTCGTTGATCTTTGTTTATAATATTTATAATTATATAAAGGAAAAATTCCCAAAATATTTTAGATTGAGTAACTCCAGGCGCCCGCAGGGTGACTCTGCGGACATACAGTGTCCGCAAGCCGCGCAGCGCAAGCAAGCGAGGCATGCTTGTCTGAATATTTTCCTAATGTCACTCATATCACGCATAATTATTCCACGATTCCAGTTAACAGGTGGGAACTCCTTTCTAATACTAATATGTCGTCCTTGTTCTCTGATTGGTTGGTATACGGAACACAGGCATAGACTCGGAATGAAGATTTGTAAGACTTTGGACGATAACTCAGGATTTGAGGGTTCATTTCGTGAAATTGGTGTTATGAGTGATATAACATAGCAATATTCTCCAAATTATTTAGAGAGTCACAACCTATCAACCATACCAGAGTCTTCTTCGTCCATGGATCTTATTTTAGCTAATAAATAATGAAAATTTGTTCCTACCAAATCTAATTTCAGGTTTTCATTTACTAACTTTAAACTCAGTTTGATTAGCATCTATTTTTATCCAACAAATTTCTCACGTGCAACAGGAGTGCCGCCAGGTCTAGACGTGAAGTCATAGTAACAGTCATTTCAAAAGTTTCGTTGATGGAATGAATGGTCCTTGAATTTCCACAAATAATAATCGCACACTTATATTCGCTCATACGTTTTTGAAAGCTAGGACAGCAATGGGATGCAGATAATGCTGCAAATTTAGAATGGGACGGAATGCTTCGGAGCGTTCCTTCACTTTTAGACTTAGGAGTATACTCCTGAATGGCAGTAATTGAGAAGGTGTGAGTTAAAATATAGTTTTAACCTAAGACTACTGAAATGTACTTTATGGCTTCTTTCTCATTGAAAATGGCTGGAGACATCCGCGATATCACGACTTTTCGATAATCTAGGGTTAAAGCGGATTAACGCAGGAATCCTTGCTATTTGCAGAGGTTACATTATTAACAATTTTCTGGAATGGCAAATCCGCGAACGGTGAGACTATTGGTTAGAAAATCCTGGGGTTAGGTCCCTAGTATTCTAAAAGGTCCATTGAATGCTTATATTCGCTAATCCAGTATTGTTTTACTTGTAGTATAGTATTAGATTTACTCAAAGCAGCCCCGGCCCTACGGTATTAGAAGTGGTCAGGTTTTTGCTTAACCAAACGGACCACTTTTGAAAAGTGGTCTGGTTAAAACCGGACCAGTGGCGCCGGCCCTGCATAGTCATATTTTTACTATAATGAAATCTTCCCGTTCAATCCACCTCAGCAATATTCATTTTATTGGAATAAGGTAAATCGCGTATAAAATCTTAGAGGAAATGTGCATTGTGTACGGAGATGACTGACCTTCCAGGCCAACTATTCATAAATGGATTGAGCGATTTGAAGATGGATGTGACACCGTTGAGAACGATATCCGTACAGACCGTCCAAATCATCAAGCATCCGCACTAACATTGAGCTGATGGAGAGTACTGATGAGGATAGACGTGGTACTGTCAGACAGTTAGAAGAGAGGACTGGGTTCTCAAAATCAACCATTCATAGGATTATCAGGGATGAACTAGAAATGACAAGAAGGGTTGAGCAAGATGGGTGCCGGCTTTTAGTTACTTTGCTGGTCAGCTGGTTTTGTACCAAAAATGCTGGCCATGGGCGCTGCTGGGTGGTCGGGAGGCTCTTGGACAGACTTGTCGACCTAACAAAGATACACAAGGCTTCCAAGTACGGAACAGGAAACAAGCTTAACTAATTCCATCTGCTTTATCTGAGTTGTGGAATATTCTATTTTTATGCGATAGCTTTACTGGAGGTTTGTGTTTTTATGTTTTTTCACTCTCTATGAGTTGTATTGAATACGTATGTAAAACTCGACACCTTAAAAAGTTAAACATCAAATAACTTCGTTGTCATGTCGTTGCAGTTGTAATTAGAATTAAGTGTTATAATGTCCTGTACTGATCCCTAGCGTGCGCTGAGGAACTACTGGTGGCTTTCAGCTCGAGGTTCCTCATGAGTAGTATCGTTTCCCCAGGAACAGGAATATTCGTCGGGTAATTAGGTAGGGGTAGACAACTCAAGTAATCTGCATTGCCAATTTCCCCACCAGGTCTGTACACAATCTTGTAATCGTATGCGCCAAGAATAAGGGCCCATCTCTGTAGCCTTGCAGATGCTAAAGGTGGGACTGGATGCGTGTGTCCAAAGATGTATTGTAGTGGCTTGTGGTCAGACTTGATCAAGAAGGGGCGTCCATAAAGAAATTGGTGGAATCTTTTAACTGCAAAGATAATTGCCAAACCCTCCTTATCGAACTGTGAGTATTTCTTCTCCGCGATGGCAAGTGAGCGCGAAGCGTAATAGATAGGCCTCTCTGTGCCATCTTCTAAAACATGCGACAGTACGGCTCCAACTCCATATGGTGACGCGTCACAGATGACAACGAGGTCTTTATCGGGCTGAAAGTGAACGAGTATCTGGGATGATGATGATATCACCCCCTTTGCCTTCCGGAAGGCGTTCTCCTGGGCTCTACCCCAATCCCACTTGGCATGTTTCTGTAACAACCAGTGTAATGGAGCCATCAAGGTTGAGAGATTGGAAATGAACTTCCCATAATAATTCATAAGGCCTAGGAATGACCGTAATTCAGAGGTGGTCTTTGGGGTGGGCGCGTTCTGTATTGCTTGAGTCTTCTTGCCACTTAGTCTGAGGCCTTCAGCATCAATGACATGTCCCAGATATTCAATTGATGGGAGTAAAAATGCACATTTGTGTCGTTTGAGACGAAAACCAGCTTGCTTGAGACGCGATAGCACTGCCTTAAGGTTGTGAAGGTGATCTTCTTCATTAACGCCCGTTATAAGTATATCGTCAAGGTAAATGCAAACGCGTGGCAACTCTCGTAGGATGCTCTCCATAGTCCTCTGGAAGATCGCTGGTGCGGCCGATAAGCCAAACGGAAGGCGATTGTATTGGAATAACCCCCTCTGTGTGTTTATGGTAGTGTATTTCTTCGACCGTTCTTCCAGGGGAATTTGCAAGTAGGCGTGGGCTAAATCCAGCTTGGTAAATGATTTGCCTCCTGATAACGACGCTAGAAGGTCATCAATCCGTGGTAGCGGATAAGTATCTACTAATGCAAAGGCATTTGCGGTTACTTTATAGTCCCCACAGATACGTACCGATCCGTCCCCTTTAACAATGGGTACTATTGGCGCTGCCCATTCCGCAAATCGTACAGGCTCAATGACGCCCTGACTCTGTAGCCGATCAAGCTCCCTCTCCACTCTCCCGCGTAAGGCAAACGGTACCACCCTAGGGCGAAAAAGTTTTGGAAGAGCGTTGGGATCGCGACACAAATCTTTGCGCGAATATCCCCCACACAACCAAGTTCATCTTGGAATAGAGGCGAGTAAAAATCCAAGATCCTCGTCAGCTCACTCGAGTGCGAATCTGATGAAGCTGGGACCAATTCAATTCTATCTTCCTTAACCAATCACGTCCAAGCAGGCTGGGGCCATTTCCTTCTACCACTAGCAAGTTCAACATTTCTTCCTGCCCGTTAAGTTTTACATCTACTTCAAGATTGCCCATTACCTTGATCTCTTCGCCAGTATAGGTCCTCAGCTCTGGGGTGTGAATCTATATGACGATATCTACATGTGTACAAGACCCTGCACTGGAGCATGGAAAAAGATTGCTGGTAAACTGAAACAAGTTGATGCGGAGGGAGGGGCGACAAAAATGTAGCGAGCAACCAAATGGGGTCAAATGGGGGCAAGCCTTCCGAAAAAGTTCAGAAATTGAAAGTAAATGATTTTGAGAACTATCAAATCAATTCATCTGGCATAAGTCATACAAGCCAACCTGAGCCATGATAAAAAGCTGGACGCGGTGTTGAGTTTCGCGGGACGCAATAGAAAAGTATTATACATAGAAATAAAAATAGCGGGACATAATAGGGAAATTTCATGTAAAAATGGGACACTTATGAAAATTAGCTCAGTAAAAGAGTTAAAAATGCGGGAGGTCCCGCCAAAGATGGGATGGTTGGCATGTATGATAAGTGCATAAGACATAATTACACCAGGAACATTATAAGATTAAGGTGGTACTAGATGAAGCTGCACGCTTTCTTTGGGAAGTTTGACCAGATGGCTCTTTTTGCCCACACCCTATTATTTTGGCGAACTAATGTCTAGTTTTTGTGTGTGTCCAGGCTAATGTATGGTATCCAGTTCAATTTCAGGTTTTTGATTATAACTCAGCTATTTTAGGTGATAGAAGGCTGAGATTTTAAGAGAATGTCTATATTAATATATATCACATATGATACAACTCTCATCAAAAATGATTACTCATCACTCTGCTATGACGTCATCATTCGCATCAAAATTTTAAAAATTGCAAATTTGGTGATTTTCAGTGCGATATTGATTATAACAGTTAGACAGACGTATTTAGAGATGTTATCTCCCTTATAATTAATCCATGTGAGCCTAAGCACGTAAAGGGAAGACAAAAAGTCCAGGAATATTCCGATCTCCAAATTTGAAGCAACCATATCGCGTAACCCCTTGTTGTTTAGCTGGGTTCAGCGAAACGAATATGCTAATTAAAACGCTCTAATACATATATTAAAAGGTTTTACCACATTCCACTGCCACTATGAGATACCACAAAACCTTCATATAAAATTATTATAATTTCCATAATTGTATATATAACTTATACTATATACAATTAAGGAAATTATAATCATTCAAAATGTGTCCAAAAGTGGCAGTTTGGAAGGCCGATTTCGGCGGTGATGGAGATATCTAAATATTTCTCTTAGGATGTGTTCCAAACTATCCACCAAAATTCATCCATTTATCATAAAAGGTACAATTTCTCCATAATAACTCACTAAGCTGCTAGACTACTATAACACCTTGCCACCAATTCACAATAAAGAACAATCTTCCACGCATTAGTTTTGTTTCAAAATATTCGAGAAAAAGGTTATTTATACCCAAAAATTACAAAAAAGTAGTGATGGATAATTAATGTTCATATTCGGTAAAATGGGTCGATTTGAAACTTTCCAAAAATATTTGTTTTGGGTAAAGAACCGCCAATCCTTCGCGGCAGCATAACTAAGCGAGATTTTATGCTATCCTTATTCCTTATAATAAAGTTAAACACAAGTTGTGGCTTCGAAGTATTAATAACAATGATAGTTTATTGTAGTGTCGTACAATGATTAGGTCAAAATTTCGCTTAGATCTTAGAACTTAAACGTAGTCACATCATTTGACACTAACATGCCAATTTTCATATCTCTACGACTTACCATTTCTTTAATCATTTCGGACAAACACAAAAAATCTAGCATTTTAATATATAAGATTTACGATGTTGTGATAATTTTCAAAGTAATCCATAATAATGTATATGAATAATACTAAATTAACGTGGATATCATGGTAAAATATACTACAAGTAAAAGTAATCTAACATCATTTTGTCATAGGAGATGACAAAATATGGTTGGGCACAATATCTAGTCACTGACTCACCTGCAATCTAGTAATTAAATAAGCAAGACTATTTATGATTATGACTAATTGTTAAATATTGAAGTCATTAAATTTATTGCATTACTGTGCTTTAGTAGTATTCACCATTAGAATGTAGTGATAATTTTCAAAGTAATCCATAATGTATATGAATAATAATTTTTGCAAACTTGGGTAATGTCTAGTTTTTCGTGCGTGTTCAGGCAAAAATTCCTGCAAATTTATGGTGTCCAGTTTTCTGTACATGTATTTTTTATAGAATGTACGGGAAAGTCCAGTATTTTTCGGAAAAAAATGTAACTGTCTTACCACTGACATAACATTTAGGTCTGGGGTGGCACGCTACCCCTGCCACCCCTGGAGTTACGCCTATGTCATGGGAGTAAGAAGTACTCAAAGAATGAGGCAATATGGTGGGAGGCATCACAAGAATATGAACACAAAGCGAGCAATGGTAGGGAGAGAGGGAGGTCTGAGGGGTTTGCCTCTTGAAAGAAAAAATTGGGAATCTTAGGTGTTCAAACATCGTCGTGCTGATATCCTGGAACCTATGTCGCTAATACTTTCATAGAACATAAGTGATATATGACAAGAAATTACCGTTACCTTATCAAAAGGTACATGTCAAAATCGGGAGTGGGACGATATCTTGCGGGAATAAGGTATTTTACCCGATCTTTCTGAGTCTATACAAAAATCATAACTAAAAGTATATGAAGAGGGGTACATAATTCCGTATGTTTTAGTCACTCTCTTGTAAATATACACAAAAAAAGTTAATACTTACATCAGGGTTGGGTTCAATTATAATTGTAATTAATTAATTACAATTAATTACGTTTTGTAGATAATTGTAATTGTAATTGTAATTGATCATTGAAAAATTTTGTAATTGTAATTGTAATTGTCATTCAAAAAAATTGACATACGTAATTGTAATTGAATATAAAAATATAATTGAACCCAACCCTGACTTACATGTACCATTTATACTTGGGGTGTCGACGAATCCTCGAATTCTAATACCCGGTTCTCGAATCCTTTGCCAAGCTAATACCTGGTACTCGGGTAAGTTTATAGAATACTTTTCAATATTATTTTAATAAATGGTAAGATCATTGTATAGACATTGAATCATGGATTTTTCAGTTTATGTAAGAAAGACTCGTTTGCAAATTAACATAAATGACTCTATTTGTTGAATATACGATAGCAAATTAAACATGTGAGAAATAACAAAGAAATATTGTTGATAAGAAAATCTTCTAACTACTACTAAATGAAATTATTCTAAAATAATCTGAAATGTCACTAATATACGTATGTTACTGTTTACTTTTGAAATATCCTTTGAGAAATAAGTTTGCAGTTTGCACTTGTATTGTAAGTATTCCATATATTTTTAAAACACCATGTGATGATTTTTAGCGCTGTTATAGCGTAATCCAATGCCTTTTTATATAATGCGCAATACCCGGGTATTCGGATTTAATTACCGAGTATCAAATTTTTGGAACCGGGTAACACCCCTAATTTATACTCGAATAATCTCCTAAATTGAATCCCAAAGAAGAAAAAGGAGAGGCTGATTATTTTGTTGGCTGCATAGCATAATAGTATACAGCAAATTAATACAGTATTTTTTAGGTTCAATCATATTTCTCTTTGTTTTGTTTAAATAGATGCATACGGTAAACAAATTGCAGGATCCTCCAATAATTACTTTTCCCGAAAGAATCTCTTCAAAGTAGTACTAGTGTACACAGTAATATAAATGAAGAAAATTAGAATCATTACTTCAGAAAATTGAATCAGCACCCGTTATTACCAAGTAGGATGTACCAAAATATCCGGTTTTAAGGAAAGTTTTTTGTTTGGTTCTAGCATTATTAATTAATACAAAACATTTCGGTTATAATAAATCTCCAATTTTAACAAAGTAAATCGATTTCCCGATGGCTTCATTATGACGAGAGATTGCATGTAGAGATTACACTATAAGAAAATCAGTAAAAGTATAGTAAGCTACGTATATGATGTAATAGGAGATGGAAAAATACTGATACACTTGAACAATATATGTACCTTGCTTCTAATTGTGTAGAATAATATGATTAATAACAGAAATATGATTCATAGTTTAGTATTGAAGCCCAATCCAGCCTTATTAAACTATATACTATGTACACTAAAGTTGAAATTGATATTCAATCATCTTCTTGTCACTTGTCACGAGAGAAGAATGAAAGGAATTTGTAATGTATATGAATAATCAGCTAACTATCAAGACATAACACATTTTAAGTATAAAAAGATGTGTTGTTTAAAAAAAACAGAAAAACATAAACATAAAATTTAAACAGAGAAGAAAGCTAGAGATGAATACTACTAGATGTATGAAATTAGTATTCTTACTGATTTGCAATTTCACCATTTTCAGTACAACTATAAACGCATCTTATTCAGATTGGAGGGGAATACCAGGAGGCCTCAAGCACGTGACAGCCTCAGTAAACTACCTCTGGGGTGTGAATATACATAACAGTATCTTCATGTGTGCAAGGCCCTGCACTGGAGCATGGAGACAGATTCCCGGATATAAGAAACAAGTAGATGCTAGTGATGAAGAAGTATGGGGCGTCAATAATGTAGATCGCATTTGGAAGAGGTCAGTAGATGGAACTGGTGATTGGAAGTATATAGGAGGAAGGTTGAAACATGTCAGCGCATCAGGAAATGGCTACGTATGGGGAGTGAACTCAAATGATGATATTTACAAGTGTAAAAAGCCATGCAACGGAGCGTGGGTTCATGTAGCAGGCAAACTTAAACAGATTGATGGAGGCCAGGATTTCGTATATGGCGTAAATAGTAGGAATGACATCTTTTCTAGACCTGTAGATGGGAGTGGCTCATGGCGACACATTCCTGGAAAAATGAAACACGTGACAGCTTCCGGTAGTCATGAAGTATTCGGTGTGGATGTTAATGACAATGTGTGGCGATGCCAAAAACCCTGCGTGGGAAATTGGGTGAGAATGAGTGCAAAGCTGAGTCAAATCGATGCAACTAACAAAGAATTAGTTGGAGTATCCTATTATAACTCCATTCAAGCCCATGACCTATAATTTCTCCTCGCTCCTTTACTGAAGAGCCGTTACATGTGTATAAAGAGGCTATAAGTAATCCTAAGTATGTAAGATATAGGTGTTATCAGTATATTGTGTTTCTGTGTTAGTTTTACAGTTTATTTGCAACAGTTATTAGTGTTTGTGTGGTGTGTGGTAATTACTTGTGTATGAGAAATTTATCAGTGCAAGCAATATAGGATGATGCCAGTATGGCATGTATAGTGGCTACGTACTCAGGGGTCCGAATGAAAGATCCCCCAGGAAAATCTGTTCATAATAGAGATACTTCATATCAAGCGAACTTGATTCAATGCAAATTCTATCTAAAAGATGAAATTGGGACCAGGAAGTTAGTTCATAATAAACGAATGTTTATATTAAGCGACCCTGACTGTATAAACTACTTTTCTACACTGATATACTCAGTTTCAGTTAGTCTCTCAAACTGAGGACTGCCGGAAATTTTTGGGACAAATATTTTCAACATTACAGTTGTAAATTGAGCTGGGCTTTTTCTCACAATTTCGACATAATTTTGTGAAAAAAGGTCAATGGTGGTCTGCAACGGTTCGGCAGTCTCCGAATTTAAATTTTTGATCCCAAATTTTATATACAGTCAGGATCGCTTATTGTGAACCACCAGGGGACCAAAAAATATGTTCATAATAGAGATACTTCATATTAAGCGAACTTAATTCAATACAAATCCTATCTACGGCGTAATAAATGAATTTGGGAGGTTAGTTCATAATAAACGAATGTATAAAGCGGGTTCATAATAAGCGGCCCTGACTGTATATTATGTTCATTTTTGAAGGTCTGTTGCGTGAAATTCTGAGGCACTTATATAAAAGGAACTATGGATGTGCAACTTGCGTGAAATTATGAGGCACTTATATAACAGGAACCATGGATGTACAACTGAAATTCTGAGACATTCGCTTAGAAACCTTGGCAAGCTCTGATCTAATATTCTGCAACTTGTAGCTTATATTACAGAATGATATTTCACAAAACATGATGATTCGGTTCTATTTTGATTCCAAATCCTATTCTATTTCTAGGATCACTGTGTATACACTATTGAGTTAAGTGTTAATAGCGGTAGGCAAGAATCCTAATAATTTATAACTACAAAATAAAACCAAATGTTTCGTGAAATTCATTCTGCAATAGGAACTACAAGTTGCATAATATTAGATCAGAGCTTTCTAAGGCTTCTAAGCGAATGTCTCGGAATTTCACGCAAGTTGTACATTCATGGTTCCTTTTATATAAGTGCCTCCGTATTTCACGCAACAGATCAATTATTGACTCTTTCGTTTATCAATCCACTTGGAAGTATTATATTCGTTGTTCCTTTTATTATACTTAAGTACATGTATTTAATTTTAACCTCATTCAAAAAGGGTACATGGTGCGTGTAGAGCCGCTTCACATTTTTGAACTACTGATAAGTTGAAAATCAGGTTTTATCCGTCAATTCGTTTCTGCTTCTTAACATCAAGATTTGCCCCTTAACACTAACCTAGTAATGTTAACAGCTAAGATATTACAATCTAATAACAAATCACACATTACTCACTATGTCACTAGTAACTAAGCTATTGTGACACCTTTCGAAGGTAGAAAACAAAACAACTGTTTGTCCCTATGCTAACCTATAGAAAAGGGCCTAAACTAAAAACAAAACTAAGTATAGAGGTCTCGCCATCTCATCACGCCCAATACATGAGACCTTTTTCAATGAGCATAGACTAGAGATGAAGATTAGTTAGACTTTGGGCGATAACTCAGGATTTGTACTATGAGTTTCAGAAAATATTCATTTTCTCCAAATTATTTACAGAGCCACGGCCTATCAACAATACCAGAGTCTACGTACATTGATCTTAATTAGCTACCTTCAACCAGAAACATTTAAAAATTTATTCTTACTAAATCTAATTCCAGAATTCCTTTACTAACGTTAAACTCAGTTTGGTTAGTACAGTGGAGTCGCATATTATCATCAACTCCCTTACTACAAGAAGATATTACATTACTGTATTAGTAATATTTTTTCTATTTCCAAATGTAGATTTTATATCAATTCTGTTTCCCTGTTAGATGTGTCATTTTGGTACACAAGATAGGACACAATACAAATTAATAACTAGATAATGCTAACCATAAAAACAACTCGATTACCAGAATAATATTAGATTATGAAAATTGTATCTTTAGACATACATGTCAACTGTCTCGTTTTGGGGGAAGTCCCTCTTTTTCACTCTTCTATTCAGTTAATTATCTCGAGGGTCCCGCTTTTACAAGGAATTTCGCCATTATATTCCGGTTTTGGATTCTATATATAGTACTATTCCATTGCGTCACGGCTTGTCCCGCAAAATCGTCCCCCTTTTTTCATGGTTCAAGTTGCATGTATGATCTTAGATCAGAAGCACTCACATCAACTTCACAAGTAAACTCCAATCATTGTCTCTTAAATTCGGTTCAACAGAGCAGTCACAGTAGTAAATTCTAATTACGAATTTTGGTTTATAAATTTTATAAATGCTAAGTATAAAAAGAAAATCACTGAGCTTAGAACTTCGAAGGTCAATTATCAGCGAAAAGGATTTAAACCTGAAAAGCGGAAACACAAAAACGACAAGAAGTCTCTCCTCTCTCTCTCTCCCCCTCCAGGCCCTGGTGCTCAGCCCCACGCGGGAGCTGTGTCTACTCCTCTGCCACCAGGATGCTAGCCACTTCTCCGTGCAAGTTCGTGCTCGCCATCTTCCCAGAAGGAACCCGCTTCACTCCTGAGAAGCACCTGGAGTCCAAAGCCATCGCCGCCAAGAAAGGGCTGCCCGTGTACAAGCACCACCTCACGCCTCGCACACGCGGCTTCCACGCGCTGACGGAGAGTCTCCGTGCAGACGCACGCATGCTCTACCTCGTGGACATCACCATCCTGACTCCAGAGCTCGCCTCCGTAGGGACGGTGCTCTCGGGACAGGAGACAGAGTGTGACGTCATGCTCAGCTTCCACCCGCTCCCCTCCATCCCGCAGACGGAGCGGGGCAGCGGGGAGTGGCTCTACCAGCTGTTCAGAGACAAGGACGAGCAGGTGGACTTCCACAGGAGATACGGCCTCTTCCCAGGAACGCCGGTGGGGGTAGAGCTGCCGAGTCGCTGCCGCTACTACTCTCTGTTCTGGATGGCTGTCTCTCTCCTGCCTCCGCTCTCCCTCGGACTCTGCCTCGCGGCTGCAGAGCTGTACTGGCTGCTGCTGGCCTGCGTCTTAGCGCTGTGGGTGGTCGGGAGGCTCTTGGACAGACTTGTCGACCTAACAAAGATACACAAGGCTTCCAAGTACGGAACAGGAAACAAGCTTAACTAATTCCATCTGCTTTATCTGAGTTGTGGAATATTCTATTTTTACGCGATAGCTTTACTAGAGTTGTGTTTTATATTTTGCGCTTTCTATTAATGATATTGAATAACGTTATTTTATTCAAATTTGAAAACTCAAAATCTAACATCTAACAACTTAGTGTGACTGATGGGCTAGAGCTGTGGATAGATGAGTTATGCATTTCATTTATTATTTAATTAAGATGCATATGAGTTCTCAGCAAAAGAATGGTCATTTCTTTTTATCCCTTTGACCCCAAGTATTTCCCGGGATATATTAATTAATAAAAAATGTCTGGTACGAATAAACCCCGTGAAAGCTAGTGCACTTCCATACTTATGATGGATCATCAAAATCTGAGAAACATGTAACTCCAAATTCCGAACTACGGAGTTTCTCCTAATATTAATATGAAATTAATCACATGCGTGTTCCTCTCCACTCCACGCATGTATATGGTAACTTTCAAGAAGAATCATTTCGATATGAATTGAATAAAGTATAACTAAAAGTCATTACCTCATCTGAATAGGAGAAATGCAATTAATCTTCCTTTCTAAAACTGAAACTTTACTCAGAAGCAAGGAACACACAAGACACAACAACTTCCATACTCACATCCTCCTAACCACTTCACACTTTCACTTCCAATACCACATCTCATTCCAATACTCATACATCCAGATCTCAACCCACATAAATACACTCTCATCAACTTGTGTTCTATCTAACAAAACGACACAATTCTAACACGTAATGGCGACAAGATTCCCACAATTAAATCCGACCAACATTCCACTGGACACATTTGCAAGAGTGGAACAAGAGATGCGAACATACTTCGACACCATCATCAGGACAGTGACCATCAGAAGAGATGAGCTGCTCAAGCAACTCAACGATCTGAAGCAGGACTACCTGAGCAAGGAGGATCTGAGGAAGAAACAGGTCCAAGAGTTGGAGCAGATGATCGGACAGCTTGACGATATGAGTATTCACCAAAATCCAAATTTGAAATTCCACGAAGATCATATCAAGAAAACAGAAGAAGAACTAGTAAAGGCTGAACAACCAACTCCCATCCCTGTCCCTTATTTCAGCCCAGGAGATCTTCAATCTCTCCTGCAACAGCTGGGGAGGATAGGAACTGTTCAGGAAGTGAGAAGACTCTACTCTGAAAGACTGGAACCTGTCAGGAGTATCGGCAAAGAAGGAAGCAAGAAAGGAGAGTTCAACTATCCTCATGGTATCAGAATAGAAGGAGAAAAGATCTATGTCTGTGATTCAAACAACAGAAGAGTTCAAGTATTTTCAAACGACGGCAAATTCTTAACAGAATTCGGTAAGGGACAACTAGATTATCCTTATGATATAGCACTTTGTGATAAATGGGCGTTTATAAGCGTTTGGAATCCAAGTGAAGTCTTGAAATTCCAAATATCTAATTTTAAACTAATGAATAAGAGTGTAGGAGTGCTTAGTCACCCTAGTGATCTAACAGTGGATAAGAATGAAGTGTTAGTTGCAGATTTTTCTAATCACAGAATAGCAGTTCTAAATTTAGATTTACACTATTTAAGAGAGATAGGAAAAGGAATACTTTCATTTCCATGTGATGTAAAAACTGATTCGAACAAAATATTTGTAGTTGATAGAAATAACTCTCATAATGTGCATGTATTCTCAAAATCAACTGATCTGTTGTACAGTGTGATAAGTGTGAGAAGTGATGTATTCTCAGATATGTTTCTGTGTTTAGATCAGTTTAGTAATATTATAATTAGTAATAAATATGATAAATCAATACAAATATTTACGTCAGAAGGAGAGTTAATGCATTCCATTCAGTGTGGAGGATCTCCTAGAGGAATAGCAGTGACTAATAATAATACTATTTTGTGTGTTGTTGATGATTCAGTTAAATTATATTAATATTAATATAGTTTTATTCGTATACTCGTATTTCTTAAACATTTTTCTCAATTTGTTATTATTATTATTATTTGTGATTGTCAATTAAACTATTTCTTCATATTTGCTGGTTCTTTTCGTAAACACTCTTGACCTGAAGAGAATTTTTGGGAATAGATTGCTAGCATTTGAATAATTTCTAATCTCACTCATATCACACTTAAGTATTCCACGATTCCAGTTAACAACTGAGAATTCCTTACTAGTATTAACATGTCGTCCTTGTTGTACGATCAATCCAATACTGAACATAAGAGTATAGACTAGGGATGAAGATTAGTAGAACTTTGGGCGAGAACTCAGGATTTGTACTATGAGTTTTATAAAATATTTGTTTTCTCCAAATTATTTCTAGAGCCACGGCCTATCAACCATACCAGAGTCTACGTCGATTGATCTTAATTAGCTACCCTCACCCAAAGATATTTGAAAAATTATTCTTACTAAATCTATTTTCAGAATTGCTTTACTAACGTTGAACTCAGTTTGGTTAGTACAGTGGAGTCGCATATTATTATAAACCCCCTTACTACAAGAAGATATTACATTACTGTATTAGTAATATTTTTTCTATTTCCAAATGTAGATTTTATATCAATTCTGTTTCCCTATTAGATGTGTCATTTTGGTACACAAGATAGGACACAATACAAATTAATAACTAGATAATGCTAGCCATAAAAACAACTCGATTACCAGAATAATATTAGATTATGAAAATTGAATCTTTAAACATACATGTCAACTGTCTCGTTTTGGGGGAAGTCCCTCTTTTTTCACTCTTCTATTCAGTTAATTATCTCGAGGGTCCCGCTTTTACAAGGAATTTCGCCATTATATTCCGGTTTTGGATTCTATATATAGTACTATTCCATTGCGTCACGGCTTGTTCCGCAAAATCGTCCCCCTTTTTTCATGGTTCAAGTTGCATGTATGATCTTAGATCAGAAGCACTCACATCAACTTCACAAATAAACTCCAATCATTGTCTCTTAAATTCGGTTCAACAGAGCAGTCACAATAGTAAATTCTAATTACGAATTTTGGTTTATAAATTTTATAAATGCTAAGTATAAAAAGAAAATCACTGAGCTTAGAACTTTGAAGGTCAATTCCCAGCGAAAACTCAGCGGATTCAAACCTGAAAAGCGGAAACACAAAAACGCCAAGAAGTCTCTCCTCCAGGGTTGCCATCTCCTCAGTCATAAAAAAAGGACACTCAGGGATAGATCGAAGATTTAGAAAAACGATGTAAAGAGAGAGCGTAGCGAACGACAATAATGACTGTCTGGGTGCTAGCGCCCCAAGGAATTGTTTTGAATGTTTTTAGTGTGCTTCTATATCATTATATTGGATCTCTGATCCAATATAATGATATAGTAGCACAGTTCTAAAATGAGTGCTGGTGTCCGGCCGTATGTGGTGTACAGACCTGAGTTTAAGAGATATCGGTTTCAATTTTTTTGTGAAGCTGCGGACATATATGTAAATTCTCACCTAGGGTTTCGATTTCCAAAATATGCTAAATCATCATGATAGCCATTCTAGTATATAATCTACAAGTAAAACGTAAAAGGACAAGAATGAGTTTATAAGAACAAAAAGGACAAAAGGCGAAAAAAAGGACAAAAAGGACAGGTAGCAAAAATGAAGGACTGTCCTTTCTAAAAAAGGACGTATGGTAACCCTGCTCTCCTCTCCCTCCCGCCCCCTCCAGGCCCTGGTGCTCAGCCCACGCGGGAGCTGTGTCCACACCTCTGCCACCAGGAAGCTAGCCACTTCTCCGTGCAAGTTCGTGCTCGCCATCTTCCCAGAAGGAACCCGCTTCACTCCTGAGAAGCACCTGGAGTCCAAGGCCATCGCCGCCAAGAAAGGGCTGCCCGCGTACAAGCACCACCTCACGCCTCGCACACGCGGCTTCCACGCGCTGACGGCGTGTCTCCGTGCAGACGTACGCATGCTCTACATCGTGGACATCACCATCCTGACTCCAGAGCTCGCCTCCGTAGGGACGGTGCTCTCGGGACAGGAGACGGAGTGTGACGTCATGCTCAGCTTCCACCCGCTCCCCTCCATCCCGCAGACGGAGCGGGGCAGCGGGGAGTGGCTCTACCAGCTGTTCAGAGACAAGGACGAGCAGGTGGACTTCCACAGGAGACACGGCCTCTTCCCAGGAACGCCGGTGGGGGTAGAGCTGCCGAGTCGCTGCCGCTACTACTCTCTGTTCTGGATGGCTGTCTCTCTCCTGCCTCCGCTCTCCCTCTGACTCTGCCTCGCGGCTGCAGAGCTGTACTGGCTGCTGCTGGCCTGCGTCTTAGCGCTGTGGGTGGTCGGGAGGCTCTTGGACAGACTTGTCGACCTAACAAAGATACACAAGGCTTCCAAGTACGGAACAGGAAACAAGCTTAACTAATTCCATCTGCTTTATCTGAGTTGTGGAATATTCTATTTTTATGCGATAGCTTTACTGAAGAGTTGTGTTTTATATTTTGCGCTTTCTATTAATGATTTTGAATAACGTTATTTTTCTTCAAATTTGTAAAACTTTAATTATCTAGTATCCTCGTGTAGCATGTCGGCAGGAGCTGTGGACAGATAAGTCATATTTGTGAAAAATTGTGCATTTATATTACACATATCTTCAGCTTTACATAATTAAACCACTTTTAGTTTGCTAATTTCGGCCCTGAAATAAGATAAAAATTTAGTTTAGAGAGGAAAATAACTATTTTGTGGTAATCAAATTAAGATGTCAGTAACCGATTTGATGGATGAATTTATTGAGCAAACGTATAATCCCAAATTCCTATATAGAATCTCCTCTATTTTTAGAATTAAACTAATCACATGTGTGTTCCTATCTCACTCTACTTCATGTGGTAACTTTCAAGATAGAAACATTTAATGTGAATGGAATTAAATAGAATTGAAAGTCATTTTGCAATTATTCATCTGAATAAGACAAATACAATCAATCTTCCTTTCTAAAACTGAAACTTTCCTCACTAACAAGGAACACAAGACACAACAACTTCCATACTCACATCCTCCTAACCACTTCACACTATCACTTCCAATACTACATCTCATTCCAATACTGATACATCCAGATCTCAACTCACATAAATACACTCTCATCAACTTGTGTTCTATCTAACAAAACGACACAATTCTAACACGTAATGGCGACAAGATTCCCACAATTGAATCCGACCAACATTCCAGTGGACAAATTTGCAAGAGTGGAACAAGAGATCCGAACATACTTCGACACCATCATCAGGACAGTGAACTCCCCTCCCTGTCCCTCAATTCAACTCAGAAGATCTCCAATCTCTCCTGCAACAGCTGGAGAGGATAGGAACTGTTCAGGAAGCGAAAAGACTCTACTCTGAAAAACTGGAACCTGTCAGGAGTATTGGGAAGGAAGGAAAGAAGAAAGGAGAGTTCAACTATCCTCATGGTGTCAGAATAGAGGGAGAGAAGATCTATGTCTGTGATTCAAACAACAAAAGAGTTCAAGTATTTTCTGACGATGGCAAATTCCTGACAGAATTCGGTAAGGGACAGCTAAGTTATCCTCACGATATAGCTATTTGTGATAAATGGGCTTTTGTAAGCGATTGGAATCGAAATAAAGTCTTCAAATTCCAAATATCTAATTTTAAGTTAATGAATAAGAGTGTCAGAGAAGTGCTTATTCTCCCTCTAGGTCTAACAGTGGATAAGAATGAATTGTTAGTTGCAGATTGTTTGAATCACTGAATATCAGTTCTAAATTTGGATTTACACTATTTAAGAGAGATAGGAAAAGGAATGCTCAAATATCCATGTGATGTAAAGACTGATTCGAACATAATGTTTGTAGTTGATAAAAATAGCTCTCATAATGTGCATGTATTCTCTAAATCAGCTGATCTGTTGTACAGTATGATAAGTGTGAAAAGTGAAGCATTCTCACATATGTTTCTGTGTTTAGATCAGTTTAGTAATATTATAATTAGCAATAAATATGAAAAATCAATACAAATATTTACGTCAGGAGGAAAGTTAATACATTCCATTCAGTGTGGAAAACCTCCTATGGGAATAGCAGTAACTAATAATAATACAATTGTGTGTGTTGTTGATGATTCAGTTAAATTCTATTAATATTAATATAGTTTTTCGTATACTCGTATATCTTAAACTTTCTTCTCAATTTGTTATTATTATTTTGTGTGCTGTCAATTAAACTATTTCATCATATTCGTAAACACTCTTAAACTGAAGGGAATTTTTGAGAATAGATTGCTAGCATTTGAATAATTTATATTCTCACTCATATCACACTTAAGTATTCCACGATTCCAGTTAACAACTGAGAATTTCTTACTAACAAGCACGCTTCGCTTGCTTCCGCTTCGCGGCTTACGGACACTGCGTGTCCGCAGAGTCGCCCTGCGGGCGCCTGGAGTCACTCAATCTAACATATTTTGGAATTCTTTCCTTTATATAACTATTGTAAACAAAGGTCGACAAATAATTTCTCATATGGATCTGAAAATATGATATTCGAAATCTACACCCCTGAAAACCCCATGTCAACCATTGGAAGCTAGTCTCTAGCCTATTTTGTAATTTGTTTACTTTATGTATCTATTGTAAACAAAGTAAACATTGATCATCAAATATACTCGAAAATATTATATTCGAAATCTACACCCCTGAAAATCCCATGTCAACCGTTGAAAGCAAGTTTCTAGCATATTTTTGAGATTTGTTTACTTTATGTATCTAATGTAAACAAAAGTAAACAAATAATTTATCACATAAATCTGAAAATATGATATTCGAAACCCACACCCCTGAAAACCCCATGTCAACCGTTGAAAGCAAGTTTCTAGCATATTTTTCAAAATTCATCAAATGGTGTGAAAATATGTATATAAAGGTGTGAAAATATATAGATAATTTTTTTATTGCCATACACTATAATACATTTAAGCGCTCAAACATAAGTTGTGGCTTTAAAGTATTAATAACAGTGACGATAGATTGTAGTGTTGTACTTGTATAATGATTTCTATTGTGATAGTGTAGGTCATTTATTTAGTATAGAAAAGGTGTGAAAAATTGTTTTCCATTTTTTTTGCAGAGGTGTGGAAATTTCGCTTAGATCTTAGAACTTAATCGTAGATTCATCATTTGAAACCTACATGCCAATTTTCGTATCTCTACGATTTACCAATTCTTCAAACAATTCGAACAAACAAACAAACAAACAAACAAATCCTAGCATTTTAATATATAAGATACTAACATATCGTCCTTGTTGTACGATCAATCCAATACTGAACATAAAGGTATAGACTAGTGATGAAGATTAGTAAGACTGGGCGAAAACTCAGGATTTGTACTATGAGTTTTAGAAAATATTTGTTTTCTCCAAATTATCTAGAGAGCCACGGCCTATCAGCCTTACCAGAGCCTACGTCCATTGATCTTAATTAGCTACCCTCACTCAAAAATATTTGAAAATTTATTCTCACTAAATCTAATTTCAGAATTCCTTTACTAACAACGTTGAACTCAGTTTGGTTAATACAGTGGAGTCGCATATTAGTGCGGCATATTTTCTAAACATTCCCGGATTCTCAATATTCCGGCTGAATTGATGGATTCTACAGACAGTCCAAACCATGGTTAGAGTCATTCTATTTGTATAGCAGCTTTAGGCAACATAATAATTGTGTTTAAATATTGATATATAATCCTCCGAGCAATTCTAGACTAATTTGTATGTGCAACCTCAATGTCTGGTCCTGGAAAAAACCCAACTGAACTATCAAAATGCTAGGGACAGTGCTTCCTTCTGAAACAGCTGAAATATTTGCTCCCGGCGGATCGTATTCTACGCAAACAGATTATTTCATGAATTAATATAATTCGTGGTTTTGTTGGCAACCAGGCTTATCTCTACATTTCATGGATGTAACCACCAGACCACCAGATCTGTCGAGCATTATAACGTCCATGATTCCATTTCATGAAAGCAATTCTATGCACATTTGAAAGAAATTGTTGTAATTGAGGTTAGAGTTGTACGCGGGCTGCGGGCCGACTTTCTTATCAGCCCGTGGGCCGTGTGGGCCGAATATAAAAGTTTGCGGGTTACGCGGGTCGGAAATCTTGGCAGGACTCCCCGCGATGACAACCTAGACGATGTTTTTAATTGTCACGAGGTACCAATTAAGGAAAACTTACGTAAATGGAACTTTGTTAGTTTCCACTTATTTGCGTTTGCAGAAACTCCCATAAAAGGATTCCCTAAGTGTCTCTCTATAGTTAGTAACTAACAAAGCGGGCCAAAAATATTTATGCGGGCTTCTTGCGGGCCGAATAATTTAGTTGCGGGCCGGGCCGGGTTACAAATTTCGGCCCGCGTACAACTCTGATTGAGGTTAATGATTTCTAAAACTGTTTGAACAAAGGAAATGAGGACTACATATACTCTTACATGTATTTATTGGGAGTATAATAGAGATTACATATTGTTCCGAGATATCTGTTAAATTTTTAAGGGAAATTTGTATTGACATGTTACCACTATATTGTAATACAAATGCAAATATCCAAAATATAGATAAATCTGCTATTCAGCTGAAATAAACTATCCTACTACAAGTAATACACTGAGTTGTAAGGCAAAGATGCTGATTTCAAAAAGATTAGTTTAAGTTAGTTGAGTCAGTGCCATCGGGAAGTTTCAATTATACTAAATCCTGATGGTTCAATTTCCTTACTAACTTTTGATAAACAGTATCATGACAAATCTTTCTTAGAATAAGAAATGAGCTGTAAGCACAATTCTGTTGGATGCTAACTCCACAGATATATCAGCAAAGATTTGTCTCGACTATAAAAGAATTTGAATGCAGAGAGATGGTCAACTATAAGATTGATTTAAAATGATTCGCAACTACTGGAGTACATATGAGTACATTTTCTGGGCTGTCCACATACCCCTGATTCTTGTATTACTCCTGGTTTCACTGTGTATTTGGAGGAAGAGGAGGTTACTGCAGAAGGAGCTCAAACTCGTTCCCTCTCTCACAACCTCCAAACTGGAAGCTGATCTTCATCTTAAGAACTTTCGCATAAAGTTCTGTACTATTAATCTGCTTCTATGTATTCTCCTCATTGAATTCCTGCCTAACGCGTTCGCTATAATCTCTGAGGCAACTCTCTATTACATCCACTCTACTCTCCCTCAAACCTACAATCTCTCTAACTCGTGTATCATCGTGCATAACCCAATGCTAGCGGCTAGAGGAATGCAGGACTCAGGTCTGCTATTCCTTCCTTTTAAGCTCTCTCTGTCCTTCCACCTGCTGCTCATTCCCTCTCTATGCTTCTTGTTGAAGTTCCTTCGCAGGGCCTACCTCGGTCACAGCTATTCTCTCGTCATCACGCACTGGCTAACCTACCTCTCACTCAGGTTCACCATTCTCCTCTTCCTCATGAGTTTCCTATCCACTCAGTGGCTATTCCTCCTCTCGGAGTCAGTCCTGTATGTTGCAGACATGAGCATCTACATATCATACGCTCGTAGGTTCTATCTCGTTCTTCTCTCCAGAGCGATTGAGGCCAGAATGCATTGTGAGTACAGTGAGTCCATAACGCGGTCAAACATCCTGTATCGATACCGCATCACTATACTAGTCATCAGCATTCCTCTAACGCTCATGGTAACACAAGTGGTGCTAGAGAATGTGATGCAGCTGTTGAATTTGGTGTTCGTGAACGGTTGCTACTTCAACCACTTCAGCTACGGACTGATTCCTACCCCTCCACTCTACCCTAATGTCACCCAGACTCTGAGAATGATTGGCCGTAAAGTTGACTTAATCTGGCTTGTCATGTCGATTGTTCGTAAGAGTATGATAGTACTTCTGTATCTGACATTCCTGATGCTGAACTTAGTCAGTTCTCCTGCTCAGTGGAAATCGTTGAGACTCAGTTCTCTCTTCACACCGCTCTTAACTCGGAAACAAAATACGATCAGATCTTAATAATTTTAATTTGCCTGATTTATGTATTTTATGATCACTTATCAACACAATTAGATATTATAAGATATAATTTTCTCGCTGGGTTAATTATAGAATAGCTCATAAACAACTTCAACGTCTGATACTGGTGAAACCGAGAATGCCTTCTCTAGAAAATGCTTTAATTGGGAATTCTGTATTGGATAGCAAAATATAGAACAATTCTTGAGATAGAGATACAGGGTGTCAATTAAGTTCTGTTACAAGCTTCATTAGGTATAAAATTTCTTATACTCAAACGATCTTAGTTATTATGGTCCTTAGAGATTGTAATTCGAATATTTTCAATGATTTTAAAAGATTTTTCGATACTATGACTTAGAAATGTGCTTTGTATGGTGAGTTTTGAGAAAAAAAAATGTGTCTTGGCTCGCAGCGAAAATCGTGAATCAGGGCCCACTGCTTTTCAAGTTATCTTCCCAGAGTCTTCAAATTATAGGAAAAATTAGCTCACACATTTTCCTCGAACACTCTAAATTTGTAGAGATATAAGATGTTTTGATCAGTGCATTTTGAAGACCATTTGGATCAGATTTTTTTGTGATGTGAAAAAAAGTGCCATTTTGGGGAATTTTGCAAAATGTAACCTAATTTGAACTGCGACTGAATAGCTTTTTCTCGTTTCTGATAACGAATTCAGTGGATTTATGAAATATTTCTATGTTGAATGAAAGGTCTCTGGTGCTAAATCGTCATGGGACATCGATTATGAAGACATTTTTTACAGAAGCAGTGGGCCCTGATTCGCGATTTTCGCTGCGAGCCAGGACACATTTTTTTTTCTCAAAACTCACCATACAAAACACATTTCTAAGTCATAGAATCGAAAAATCTTTTAAAATCATTGAAAATATTCGAATTACAATCTCTAAGGACCATAATAACTAAGATCGTTTGAGTATAAGAAATTTTATACCTAATGAAGCTTGTAACAGAACTTAATTGACACCCTGTATATCAAATCTAGACTTAAAATTATTAGATTAATTCCCTCCCATTGACCGACATAAATATGAAAATTATCTGTACAGATACCTCTGAGATAAAAATCATAACATTTAGATTTTTCTTTCTTCTCAGTGGATTTATTCAATTTCAAAATTGCTTTATCACATTGTACGTAAATTGATTGGTTGTGAAATAGAATATTTTCTGGATAACTTATTTCGTCATCTTTCACAGATCTGATCCATTCTCCTTCTCTATAGAGAAATTCTGAACTCTGTGATTCCATTCGTCGGCTACATAAATATTCTCATTCATAGGATTAGTCGCTATACCACATGGATGATAGAGTTGATTGTCTTCACTACCTCTGTCACACAGGGCTGGGGTTGGTTAACCGATTTTAGGGTTCAGTCATTTTGGTTTCCTCCAGGGCGGTTAACCGGTTAACCGATGTCAATATAAATTAGTAAAAATATGGATTTTTGGACTAATCTTTAACCTGGTATTAATAATTTTATAATTTTCAGTGGTCTCGAAATATATTATATGATTATAAAATAGGAATTATACTGTATTATCAAATTTTTAGAAGCAATATTCATGAATCTCCGTAGAAAAACAATGAAATTAGTGTAAATATTTATAAAATAAAGCCGATCGGTTAACCGATCGAGGATTTCCTTAACCGTTAACCGGGATTGACGGCGGTTAACCGGTTAACCGATTAACCGAATCCAGCCTTGTGTCACATTTACTCCATTTCAGCTGATACCAAGTATCTTCATTAAAAACCAGAATCTGTTGATCACAACGACACATTCTATTAATACAATCTTTCAATTCATCCATTCTCCAAGTAACTTCACATTAGGAATATCAATATCCATTTTCTTTTGACTGTATGTATCAATAGACTCAGATATTTGTGATTTGTGGATTAGATTTAGTTCGAAATATAATCTCGATTTCCTTGGACCTTTTCTCAATTTCTTCAACCCTTTTTTGAGTTTCAGTTTTCTTTTTCTCCCTTTTAGCAATCATTTCTTTCCAAATAGTATCCAATTCGAGGATTATTTCTTCTTCTTTCTTTTCGATAAGACTTCTCATTTCTTTGCTGATTCTTCTTACTTCCAACTTCTTCCTTTCAATCACTTCTCTAAACGAGTTCACTTTATTCTGGAGTTTGTTACTCACTCCAAATAAACCAACAGGACCAGATCCTGGATCTGCTGTTGCCATTAGAGTTTTGCTATTATTTCAATTAAGAACAGTTCAGCTATATAAAAGTGTATTTTGAGAATTTGTAATTCAATTCATTTAATACATTAAGCCGTGGTTGAATGATGTTATTCGTTCTTATCCATTGTGTTTCAACAATAATCTTATGCATAGTACTTCTCTCCTCATACAGGAGAATTAAATTTCGGGAAAGTCCATATTTAACTTGTCACCTATCTATTTCAGTATATTACATACATACTCGACTCTTTCCAGTTGTGAAAATTCGGTATGCCATATTGTCATCTGAATTGTGTGGGATCGCTGAAACTGATATAACAGATGGACTCATAACAGTGAAGAAATAGATCTTATTAATAAGTTTTTGTCTGGTATCGAAACAAATTCTCCCAAACTATGAGCGACTTTAAGGAGTTATGGCGTCTTATATAATCCCATTTCACTTCATGGATGAACTGTGCATTGCTGATGTGTCTCTGAGTGTGAAACTGTCTATCAAAATACAGTCGACTCCGCTTAATTATGTCACATCGGTCAGGGCGTATTTTGACCCGATTAAGCGGAGAACCCTATTAACCGAAAATATTTTTGTATTAGCCTCTATGTAAGAGAGCTATTCCGGTCCTGCCAAAAGTGACCCGATTAAGCGGCTGACCTGATTAAACAGTGACCCTATTAAGCGGAGTTGACTGTATATCGAATCGGTTCTTGACATATATTTGACTACCACACAATATTTGGAGTCATTTTTTTAATCTTATTAAATATGGCAGTAATATAGTGACAGAGTACGCTGACTGTCTCAAATTGTATCTTGTTCATATATCAGGTTCTAACAGCACATGATTACAAAGGTATATTTACAATGGTTCCAGGTTTTCTGGTTTACAGTAGGGATAATCTTATATATTAAAATGCTAGGATTTTTTTGTTTTTTTGTTTTTGTTTTTTGTTTTGTTTGTTTGTCCGAATTGATTGAAGAATTGGCAAGTCGTAGAGATACGAAAATTGGCATGTAGGTGTCAAATGATTAAACTAGGATTAAGTTCGAAGATCTAAGCGAAATGTTCACACCTCGCCGAGATAGGTGACAAAATGTGCTGACCAATCAAATTCGATTATTTTATAATGCAAATACATTGGAATAAAATAGTAGTGACTTATGCATACAATCAAAAGAACTATTTTTGATTGAAATTCATTGGTTTATGTGAACCAATCAATTATCAACCTTTTATAATGCCATTCACACGATTCTATTTCATATAAATGATTGAATACTGCTATTTTGAGTCTATAATTTGATTGTTAACAAGAATTAAAGTGTGTTATATGCTACGATCAATCAATTCGATCATATAATAACTTTTAACGACATGGACTGGAATTGATTATTTAAGTATAATAATAATCTTCAGCAATGTGAACTTTGTGTATTCAAATTGAGCTTACATTCAGGATTAATTGACTTAATACGAAGTAAATTATATTTATCACGAAACACAATTTCTGCTACAGTTCTGATTCCAGTAATGTAACCGTAGACAAATGATAATCCAGCATACTTAGTATAAAACAAGAAAGCGACGTATTGTTTCTCTAATATCCCCAAGCGCCCACTGGGTAAATCTGCAGACACGCAGCGCAAGCAAGCGAAGCGCGCTTGTATTATTAAAAATACTATGTCGAAATCATTCAATAATAAAAAATGTTCCAGAAAATGTGCCAAAATTGAAAATCAGCTAGAATTAGATTCGTTATTCATTACTCTACTGAGTCGAAATTTATCTAAAATTTTTATAGAACTTTATAAAACCATTATTCAAATGGAATTATACCTTTTTTGATATGTTAATACAATGCAGGGGCAAATATATTTCCATTTACAAAATGATTGGGTTATAAATACGTAGCTTTAAATGAATTCATAAGTTAATAAGAATATAAATTCAATCATGGAAACTCGTGCCAGAGCTAACTATACATTATAACCATACTCACGTTTTCATTCCGCTTGTTAGCATCAGTTATCCTCATCTACTATGTTAAGACATAAACTGAGCAGAAGATTAGTTCATAATAAGCCACCGTGCCCCTAAACCAAGTTTAGGTTGCGATGTATATGGACCATTATTTCTTTGGATTTTTGACGTATTTAGGGATCCCTGAATCATTTTCAAAACAGACAAGCGCGCTTCGCTTGCTTGCGCTACGCGGCTGGCGGACACTTTGTGTCCGCCGGAGGCTCCCTTCGGTCGCCTGGGGTCACATTCGTTAATTATAAGGGAGAAAACATCTCTAAATACGTCTGTCCTACTGTTATAATCTACATCGCACGAAAAATCACCAAATTTATCAATTTTCAAAATTTTTGATGAGTAATGATGACGTCATAACAAAGTGATGAATCATCATTTTTTGATGATAGTTGCATCATATGTGAGGTATGTTAGTATACAGATTCTATTAAAATTTCAGCCTTCTATCTCCTATAATGGCTGCGTTAATAACTGTATTGCTTAACTTTTAAAAATGTGACGATGACGTCATAATTCCATGATGAGTCGACATTTTCGTCTGAGCTCAGAACTTACTGGAGCCATAGCCAAAAGACTCCGACATGCCAAAAATCAGCTTTCTGCGCCTGGCAGTTTCTTCAATCAATTCGTTACAGATATATATATATATATATATATATATATATATATATACATTAATCGAGTTTTAATAGTAAGGATTTAAATGGATATCATTTGTGCTATCTGTTATTATTATCATTCCCTTTCAAAATATATCAGTATACAGGTAATTTTAACTTCGTATATAGTTATCAAATTTTAAAGAATGATATCAAAAATTCATATTAAATTGCATAGAAAATGAATGATTATTCCGATTTATTTGACTCCATTAGAAATTTTGAGATTGTTTGGGGTTGCGTTGGAAAATATAAAATGAATGTTATTTGCAATCACATTTTTAGGCATCAATAATTACTAGAATAGATTCAAAATGGATTTTTTTGGAAATATATTCATTTACACACAAAATCTTAAAAAACGAAGGAAAACGGATTAATATTTCATTAAACATTAGCTGTATTACATACATCTCATCTCGAATAAATATGCTCTCTACTTATTCATTCCAACATCCAAATCTAAGGATATTTATGTCTATGTAATATGCTAAGTTACATATACATGGTATACGTAATATATAAATAGATGTATGTATAATTATTTTTGATTGAATTCACCAAAGTTGAAATAAATGTATTAATCTGACCATGGATGATATACCGTTTGAACAATTTACCATTGAAGTATACATTATCACCATACTATCCTCTTCATTCTGCTTGTTAGCATCAGTTGTCCTCATCTACTATGTTAGGAGGAGGAATCTTCTTCATTTTGAGATTAAATCTATCCCTCAGGATGAGTTAATGTTGCAATCATTCCAGAACCATCGTAAAAACCTGAGAATTAAAGCTCATATCCAACTTCATCATCGTCATAGTCGTAGTGGAGATTGTCTATAATTTGTCTTTTTCATTCTTGTACTTCTGCTTGCCATTAAACATCGCAATTCACTTTGATATAAATTCGGTCAGAGTACTAAAAAGATCATTTTATTTGTATTATTATTCGAATTTAATTTCGTATCAATGCCATCTTCCAATATTGTGTCTTCTCCTGAAAGTTCTGTGGTTGATATATCTCCATTCTCCCTACAAATACACTATCATTAGGTGGACATGGTGCATAGTAGTTAGGTGTGTAGTGTCTTTCATTGGCGGCTATTTACTACTTGTTCTCAACTTGCTCCCCATTAATTGGCCTACTCCTCCATATATCATCAGCGAAGCAATACTCTCATTTGTCTATATCTCCCTGATTTCATCATTTATCTGGTGTATGCTCGTCGTCTCTACATACAACTCAAGAGCAGAGAGAAAGAAGCTAGATGGTTTAAAGACAGAGCTGAGTATCGTGCTGCTAGGTCTCTCCGTCTCCATTACAAAATAGCCACCATTCTAGTGGCAATAGCGATGGGCAGTATCTCACTTTCTCGTTCTAAAGACAATTTTATGAATATTATACTTAATTTCGTTAGCCCTAATTTATGCAACCTAATATTTGTTTACATCAATCTTCGCTTCACATACATCGTGTACATCTTACTGCTTAACTTGAACCACCTGTACATAGTCAGTATGATGGTGTTCCAATACTGCAAACAGAAAAGACAGCTAACCAATGTCAATAAGAAGATCAAACCTATTGTTAAGAACTACCATGATACTCTCTACTATAGAAGATTATAGAAGGTGTTGGTGCTATGTATATTTATATGATTACTGGTTAATTAAAGGACTAATATACTATATGTTCTATTCTATTTATTCTATTTCTATGGCTACACATAGCTTTTTCTAAGATTTGAGGATGTCAGGACTTGTATAGAGTAAGATATGAAGCATTGCATTTCATATTATGTGTCTTTGGATTTAGTAAATTAAACTATCAATATATATATATATTAGTTAGCCTCCATCTGATGAGACCCAAGAACGAATCACAAATGGATTTGGGGTCATAAATTTCAAGTACTTAGATATCCAAACATCCCATAAATATGCCACAATACCAAGTGAGTATAGTCTAGCACGGTAAACCGGTTGCAATGAATAATCACTGTGCTAGACTATACTCACTTGGTATTGTAGTGCATTAGTGGGATCATATAATAGCTGCCTCTGTCTGTAAATATTCTGTATCTTGTATTCAAATTTTATCTTTCACTTATGTTTTTTTCCGAAATAACCATACTTTAAAGATAATAATATTATAGCCGCGTATTTTACGAGTAGGCCACTCTACAAAGTATAATAAGCAAATAATTGGTCGAAATTGTTGACTCTCCAGAAGACAATGAATAGAAGCATACTCTCCTATGTGCGTATAGGACTCTATCAGATGGTTAATCTCTAAGACAATACCTGCTAGACTGTGTTTATTCATGAAGCAAACTCTGAGAGATACTATTTTGAATTCTTATTCAAAATATATACATTTAAATTATTCATTTTCGTAGATTTAACGCAATTTTTCTATCCAATTTTATGTATAAATTATCTCCTAGTGACACCAGATGTTACTCATCACCATCATGTATGTATAATGGTTAATACTAGACGTTGGTGGCACTTGATGATTATTTTAAACCTTGTGAGTCAGTAATTGACCTGATTTCTTCTAAAATGGCTAATTCGAATGATGCATAAAATTAAAATTTGACTTCAAATATAGTTTGAAAAATTTTCCAAACTGAAATGCCATTACAATGGACGAAATTCTGGTACTGGTACAGCAATCTCTAAATGAATAATGTTTTGTCCTTTTTCAGTGATTATGTAGCATTACTCTAAATAATTTAATAAAATAAATTGTGGTAGTAGTATGCAGAATTTAATTGAATTAGAATTTCCTTCCATTTGTAAAATTAGGACTTCTGCTATATCAGGAGATTAATTCAAACGAAATAATAGACCTGGAAGATGTATATATTGAAGTATTTAGTCAGATCCAGCAGTAATAATAATATGATTCATATTACTTCAGGGTATATACTATGTATTTTACAGAGATGAATGACGTTAGAATAATGCTTTCTTAAATGAGTCATCTCGTGTAAAGTTACATTTAGATGATTCAGAGAATATTTGGAGTCACTCAAGCTTCTTGGAGTTGTATATATGTGTAATAGAAGCATATTCACATTCATGTTAAGTGGAACTGTTGTATTTGCATTATGAATATTTTGTGAGAAAGACGCAGAAAACTTATAATATAATGTTTCGATAGTCGTACTGTAGCAACCAGAAATTGGAATGGTTAAAAATAAGTGAGAAAATTTTTGATATATTAAATTCATCGCTTAATATGAATCACCAGGATTCCAGGATACCAAAGAATGTGTTTAGAATAGAGAGATTTCATATAACTAGTAATGGGCGCATGCATTAGGTCGAATTCCGATGTTGTCGATAGATCGAATTTTTTTCTAAGGAGATTGGATGGAGGCAACCTGGGTTTTCTTTTAAGAAAAGGAACTGATGTATCATGTAAGATGCTCAAAGATTAACTCGAAGGTGGAAGCCTTGGTACGGAATAGTTTTAATTAAATTACTTTGGATAGTCTAATCTGTCTAATTCTACTTCACTTAAGGACAAAATTGATTTGAGTTTAGCTATTAGTACAAGTACGTATATGCTTTCAGCCTATTCAGTTAAAAAGAAAAGATATAGAAAGAATAATAGTACATCACATTCCTGGTTCATTCCGTCACTTTTGAAAATAGGGTCACTCAACCACATTACTTAAATTATTCTCAAATCAACTTAACTGATATGATTATAGTATACAGTCACTTTATCTGAACTCCAGTTTTCCAAGCTATGGTTATCCGACCATTTCAATTATCCTACCCATTTTATTCCCATCATGCTACGATAATTGACTTTCTACTATAAATCCATTCAAATAGCACACATTTTATTTTCATAACATTTAAACAAGGTTACTTATACAGAATACACTGAATTACAAACTTATTGTAAAATAAAAGGATAAACATCAATAATTTGGGGATAAACAACACATTATATAAAAAGACAATAAAATAGCAGAAAAGAGAGGACACATTTTTGGGTACTTTGCTCAATTCAATGTATAGTCATAAATAATGTTGCTATTGCAACTGTAGTAAGCACAGTGTTTTTGACTGTAATGCGTACCTGGTCTAACGTAAATAGTCTGAAGATTTGACAAGGCATCATCAGCATTATTATCGCTATCCCACACTCTGATCCTGAAATGTCTCCAATTAGATCGGCCAAAGTGAAGAGTTTGGTGCCAATTCGGGTTATGAGTTCCTTGTTCGACACGTGTTGTCCTTCTATGACCAATGCCTGAATCATCGACTGCTACGATTTCAACATATGGATCAGAATCGTTCCACCACCCATCAGCATCCAGTAAATTACGACCGTATCTCACTTTAACAGTGAGGAGCTTGCATCCTTCAATTTCCGGTAGGAATGTACCTATAGTGATTGTACATTGATTAAAGTGGACAATGTCAAATAACTTGTCGTTAAAAAGTGTCAATCGACAGACTACTAGTGCAGCTTCACTAAGACTCATAAAACATGAAATATATAAACAACAGTCAACTCCGCTTAATAGGGACCAGTGCCGGATTTAGGAATGTGGGGGGCCTGTGCGAGTGCGATTGTGGGGGCCCTGGCATCTAATTTTTTTTCAAAAAATGATTATAATTATTATATAATTTTATTAAAATTTTGAAATGAAAATGAAAAATGAGATTTGCTGCATACAATATTCATATTAGTGAGAGTATTTCATTAGAAAAACAAGTACATATAATTTATGTCAATTTGTGGGGGCCCCGAAAATGTGGGGGCCCTGTGCGGCCGCACACTCCGCACACTCCTAAATTCGCTACTGATAGGGACACCAATTAATCGGGACAACCGCTTAATTGGGACAAGTCTCCAGTTATGGAATGGTTCCGTTACATAGAAGCTAATACTAAATTCCATCGGTGAATTGGGAAACTCGCTTAATCGGGACGAAACATCCGGAACAAAAGTGTCCCAAGAGTCATCTGATAGTCTTATACATCTGGGAATATTCATTTTAGATATTTCTTAATGTGAAATTTGGAATATATATATGATAAAATATCACATAGTAATCATTGAGAACTCGTTTAATAATTATATTATTATATATATACTGTTGATTATAGCAAATACCCCAAATCTTTTGGCGGAAATGGCGCGACAATTTCCATCGCAATCGGAGGTTAATTAATTTAATTATACATGAAAGTCTCCTATACTAGGGGCTGCACTAAAAATCAACTAACTTACTGCAAACTATTAGAAGAAGTGCGGCTGTAGCGAGTGCGATCTTCATTCTGGAAAGTTGTATTTTCTTTTGTATTTAGCTTGTTTATTATTATTATAGTTTTTCTTAACTGGTTTTGATTGTTACGGTTTACTATTTATGTAAAGCGATATTTTAACAATTAGGACATCTCCTTTAAAAATTTATAAAATCTTTTGGAGATGATCCCTATATTAAGTTCAAAATATATAGAATTGTATTGCAGAGATGATTAATTCAATTGAAATATTACTAATAAACCTTGAAGATGTAACTGAAGTATTAGTCATATTCAACAGTATTAATGTTATGATTCATATTACTTGAACGTATATATTACAGATGACAGAGTAAATTCTTCAGTGAGTCATCTCGTTAATTAGACGATTCAGAGAATATTTGAAGGTATGTATCTTGAGATTGTATGTGCAATATAGAACATATTTACATTCTATGTTCTGCGGAACTGTTGTATTTGCATTATGAATATTTGGCCAGAATGTTGTGAAAACTTGAATTGACTGTAATTACAAGTATAATGATTTGATAGTTTTATCTTATCTTCCAGAAATTGAAATGGTTAAAAAAAGAAAAGTGGAAAAATAGGCGAGCAATTTAACACAATACAATCAGAACCACTTGTTATAAACCTCCAGGGCTCCAAATGTCTTTACAGAGTATGTTAATCATTTATCTGTAATTTAAATGATTAAACTTACCAATCCAAACCCTCACCTAGCAAATCTCGTAGGTAGGTTACCTATCCGAGCCCGATTCTAAATCTGGAACAGAGAAAATAGTTTAACTGTTCGTATGTGCAAATTTAGAGATCTATTGTGCCATTTCAATTATTGCATACATACCAACTTGGCCCATGATAAAAATGGGACACGATGTTTAATTTCATGAGACATGGCGGAGCGAAATAGTAAAGTATTATAGTATAGTACAGAATCAAAAAACAAGATATTATGGGGATATTTCATTAAAAACGGGATACTCGTAAAAATTAGCTCAATAGAAGAGCGAAAAAGCGGGACGTCTCACTAAAAACGGGACGGTTAGCATATATGTTCTCCTCATTTTCTTATATATGCTTCAGTATATGACTCGAAGAATACGAATAGTTAATATCTTATTATACTGGGACATAATCGCATTAGAGCTCTCTAAGTGTAAATTTTTAAATCTACAAATAGTGGAACGATCCCCGTTATGAGGTGCTCTCCAATCGTAGATTTCAAATTTTTCTATTATAGGATCTCTATAGTAGCTGTAGGATTTTAAGGCTATTGAAAATATTAATAAGTTAAAATGATTCATTTATATCGGCATTATGCAGCAATGTATACTTCGCAAATATACTAACTCGTATTTGGTGAATCGACTGAATGGTGGAACCTGGTAGATTTTTTGACAAAATGGTGGAATCTACCTAAATGTTAGAACCTTGTGGGATCTGATTGAATTGTAGAACCTGATGGAATTTTACTGAATATTAAAAGCTGGTAAACAGTAGCAGCGAAATCCGAAAAATCTACAATTGAAAGCCTAATGGGAACAATTCAAAATTCAAACTTCGAACTTCAAACTTCTCATGTGGCACATTTATATAATTCCATACAAGGAGTTTGATTTGTTATTACTCACTAGTTCCAGATAGAAGTATAACGATGTAGAGTATCTAGATTTTAGAATGCCGCATTGGAGGGTTGAAAGGGTTGCAAGCCAACGTTCCAGGAGGTGAATGAACCACGCGATTGGAAAAGGAACGAATTAATTACCAATTTTACTGATTTTAGTTGTAATGATAAAATTAATTGTAGAAACTTTCGGATTTTCGCTTAGCGCCGCCATTGTTTAGCAGCTTCCAACATTCAGTCAGAAAAGTTCGATTTTGAATATAGATTAACTTATAGACTAACACCTAGGGTGTAACTAAATCAAGAGATACAGTAAATTGAATCACAAGTAGTGTTTGCAAATCGTGAGATAGCACGAAAATTTGAAATTTTCATATGTTGTGTCGAGTTTACAAGCCCCTTGGTGTGTCTACTACTATGGGAGCCTGAAACACACTCGATCATCCTTCGGTGGGGTAGAGACTCAATACTCCCACACAATTCTAACGATATTTTCATCAATTTGAATGAATTTATTTAATAATGGTCTTTCAGTCTTTTGCATTTTTTGATATCTACTATATTTGAATAAAAACGATACTGTTTACAAGCAATTTAAAGCTACAAGAAAAAAGGAACCAATACAGGTACAAAGTGAAGATTGTGATGCTAACTAGTGCTATTCTAATAGTTAGTGGTAAGTTGAAACTTGTCTAAAACAAGATCGTTCCAATAGGTATAGCCATTCGGGCCAAAGGGGCAGTTTCCCTAACCGATTTGAAATTTGCGCGTCTATTGAAAAGATAATCTGTGCGACTGTATTCTAAGTATACTCAATTAATATGAATCATAAGACTGAATATGACTAATTACTATTAATTAAGACGTATCAGTATTTTTTAGATAGATCTGATATTGTAATTATCTCTAATAGTAGGAGAGTTCGGAGAGGTCACCGTGCATACCCTCTTAGATTTATTCTGCAATATTTCCTGAATGCAAATGAAATAATGGCCGTGGAATCAGATAGTGTGTGAAAAATATATTTAACTAAATCATAGATCATTCAATTGCTGTCGAATTTGATGCATAAACACGATACTTAAATCAACAATTACTCCTGAATCATCTCGTCACTTCTCACGAGATGTCTCTCACGCATTTACTCCAATGCCATGCATCTATAATACACAGTACTCAATTAATATGAATCATATGATTGGTTAATGTTGATTATGACTCACTCCTGCAAAGACGTATTACAGACTATGAGTCATATCTTTGATTTAGAATAGTTAATCCTTACTATTAAAACTCGATTAATGTTTGTGTATATACACCAGAGTTGCACGCGGGACAACTTTTCTTATTGGCTCGCCGAGATTATGTTTTTAATTGTTACGAGGTACCAATTAAGGAATACTTACGTAAATGGAACTTTGTTAGTTTCCACTTATTTGTGTTTGCAGAAACTCACTCCCATAAAAGGATTCCCTAAGTGTCTCTCTATAGTTAGCAACTTACAAAGCGGGCCAAAAATATTTATGCGGGCTTCTTGCGGGCCACGGGCCGGGCTGCGGTTACAAATTTCGACCCGCGTGCAACTCTGATATACACAGGGTTGCCGTGGGAAAGGGAATTTCAATACCCATCCCCATCCCATTCCCACAGGATTTCTGTGGGAATACCCACAAAAACTCACAGAACCCACAGGAAACCTCACAAAAACCCATAGAAACCAACAAGAAAATTAGGCATCTTAACCCGTCCCGTCCCGGAAATTAGGCATGCCCCAAGAGAACTCACAGAAACCACCAGGAAAACCCACAGAAACCCACAGAAAACCCACAGAACCCACATGTGGGAATACCCATAGGCCTAAAGTCATTCCCATTCCCATCCCATATGGGAATACCCATGGGAAAACCCACAGATTCCCATTCCCACGGCAACCCTGGATATACACCAAGGGGACAAAGTATCTGAAAACTTCATTATTTTACATACAAATGTACTAAAATGGGTCTGATCATGAACAGGGTTCTTTCTGAACGGTATGGGATACAGCTAATCGGATTCCAGATTCGAATAATACACATTAGCATGGGTCAGAGTTGAATTTTTCTAATTAACCATTTATTCCCAACTTTTGTAATTATAAATCAGTGCCACTTTATGCCACATACGCCCATTTTAACCACTATACATGATGGCAATGAACTACCTACATATATGGTGGCTCAGGCTGATAAGATTGTTCATTGAGTTTAGTAATTTATTAGATATGTTCAACTATGACTAATTCGAATGTGTAGATTTCGAATTTGAAATCAGATTTTCAGTATCTCTTTCAATTTGGTGTATTACCTTGATGAAAAGATCCAATTTAGTACTATTTGTATGGGAAAGAATTAAATTTACAAATACATAGGGCATTCCAAAAGTTCTCGTCCCAAATCTGTATCTCAAATGGTAGTGAATATAGGATATTTCCAATTTGTATATTAGTTTATTTTAAAAGGATAATTATTGTGGTTCCTACATTATATTTTTGTGTATCGATTTAGGGTAGTGCCTTTGAACGTGATTTTTGGTTTGACTTGTATCTTCCGTATCAGAGTCTGGGATAGTGATTCTAATGCTGATGATGCCATATCAGTGTCTGAGACGGTCGTCGTTACTTCTGAGCAGCATGATAATCAGAAACACTGTGATGATGCTAGCTGCTCTGGTTACTTTAGTACGATTATACAGTTGAATGAACAATGATACTTCTTAGTATATGATGAGTATTTTGCTTATTATTTGGTGTATTGTTCTATTTAGTTGTATCTCTATATTCAGTGTATAGGTTGTTATCTTCTTTTGTTATAAATATTGATTGTAATAATTGGACTATTTTGAATGAAATATTGCATTATTCCTACACAAGATATTCTATTAAATGTGTAGAGAGGAGAATATAGTTTATTTGTAATGGATTGGTAGCTCAGTCACCCGACTTCATATCTCATACTTACACCTCCTCTTACCATATCAATGTAGTATCTCTTAGTGTTTAGTATTCTTTGAGATATCAACCAAGGAGAGAAAAGAATTTGAGCACATCATTAGCTCACATACAAATTGTACTAAAATGGGCTAATTCATGAAGAGGACTTCTAAACGCTATTGAATTCAGCTAATCCGATTTCAGATTCGAATAATCCTTACTATTAAAACGATTTTTGTTTATATATACATGTAATGAATTGATTGAAGAAACTGCTAGGCAAAGAAAGCAGATTTTTGGCATGTGGGAGTCATTTGGCTATGGCTGTAATAAGTTCTGACTTCAGATGAAAATATCGACTCATTATGAAATTATGACGTCATTGTCACATTTTATAATTATACTTTTTTTATTTACTATAACTCAGTCATTTTAGATAATATATATATATATTATCGATAAAAAGCTGAAATTTTGATGATATAAGCATAATCAGGATAATTTAACATCTATACGTAGAATATCTAAGAGATAGGTAGAAATCTACTATGCAGTTAATCACGTTTAATTGAGACACCTGTTAATCGGAAATTCGCTTCATTAGGACAAATCTTCAGCAACGGAATAGTTCCTTTTGAAAGAAAAAGGGCAAAAAATCGAATTTCGATGTGTCTCAGTTTGATTTTCCAATGTAGTATTAGCTAACACAGGCTTTGTACTTTCCTGCCATAAGTGCCATAGAAAATGACTGGATTGTAGCAAATGGGAAGCGGACAGTTATAATATTTCTCACACTTCTCAGTACACTTACTAGACTGCTATTTGTCTCTTGATCGCTTTTGGATGCCAAAAGTTCGATTTCATAGAATATAGCTGAGGATTGAAGTTTTGTTTTACAAATGTGATGGATCACTCATTGAATTTTTGTGAATAAGTAACCTTCAAGGAGGTGCCTCATTATTAATTCAATAATTATCCCAAAGTTTCTCTACAAACAGAAACAAACTACTCCAAAGTTTTTCAGAATCTAAAGAATAATTCAATTGACCGCTATCTAATCGATCGTGTCAGAGCTATACTATTCAAAATCCAGAAAATTTCTAATTCATCGTCATAATTATCCAGAATCGACTTAACAACTAAGAAACCTCGACTTTGGATGGAAACGCGATCTTTGGTCACATGAATCTCTCTTTGAACATTTGCATCCAAACAGACATGATTTGGGACTTTTCTATCACTTAAGTTGAAGGCTGAGCTAATAAGAAAAACTTCACTGGTGATTATGAAGAGATTATAATAATGTTGTGGAGAACTTCCAATGAAATAGTAGTATATAAATATAGCAAATTTAGTTGCGTAGATGTTCATGCAATTTGATTAATTCAAATGTAATTGCTAATTAAATGTAATTAATATAACGCAATTGCTATTGCAATTTAATTAATACAAATGAAGTTGCTAATGCAATTTGACAAATACAGTTACATTCAAAAATATGAAAATCCTACTTCAAAGAGATTTTTTCTGACATTATTACTTCAGTGAATTTGAAGTGATAACATTAATTTCTTACATAATTTGCAGAAGAGAGCAATTAAGGTTTAGAATGATTGCAAAAGTTCTGATGGCATCGGGGTTGTTACCTGAGATGAATGAACTCTGGGGCAAACATCTTGAGCAATCATTATGATACAATGATCACGGGGCTAATTCCAAATTCAGGTGTGTTTCCATAATGTAGATTTAGTGGAGTTAGGACTTCTCATAGGATTCAGTGGCGTAACGTCTCCTGCTAAGACATAATATGGAACCGATACACCTTGTGGGAGGATTGAATAATCACTCCACTGGGAACCTGAAGGCTGAGCAAGGCCTCTAGATAAAGATGCAAGTGGCGAATCCCTCAGATTCCGCAGGAACGATTTCAATATTTCAGCGATCCTAATTACAGATTTTCGAGACTTCTGATCCAAAAGGTCAGAGTAACGGTAACTTTGGATGTGAGATGTTTTTAACCTAACATCTGAAATGTGAATAATCGTGAGATATAGTAAATAGAATCACCAACAGTGTTTGCGAATCGTGATATAATGTGAAAAAATGGAATTTTCATATGTTGTGTTGAGCTTACACGTCGTAGAATGTCTACTATGGGAGCCTGAAGCGCACCCGATTGCCTTTCGGTGGAGCAGTGACCCTTCACTCCAGCAAATTAGATCGCATAATTGTATCAATTTGTATGATTTAATTTAATAATAGTCTTTGGCTCTTTTAGAGTCTTTGATATTCCCAGCTGTTTGAACAAGAGTGCTCGTTCACTTTGTTTGTACTATATAAATCGAGTTTTAATAAATTTATTGAATCCACAAACAAATATTAGAGCGACCTCGTTTTAAGCATTGATACAAAAAATGGAAAGGATTTAAGAAAAAGTAATTTAGCGAATATATCTTCTACCGTCTGTTCTACAGATGTCTTGATTTTGAATAAATGGATTAGATCGTGTTTTACCTCTAAGCAGAAATGTATAAGAAAGTCGCAATGGATTGGATTTCATACCGAGGATATTTTCCTGTTCACTAATAGTTTGTCAGATTGAGTTATTATTCAATTGAGATTAAAGTTACAACAAGTAAATAGAGGTGAGTTTATTAAAATAATAATGGGGGAAGTCTTATGGAAAAGAAGAAAATCGCAATGGAAACCTTGCTTTGAAACATCTTTTTTATTTAACATCTGAATGGCAGAACTCACTTCCATGGAAATTTCGTCTACGGAATATTCGTCAGTCGAATTTTGTCCCTCAGGAATTTCATACCTGGAATTTTAGCAAATATATTTGCGTAGATGTTCATGCAATTTGATTAATTCAAATGTAATTGCTAATGAAATGTAATTAATATAACGCAATTGCTACTGTAATATAATTAATACAGTTACATTCAAAAATATGAAAATCCTACTTCAAAGAGATTTTTTCTGACATTATTACTTCAGTGAATTTGAAGTGATAACATTAATTTCTTACATAATTTGCAGAAGAGAACAATTAAGGTTTAGAATGATTGCAAAAGTTCTGATGGCATCGGGGTTGTTACCTGAGATGAATGAACTCTGGGGCAAACATCTTGAGCAATCATTATGATACAATGATCACGGGGCTCATTCCTAATTCAGGTGTGTTCCCTTAGTGTAGATTTGGTGGAGTTAGGACTTCTCATAGGATTCAGTGGCGTAACGTCTCCTGCTAAGACATAATATGGAACCGATACACCTTGTGGGAGGATTGAATAATCACTCCACTGGGAACCTGAAGGCTGAGCAAGGCCTCTAGATAAAGATGCAAGTGGCGAATCCCTCAGATTCCGCAGGAACGATTTCAATATTTCAGTGATCCTAATTACAGATTTTCGAGACTTCTGATCCAAAAGGTCAGAGTAACGGTAACTTTGGATGTGAGATGTTTTTAACCTAACATCTGAAATGTGAATAATCGTGAGATATAGTAAATAGAATCACCAACAGTGTTTGCGAATCGTGATATAATGTGAAAAAATGGAATTTTCATATGTTGTGTTGAGCTTACACGTCGTAGAATGTCTACTATGGGAGCCTGAAACGCACCCGACTGCCTTTCGGTGGAGCAGTGACCCTTCACTCCAGCAAATTAGATCGCATAATTTTATCAATTTGTATGATTTAATTTAATAATAGTCTTTGGCTCTTTTAGAGTCGTTGATATTCCCAGCTGTTTGAACAAGAAGTGCTCGCTCACTTTGTTTGTACTATACAGATCGAGTTTCAGTTGTATAAATTTATTGAATCCGAAACAAATATTAGAGCGACCTCGTTTTAAGCATTGATACAAAAAATGGAAAGGATTTAAGAAAAAAGTAATTTAGCGAATATATCTTCTACCGTCTGTTCTACAGATGTCTCGATTTTGAATAAATGGATTAGATCGTGTTTTACCTCTAAGCAGAAATGTATAAGAAAGTCGCAATGGATTGGGTTTCATACCGAGGATATTTTCCTGTTCACTAATGGTTTGTCAGATTAAGTTATTATTCAATTGAGATTAAGGTTACAACAAGCAAATAGAGGTGAGTTTATTAAAATAATAATGGTGAATGTCTTATAGAAAAAAAGAAAATTGCATTGGCAAATTTGCTTTGAAACATCTTTTTTATTTGAACATCGGAATGGTAGAACTCGCTTCCATGGAAATTTCGTCCATGTAATGTTCGTCCGCCGAATTTTGTCCCTCAGGGATTTCACACCTGGAATTTAGCAAATATATGTGCGTAAATGTTCATGCAGTTTGATTAATTCAAATGCAATTGCTAATGAAATTCGATAAATACAGTTACATACAAGAATAAGGAAATCCTGCTTCAATTATATTCTAGCTGACATGATTACTTCATTGATGTTGAGTGCTAATATTAATTTCTCACATAATTTGCAGAAAAGAACCTGTAGTGTTGGATCAGTAGCTGACCATTATAAGAGTAACAAAGTATGAAATACCAAAAATGAAAAAAAGTCAGTATAAATAGCCAGAAATGATACTAAACGATACTAAAGTGAAGATACAATAAAGTTGGAACCAATACATGTACAAAATGGAGATTATGATGCTAACTACCATCATCCTAATAGTTAGCGGTAAGTTGAAACTTACTATTATAGTGAACGAATCCTAGATTCATCAAAATTTTTCTTTCATTGTAGCGGTCACCATCAGTGCACTCCCTTTGAAGCTGAATGAGGAGAACTCCAGTCTACTAGCAGAGGATGGACTGTTTGAAGGAGACCTGAAGATTCCTGAATCCCTCATCCGTGCACACTACAACCTGAGCGAGATACACGGACAGGAACTAGACAGTAATAGGAACAGACGTGCAGCGGGACACAACATTGATCTGTGGGTGAATGGAATTGTTCCATACATCATTTCGTGCGCGTTTCCTTCAAATAATCAAGCTTTGATCCGTTTCGCAATGGATCGTTGGGAGAACACAACTTGTCTTCAATTTGTGCCTCGTAGGAGTTACCATAGCGACTACATTTACTTCCAAAATTCAAACGACGGATGCTATTCGTATGTAGGTAGGAAAGGTGGTAAACAAATCATCAATTTAGAGCGAAACTCAAAGTGTGGGAGTAGGTTTGGTACAATCCTGCATGAGATTGCACATGCTACCGGATTTTGGCATGAGCAAGCTAGACCAGACCGTGATAACTATGTTAGAATAATTGATGAAAATATCAAAAGTGAGGGAGAAAGACAGTTCATGAAGCGAAATGATTTTGATGTTGACTATCAAGGTACATCGTATGATTATGGTTCAATAATGCATTATCCTGAAAGAGCCTTTGTGATAAATTCATGCGATGATTGCAAAACCATTGAAGTTTCCAATGAGGAGGCCTATGAAGCGCAAGGTAGTCCGAAATTGGGTCAGAGGACAGGTCTAAGTTCTTCTGATATTCAGCAAATGAATCGCCTTTATTCTTGCTCAGGGCCAGGTGTGTGTGGGATTCTCACTGTTGTAGTGAGGCATGGTAGGAATCTAGAGGAGGCCAGTGATTTTGGGATTTTCAGACCGGATCCATATGTTGAAATAATTGCGGTCGATAATCGGGGCATTCATCATAGAAAGGTGACAAATTATGAAAGTAATACTCGAGACCCAGATTGGAATGAAATCCTCCGCTTCACTCGATCTCATTGGCAGTTTTTTCGAATCAAAGTGTGGGATAGTGATTTGGGTACTGCCGATGATCCAATGTCAATGTCTGAGACAGTTGTCGCCATACCAGGTTCTCATACCTTTCAAAAACATTGTGATGGCACGAGTTGCTCTGGGTATATCATATATAACTATAGCATTGTGTGACACAAGCGAAGCATGTTTGTTTCTTTTCATTATTTTGTTCGTGTTGTTTTTTAATACAAGTATAATAGGCTCTTTGCTACCCTAAACCTAGATATTATATTGTATTGCTGTTTGCTATTTCAATGTATTTAGGGTATATTTATCTTTTCTTCTTTATACTATTAGATATTTTTTGTGAAAACTGTTGAACTTTATTTGAATAAATATGTGCTCTTCTTATGCAAGAAATTTTGTTACCTGGACCGAACGGAGTGATAGTTTATGTAAGTACGTGAAAATCATAGGAATATTTTCGAAAAAAGTTATCATTATTCGTAGGTAATATATCATTCATCTATGATGGTGGTAATTGCAGGAATGTAAGGGTATATACTTGTAGATGAGACAACTAAATCGAAATGCAGGAGAACGTCAGTTATCCAAACACAATGGGGGTTCAGATAAGTGAAATATTCGAATAACATTCCAAAATGTGCTACCTTGTACCATTAATGCCATAATATACAATTGTGATAACTCGTTATATATGCCATATGCCAAGCGAATGCCGAAAATACTTGATCTCACAATATGTGTTCGTCGGAGGCATTATTCGGGTTTCAGGATCCAAAGTAAACATTCTAAGGGGTGTTTAAGCCCAAACGCAACATATAAAAGCTCTACATTTCGCGTTTAATCACGAACGCTTTGTGATTCCTTTTACCATATCTCACGATTTAGTCACATTCCAGATATTAGTTTATAAACTATTTTACGTATAATTAGGAAACTGTATCCATCCTGGTTAATATCTCACATCCAAAGTTATATCTAGGCATCTTATGGATCAGAAGTCTCTAAAATCTGTAGTTCGAGTCACTAAATTGTTAAAATCGTTCCCGCGCGGAATCTGAGGGATTCGCTACCTGGGTCCCCTGGATATCTAGAAGCCTTGCGCAGTCTCCAGGTTCCCGTGAATTATTGTTCTCCACTAATCTGTACTATGGGATCCATCATGATCATTGTATTATGATAATTGATCAAGTTATTTGTCTCCGAGTTTATTCAAATAAGATAACAACGCCAACTCTATCAGAACATTTGCAACCATTCCAAACTATAATGTATTTTTCTACAAATGAAGTGATAAATTAATGTTATCACTCCATCTTCAATGAAGTAATATTGTCAGTTAAAATCTTTGAAAAAATTTTTCTCATTTTTGTATGTAATTGTATTTATCAAATTGAATTTTTTATACGCATTAATTAAAGTGCATTAAAGATGATATTGTATTCATTAAATTGCAATTACAATTACGTTTGAATTGATCAAATTGCATGAACATTAAGCAATTATATTTACATATTTAGATACTACTATTTCAAAGAAATTTCCCATATTATCATACTTATACATACATCTATTAACACCAGTACTAAAATGTATCTATTCATGAAAGAGGGTTAATTCTAAACGGTATGGGATACAGCTAATCGGGTTCCAGATTCGAATAATGCGCATTCAAATTAGTTACAGGTTAATTTTTCCAATTGATCATTTATTCCTAACTTTTTGTAATTATTAATCAGCGCTATTTTATGCCACATACATCCATTATGACCACTATACATGATAGCAATGAATACTTAGGGTGGCTAACGGTTTGCAAAAGAGAAGATTTTTTGCCAGTTCTGGAATCCCTGCAGTTTTTCTACTATAGCTATAATAAGTCATTTTAAGTGATATAAGGCTGAAATTTTAATAGAATGTGTTTATTAATATATCTCATATATGATACAAAACTCATCTAAATATGATGACTCATCACTTTGTTGTAACGTCATCATTACGCATCAAAATTTTGAAAATTGACAAATTTTGCAATTTTTCGAGCGATATCAAATATAACAGTAAGATAGGCATATTTAGAGATGTTATCTTCAATTATAGCTAAATAATGGTGACCACAGGCGCCCAAAGGGCGTTTCTGGCGGACGCAAAATGTCCGCTAGCCGCGCAGTGCAAGCAAGCGAACCGCGCTTTTGTTTTATACATATTATACAACTATCATCAAAAATGAAGACTCATCCTCTGTAATGACGTCATCAATTATGCATTAAAACACTTTTAAACTGACAATTTTGATGGTTTTGAGTAATATCGATTATAACAGTAAGACACTTAGAGATATTATATACTTTATAATTTATCCTTGTAAGCCCAATGGATTTTCACTCCAGCAAATTAGATCGCATTGCTTTATCAATTTGTGTGAATTACCGTCGACTCCGCTTAATAGACTCACATCGGCCATAGGGCATTTGCCCTGATTAAGCAGAGAAGTCTATGAACTGAAAATATTTTGTAATTAGCTTATATCTGTTTGAGCTATTTTGGCTAGCCTAAGGTGGACTGCTTAAGCAGTTGACCCGATTAAAAAGTGATTCTATTAAGCGGAGTCGTGTGTAATTTAATAAAGGTCTTTGGCTCTTTCAGAGTGTTTGAAATACCCAGGTATTTGAATAACAGGTGCTCGCTCGCTTTGATTGTGACTATATAGATCAAGCTTTAATCGTATAAATATATTGAATTCGAAAAAAATAATTGAGCGACCACGTTCTAAGCATTAATACAAAAAATGGAAAGGATAGGAAAAACTAATTTAGCTAATATGTATCTCTTCTATCGTCTGTTCTACAGATTTCTTGATTTTGAATAAATGAATTTGATCGTGCTTTATCTCTAAACAGAAATGTATAGGAAGGTCGCCATGGATTTAATTTCATATCGAAGATTTTTCTTGTTCTCTAATAGTTTGTCAGATTGCGTTATTATTTAAGATCAAAATTAGATATCCCCGAATTTTAGTAAATATATTTGCGTAAATGTTCATGCAATTTAATCAATATAGCGTAATTGCAATAGCAGTTTGATATAACAGTTACATACAGGATTAAGGAAATACTAGATTTTAGATGACATGATTACTTCATTGGTTGAATGCTAACATTAATTTCTTGTACAATTTGCAGAAAAGAAGCCGTGTTGTATTTCAATAGTTGACCATTACAGTAAGTAACCAACATGAAAAAGTCAGTATAAATAACGAGAAATTATACTAAACGATACTCAAGTAAAGATACAAGACAGTGGGAACCAATACGAGTACAGATACAAAAACGAAGATTATGATATTACCTGGTGCAATCATCATTCTAATAGTTAGCAGTAAGTTAAACTTATTATTAGATTGAACCAATTCTGGATTAATTAATTATTTTTTTGTAGCTGTCACCATCAGTGCACTCCCCTTAAAACTGAATGAGGAGAACTCCAGTCTACTGACAGAGGATGGACTGTTCGAAGGAGATCTGAAGATTCCAGAATCTCTCATCCGTGCACACTACAATCTGAGCGAGATTGAGGGACTGGAACAAGGTAGCAACGGGTACAGGCGTGCAGCAGGATGCAATGTTAATCTGTGGGTGAATGGAATTGTTCCATACGTCATTTCGTGCGAGTTCTCTTCAATTGTGCAAACTTCGATTCGTAATGCGATGGATCGTTTGGAAAACACTACTTGTCTTCAATTTGTGCCTCGCAAGAATTACCATAGCGACTATATTTACTTCCAATATCCTGAGAGTGGATGCAATTCGTATGTAGGTAGGAAAGGTGGTGAACAAATCATAAACCTAGGGGGAAGTTATTGTTGGAAGCATGGTGTAATTCTACATGAGATTTTACATGCCATGGGCTTTTGGCACGAACAGAGTAGGCCAGACCGTGACAATTTTGTAAGGATAATATTTAGTAATATCGAAAGTGACGGACTTCACAATTTTATGAAACGAAGAGATCATGAAATTGAATCTTTTGGTTCATTGTATGATTATGGTTCAATAATGCATTATTCTGAAAGAGCCTTTCTGAAAACTCCATGCCAAAATTGCAAAACCATTGAAGTTACCAACGGGATACTTTATTTCTTACAAGGTAGTCCGATATTGGGACAAAGAAATGATCTAAGTACTTCTGATATTCAACAAATAAATCGCCTTTATTCTTGTTCAGGACCAGGTGTGTGTGGGATTCTCACTGTTGTAGTGAGGTATGGTAGGAATCTAGAGGAGGCCAGTGATTTTTATATTTTCAGACCAGATCCATATGTTGAAATAATTGCGGTCGATAATCGGGGCATTCATCATAGAAAGGTGACAAATTATGAAAGTAATACTCGAGACCCAGTTTGGAATGAAACCCTCCGCTTCACTCGATCTCATTGGCAATCTTTTCGAATCAAAGTGTGGGATGGTGATGTGGGTACTGCTGACGAACCAATGTCAATGTCTGAGACAGTTGTCGCCACACCAGGTTCTCATACCCTTCAAAAACATTGTGATAGCACCAGCTGCTCTGGGTATATCATATATGACTATAGCATTGTGTAATGCACACACAATGTATTTGTTTTTTTACTATTTTGTTTGTAGTGCCTTTTTACATTATTTGCTCTTTACCAACCAAAACCTGGTTTATTTTGCTCATTTTATTGATTGTTTGATATTTCAAAGTATTTAGGTTATACTTGTATGTTAAACTATTATGATATTTTCTGTATTAAATCTCTTTTCTTTAAATAAAGTTGTGTCCTTCTTATTCAAGATGTTTTATAACCTGGGTTAGTTTATATATGTACGTAAAATCTTAGAAATATACTCGGAAAGTGCGAATGCAATCATATTTCGTAGATAATATCTCATTTCTCTATGTTAGAATCAGCTCTAATAGTAGAGAATTAGGCGAGGTCATCATGCACACCCACTGCGATTTATTTTCAATCTTTCCTGGATGCAAATAAAATAATGAGTGTGGGATTATTTTGCATCTAAATATCAATTTAGTACATGCAAAATAATGTTTAATTTATTTATAGATAATCCAATTATTGTCGAATTTGAATGTCTCATCATCCATTAACTAGTTCTGATGCGGACTAAAAGTAGGCCAGTCACGAAAACTTTGGTCGGCGAATAATTGATCCTTTCTGAAAATTTAGGTCCTGCAATATACTATTTTTCAAAGGAATATTGGCCCTGGGGACCATTTTTCTTTCAAGGAAAATGTCCGGCACAGCGTCACTGGGACTTGACATCCTTTCTAAATTGTTCTGGAATGGTGATGCATTTTTCATTGAACTGTTCCATACACTGTTGACATTAAAACATTCTCCCGTCCTCATCATCATCGTAAAAGTCGTAATCGGCAAATACAAAATATTTTATACGATAATTGTCCGTTTAGTTTTTGCATCATTCTCTGTATTGTTGCCCTTGGAAAAGGGGCGATTTGGTTACTCTCGAGAGATTTAAGGAAATTGCCTCTGAACGAATACTGTACATAGCTTACTTGTGCTGGATCCTCTCCAACGCAGAGTGATGTTGCATAGGCCATAGCGAACAGACCACAGCCATTATCCCCCTCGCTGTTCCTGAACTGATGGCGTTTTAGTGTAATTTTACTCTCCTGAGAAAACAATATAGCATCAATCTGCTCCCTTAAACGAGTACTAAGTACTCTGTGATTTTGTAGGTTGTCGAAGATATTGACTTCTCCGGGTTGAAATCCAATGTTTGGAAATAGTAACCCAATGATATCCACCAATATTCAGTACTTGTGCAAATTCCTTTCTTTGGGTCTCGAAAGACAAAGTTTCTCCAAGAGATGTGCTCTGTAGCCCTCCAATGTGGGGATATTGATTTCTTAACAAACTCTGTACTGCATTGATAAGACTATCTGTCAGCCATTTTCCCCTTGACAAACATTCTTTATCTCCAGGAAGTAGCTTAAGATCTTTTATCCAGTAATCTGTCGGTTCATATACAAATATGTCAGGCTGTGCTGTCAAATCAATAAATTCTGATTCTAAAGTGTAATTGTAATGGATTGATACGAGTAAAAAGAAACAATAAAAATACGAACTAATACCTTCATGCATGGTTTCTCTTAGATTCTGGTAAAGTTCTTTCCTCCGTTTTGTATCCTTAGCAGACGCTAGTGTTCCCGTCCTCTTTCTTTTACAACCTACAGTACCCTCACTAGAGGAGAAAATCTGGGGGGTATTGGAGGCAGACAATCCCAAAAAATTCGTGTTGATTTAATATTTTGTTGTATTTCTGGTTCAGATTCAAAGGAAAGTGAAGATCTTTTGATTATCTTCGCAGATAGATTCAGGGTAACATCCTATTTTTTAGATATACATGCACAGCATAATTCAAATCAAGAGAGAGACTAAAATTATCTATACCAATTAGATAGTGGCAATGGATCAATATTTTAAAACACATTTTTATGACTTATAATTCTGTCATCTTGCTCCTTCATCAATTTTTTAGCATTCTGGTTGCAACTGAATTTTAGTATCGGAAGAATTGTCCATGAAAAAATTGGTCCGGGTGGACAAAATTCCTTATGGAAAATTGGTCCCTCGGACCTGAATTCCATGGAAAATTGGTCCCCCGGACCATTTTATTTCGCGGACCAATTTTCCAGTGACAGTTCTATAAATGTGTTGTTTTAATGCTTATAAAAACAGAATATTAATGTTATTCTCCTGTGATTTTGTCACTAAAGGATAAAATCAGTCAATGGTAGTAATCCGTTCTTGTAAATTGCTTTTTATAAGTTACACGCCTAAAACCCCATATCAACTTTTGAAAGTTAGTCTCCACCCTATTTTTTGGGAATTTGTTTACTTTATATATCTATTGTAAACAGGAGTATATAAATAATTTTTTATATCATTTCGAAAATTCGATATTCGGAATCTACACGCCTAAAACTCCAAGTCAAATGTTGAAAATCAGTCCCTAGCTTATTTTAGAATTTGCTTACTTTATGTACCTATTGTAAACAACAGTAAACTAGAAATTTATTATATCATTTCGAAAATAGGATATTCGAAATCTACACAACTAAAAACCCTATGTCAAGCGTTGGAAGCTAGTTTCTAGCGTATTTTTGAAAATTCGTCAAATTGTGTGAAAATATGTATATAAAGGTGTGAATATATATGCACATAATATTTTTTATTGCTATACGCTATAATCCAATTAAGATATTTATATAAGTTATTGCTTGGATGTATTCATGACAATGATATCAGTACATTGGAATGTCGCACAATGGTTTCTATCGTGGGAGTAGAAATATTCCGATTCTTAGAAAGATTCGCATTTCTATATTGTGTATGTTCCTAAAGGTTCTGTGGTTGATTTATCTCAATTCTCCTTACAAGTATACTATCATTAGGTGGACATGGTACATAGTAATCAGGTGTGCAGTGTTCATTAACCTTCAGTACTTTTCGTCTTTAAACTTTAAAAACTCATTTTCCAGTTATTCATATATGTCTTCTTTCATAGATTGCGTAACATCCATTACTGTAATAACATCTGATTTCATCATTTATTTGGTCTATGCTCGTCGTCTCTACATTCAGCTCAAGAGTAGAGAGAAATAAGCTAGATGGTTTAAAGACAGAACTGAGTATCGTGCTGCTAGGTCTCTCCGTCTCCATTACAAAATAGCCACCATTCTAGTAGCAATAGCGATAGGGGGCAACTCAATTTCTGGTCCCGTCTTCACTTTTATAAATGCTTCATTTTCTTTGGGTTCTTTGATATCATTTGACGAAGATTATCACTTGTATGTATATGGACAAATCATTACGTATTACAACTATTATGTTTGTAGTCTCGCAATCTTCTTGCATCTATCACTGTTCAACTTGAATTACCTGTACATAGTCAGTATGATGGTGTTCAACTACTGCAAACAGAAGAGACAGCAAACCAATGTTAACAGCAAGATCAAACCTATTGTTAAGATATACCATGACACTCTCTACTATAAGAGATGCTAATGCTAAGTCTGATATCTCATATCAAAGTTAATTAGCAACTAATTTGCATGTGTACCATTTTATTTAGAGATAACAAAGTAATGTTAGTAACAAGACCAAAACAATTGTATTAACTATCAGGATACTGAATCATGGAAGATAATGATGCTGATTTTATTACATTATTGTATTAATGCCTAATGAATAACCAACATTTTGTAAGCTCTATTATTGTACAATTAAATTATCATGTCTAAATGCTTTATGTATTTTTAGAAATACAGTCGAAGTCGTCTTTTTGTCCAATTGATTTCTAGTCTAGGCGACACATAATGACTTTGACAATATCAGATATATAGGCCTAATAGCACAATATCGAACAAAAGTATTTAAAGAATATTTTCCATGGAATTAATGTTGAAATGGATTGGTCTTGGAATGATTATGCAACGAGTTTGAGATACTGCGTATTAGATTTCTATTAATTATGAGAGGAAAACAAGCTACAAAATCTGGATGTAATATCAATAAGTCAACATACACAGCTATTCTTCTCTTCCTTCTGTTCCTTCTGTATAGTTATAACTTTAACACAGCAAAGTGTTAGATTCTGTTACAACTTTCGTGCATGAAGTGGGATAGGTTATTGTCACTTAGCTGTAATACAATGGTTCAAACTTAAACACTTAGATCTACACAGTTAAGCAGTAAATTACACGATTTTTCTTGGGATCTCAGAAATAATTTGCGTATAAATTTGCAAATCCACACTTGGATAATAACTAAAAAGATGATAAGCTCCATTCAAATCACATTCTGTGTAGATACACACCTGGGAGGATGGAATTAATGTTTCTAGAAATTTAGAAGATTTTGGCAATTCTATATTACAATCAGTCCATATACTGATTTAAGATTATAGTTTATTTATATGATATCATACAGCAACACATGATACCATTATACTGGTTTATCTGATCATTTCAAACATTACTCGTTCAGTGATTGGTTGGGGGAATTCTTCCTTGTGAAGTTCAGAGTTCAGTTGTATCAGAACGAGACATGTGGTATTAGTGATTTGTTGAAAAATAAAGTTTCCCAAAAATTAATATAATCACTCAAAGCTCACCATGAGGGGTTGATGCTTTGTGGAAATCTTGTCAGCAGAATGTTTTGTTAGTATATTATATTCGTATCAAAATGCAGTTTCAATTGAGACACTATTTATAAGCGAGATTTAAACCATATAGTATCTAAAAGGAAAATTTACATAATTATTCAATATATCTATCTTGTAATGGAGAATCTAAGGCTTATCGACAATATTCGCTACTATTCCGTTACCATACTCTCCTCTTCATTCTGCTTGTTCGCATCAGTTGTCCTCATCTACTATGTTAGGAGGAGGTATCTTCTTCATTTCGAGATTAAATCTATCTCTCAGGATGAGTTAATGTTGCAATCATTCCAGAATCATCGTAAAAATCTGAGAATCAAAGCTCTCATATCCAACTTCATCATCGTCATAGTCGTAGTGGAGATTGTCTATATCTTTTCTTGTTTACTTTCAGCAATCCAGGCATTAAGGCCTTTCAGAGTCTTAGAAAGATTTGCATTTCTTTTGAATTACTCGCTCATAATATCGTTTCATTGCCATCTTCCAATATTGTGTATGTTCCTGAAGGTTCTGTGGTTGATATATCTCCATTCTCCTTACAAGTACACTATCATTAGGTGGACATGGTACATAGTAGTCAGGTTTGTAGTTGTTTCCATTGGAATCTATTTTGTATTTTCAAACTTGCTCCCCAATGATTGGCATATTCCTCTCTGCGTCATCGGTTATGCAATAATCTCATTTTCCTTTATCTCTGATTTCATCATTTATCTGGTGTACGCTCGTCGTCTGTACATTCAGCTCCAGAGTAGAGAGAAAGAAGCTAGATGGTTTAAAGACAGAGCTGAGTATCGTACTGCTAGGTCTCTCCGTCTCCATTACAAAATAGCCACCATTCTAGTGACAATAGGGATAGGTTGCTTAATTTCTGTTGCCCTCTCCACTTTTCTAGATGGTTTGATTTATTTGATCTATTTGGTATTATTTGGTAGATTTGATGGGTATTATTACTTGTATGCATATGAAAAAATAGTTATATACTACAACCATTATATTTACGCTCTCGGATTCATCTTGTATCTATCACTGTACAACTTGAACTACCTGTACTTAGTCAGTATGATGGTGTTCAACTACTGCAAACAGAAGAGACAGCAAACCAATGTTAACAACAAGATCAAACCTATTGTTAAGAGATACCATGACACTCTCTACTATAGAAGATGCTGATGCAAAGTCTGATATCTCATTTCAAGTTACTAAACAACTAATTTCCATGTGTACCATTCTAATTAGAAACAGTAAACCAATGTTATTAACAAGACCAAACCTATTGTGAAAACTATTAAGAAACTCTATATCATGAAAAATAATGTTGCTGATTTGTTGCATCATTATTGCTAATTGATTAACTAATACAAAATTTTGTAAGTTCTATTATTTTATAATTAAACTCTCATATCTAGATGCTTTATTTATTTTGGAAATAGAGTCGAGGTCTGTTTCCTTTGTTCAATTGAATTCATAGTCTAGCCAACAAAAGTCCTTGACAGTATTTGAGTTATAGCCTTTTGTGTGGGACTTTGAGACGCATAGGATTCTAAGACCCTAGTGCTATTGAACTATGGATTCAGTTTTGCATATAATTTTGAGGGCGACGCAGCATTTGTCTGAATTTCTAATTTGTCATTTTTCCGAATTGCGTTAACTGTCATTTGTCGGAATCGATTTCTGGAATATTGTCACTTGTCTAAATCGTAATTTGGAATATTGTCACATCCGAATTGGGACGCTGCGTTTTTCAGAATCTTGAAGCTCTCATTAGTCAGAATTTCCTTTCCTGGGGTTTGTCAGAATAAGTTTGATTGAGTTCTCAAGTTCTACTCTAGCTTCGTCAGAAGGTGGTTGAGCGGCATATTAGTTTTTCTTAGAATGAATTGGAGATTGAAAGTCAACATTTTGGAGTTGATATATAAAACATTCTTATAATGGCACTGAGAACTTGTTACAGTCCCACTGCCGCATCAATATTGAGCTACCACATAGATTGTTACTTAGATCTACATAACTGAGCAGTAAATTATATGCGTTTTCGAGGGATCTAGCAAATGCATGTGAATACGATCTCCTGCTTGGATATTAGGAGCTGCACTAAAATGATGATGGACTCAGCTCCATTCAAATACCATTCTATATTGATACGCACCTGGAAGGATGTTAAGTTTCAAGAAATTCAAATTATTGTTACAATTGCATTATTACAATTACTTAATGCACTGACTTAGTTTCAGAGTTCACTCACATTATCCAACTCAACACGTGATACTTTTATACTATTGTACTGCTTTGCACAATTATCCCAAACACATTACTCGTTCAGTAATTGCATAGAGGTTCTTTCCTGTAGATTAAAACCCGCTGAAAACTGCAATGTAAAGGATAATGAAAATCTTGTTGGTACATTCTTTTGGAATTATATGTATAATCATTGCTTTAATACTCGACCAATCTTAAAGTAAACACTAAGATCTGCATAGTTAAGTAGCAATTACATGATTTTCGAGAGATCTCGGAAATAATTTGCAAGTGAATATGGAAATCTAGCGTTAGGTTCCGAAATAAAAGAATGATAAGCTCCATTCAAATCACAATCTGTATAGATACACACCTGAAAGGATGTAATTAATGTTCCAAGAAATTCAGATGATTTTTGCAATTCTATATTACAATTAGATCATAAACTGAGGTAGGATCATAGTTCATCCATAATCATGCAGCAACACGTGATACCATTATACTGGTCTATCTAATCATTTCAAACATTACTCGTTCAGTGATTGAAATAAGATATTATCCTTGTGAATTGTAATTACCCAAACTGTAATGTAGTAGTAAAGGCTGGGGGAAATCTTAACGAATCAGAATTCTATTGTTAATATTATACATATAATTACCTAAAAACTGCATTTACAATTAGTTCACAAAATATATCAGCTATATTTAGACCATATATACACGGAAATGAGATCAAATCATTAAGTATATCGTCTTATCATGACCTAAGGCTTATTTATAATATTGAACAATATTTTAGTTTCATAATATCGCTTTATTCCCATCGTAATCAAGTTGGATATCACACATATCTGGTGATAACGAGATGTATTTGGTGGAAGCATTATTTAGTTGTAATAACTATTAGCTATTCATTAGTAAATTTAACTTACCATTAGTTATTAGGAAGGAAGCTGCAGTGTCAAAAAGGTCAACAATCATTCTATAGTCGTGTGACTATTTAAAGCAGTGGTTCCCAACCTTTGCCACCAGAGGGCCCCCATTTGGACCTACGAGGTTATTGACAGCCCCAAAAAGTGATTTTCAATTTTATATGATGAATATGTATTATTGCAGATAAAAACTTAAGTGATCGAATGGCCCCATACATTGAGTATGCGGCTCCACATGGAGTCGCGGACCATCAGTTGGGAGCCACTGATTTAAAGGATAGTATAATTCGTTTTTTTCTGACACTGAGTTTTTTTATATCAAGATTCGCATATTTAATTTCATTTATAAGGTATAGGTATACAATCGCAGCATTATAGTGGCAATAGACGAACTTGTTGCTAAGTCACAGTATTATCGATACTGAATTTTCTTGTTAGTATGTCATTGTCTGTAACAAATTACATTTCCAATTGCAATATACAGATATAATTCATATATTGAAAAGCAGAATTGATCCAGTCAGTCTGGATTTAACCAAACAAGTTTTTGTACTAATCTGACCACTCCAGACAGACATGGTGCCTACAGCCTGTAAGATGATTGGATAGTTGTGCTGACTAAGATTCTTGTTTCAGAGTTCAGTCGTATCAGAACGAGACTAGTGGTATTAGTGATTTGTTGAAGTATAAAGTTTCCCAAAAATTAAAATGATCACTCAAAGTCTACCATGTGGGGTTGATGCTTTGTGCAAATGTTTATATATTACATTCGTATCAAGATGCAGTTTCAACTGACACTATTTATAAGCTAGATTTGAGAGGAAAATTTACATAATTATTCAACATATTTATCATGTAATGGAGACTCTAAGGCTTATCGACAATATTCTCACCTATTCCTTCATCATACTCTCCTCTTCATTCTGCTTGTTAGCATCAGTTGTCCTCATCTACTATGTTAGGAGGAGGTATCTTCTTCATTTCGATATTAAATCTATCTCTCAGGATGAGTTAATGTTGCAATCGTTTCAGAATCATCGTAAAAACCTGAGAATCAAAGCTCTCATATCCAACTTCATCATCATCATAGTCGTAGTGGAGATTGTTTATATCTTTTCAAATTTATTTATAACTATCCAGGGATTATTTCCTTTTCTAGAAATATTTAAACCTTTTCTCAGTTATTCGCTCGCAATATCTTTTCAGTGCCATCTTCCAATATTATGTATGTTCCTGAAGGTTCTGTGGTTGACATATCTCAATTCTCCTTACAAGTACACTATCATTAGGTGGACATGGTACATAGTAATCAGGGGTATAGTTGTTTCCATTGGCGGCTATATTGAATATTCAGCATTTTTCCCCAATAATTTGTATACTCCTCTTTGTATCATCGGTCTAGCAATGCTCTCATTTGCCCTTATCTCTGATTTCATCATTTATCTGGTCTATGCTCGTCGTCTGTACATTCAGCTCAAGAGTAGAGAGAAAGAAGCTAGATGGTTTAAAGACAGAGCTGAGTATCGTACTGCTAGGTCTCTCCGTCTCCATTACAAAATAGCCACCATTCTAGTGACAATAGGGATAGGTGGCTTAATTTCTAACTCCCCTGAAAAATTCCTGCATAGCTTACTTCTTTTTAGTTCTATAATACCATTTGATGGATTTGATGGAGATTACTACTTGTATGTATTTGATAACATAATGATGTATTACTCTTTTGTTTGTAATCTCGGATTCATCTTGTATCTATCACTGTACAACTTGAACTACCTGTACTTAGTCAGTATGATGGTGTTCAACTACTGCAAACAGAAGAGACAGCAAACCAATGTTAACAACAAGATCAAACCTATTGTTAAGAACTACCATGACACTCTCTACTATAGAAGATGTTGATGCTAAGTCTGATATCTCATTACAGGTTAATATACAACTAATTTGCATAACATGTACCATTTTATTCAGACAGCAAAGTAAATTTGCATGTGTACCATTCTATTTAGAAACACGAAAACCAATGTTAATAACAAAACAAAACCTATTGTGAAAATACTATGATACTCTCAATCTTGCGTTTGCATCATTATTGCTAATTGATTAACTAATACAATATTTGTAAGTTCTATTATTATCTAATTAAACTCTCATATCTAGATGCTTAATTTGTTTTAGAAGTTTTCAGGTTGTAGTTTGCACGAGGGAATCAGTAATCTTGAGGTCTCCTTCAAAAAGTCCATCCTCTGCTAGTAGACTCAGCTTCAAGGGGAATGCACTGATAGTAACTGCTGCGAGGAATAAATATTGATTTCCTCCGAGTTTATTCAATTTAAGTTTGTGTGCCATTTTTTATTTAATTTGGAATAAAAATATCATGCAAAATAATGAGAATTGAGATTACATTCAAACAGTAGATTTCAATCTATCTGAGATAGCAGGGATTTTATTCTAACTTTCTTCAATCACGCGGATCAATCCACCGATCCATCGTCGAGAACCAATGGAATTGATTCCCAAATAGTGACTTAATTCACAAATAGTGGGCATGTGATGTCACGACAAAATTACAGTGCATGCATTGAGGCTTGATTGATTTAAATATTCAGAATTGAGACTGACACAACCATAATACTAGGATAATTGAGGAGCTTTCAACAAGATATTAGACTCCACTTTTCATGAAATCTGATGGGTTATTGTCAGTTAGTTGTAATACAACAGACCAAATTTAAAATAAAACTTAGGTATGCATAGTTTAGCAGAAAATTAGACGGTTTTTCAAGGGATCTCGGAAATAATTTGCAAGTGAATATGGAAATCTTGCATTAGGTTCTGAACGAAGAAAACGATAAGCTCCATTCAAATCACATTATGTGTAGATACACACCTGAAAGGATGTAATTAATATTCCAAGAAATTCAGATGATTTTGGCAATTCTATATTACAATTAGATCATAAACTGAGGTAGGATCATAGTTCATCCATAATCATGCAGCAACACGTGATACCACTATACTGGTCTATCTAATCATTTCAAACATTACTCGTTGATTGGATGATATTTTTCCTTGTGAATTGTAATTACCCAAAACTGTAATGTAGCAGTAAAGGCTGAGGGAAATCTTAACAATCAGAATTCTAAAACTAATATTATACATACTACTGTAATTACATAAAAACTGCATTTACAATTAGTTCACAAGAATGTATCATCTATATTTAGACTATATATATATATGGAAATGAGATCAAATCATTATTTTCATATTATAATGACCTAAGGCTTATTTATAATCTCGAATAATATTTCAGCTTCATAGTATCGCTTTATTTCCATCGTAAACAAGTTGGATATCACACATATCTGGAGATAACGAGATGTATTTGGTGGAAGCTTTATTTTGTAACAAAATTACCTTTGCATTAGTAAATTATCACTCAAAATTTACTCATGGGTTGATGCTTCGTGGAAATCTTATCAAAGCAGAATGTTCTTGTTAGTGTCTTAAAGTATTACAAGCATAATGCAGTTTTATTGAGTTAATAATTTATAAGCTAAATTCAAATCAAATAGTAATTTAATATCATTAGTTTATATGGAATAGAAATGACTCTACACAAATAAACAATTCTCTAAACTTGAAATTTTGATTACTGAAATGAAAAAAAATGTCCACAAAATAATAACACAATTTTCACCCTTAATAGAGAAGAGATAGACAATTAATAGCATTCTTTTGCAACCAGGGTAAGTTTCTAGATTCACAGTACTTTCCCTAACGAGCGATAACATCCTATGGTATGCTGGTGGAACATCGTTTGACTTGATTAAGTTAATTAGTAATGCTACCTCCAGCTTGATTCTATCAAATAATACCTATTACAAGTGGACATGTTCAATTTCAAGTAGTGAGGAGAAAGTTGCAGTTACGTAGCTCTTGTTATAAACATGTTTTCTTAGTAGTAGAGTTCCAAGTTTATTATGCAATTTATAAACATGTTAATATGGCTAGCATCATTGTTACTTAATACATAGATCCAAACTGATGGAGTGTTCAAACGCTGGTCTTGTTCTGTTAATAATTATATTACATACATACTATATAGTAGGGTGTCCCAAAACATGAAAGTTTGAATCTTTAGATGTACACTCTTCAAATGGTTTACTTTGATCATTAAATCTTGTCTAGAATATCTCTGAGTAAGACTAGAACTGATTGGACACTTTCAGCTGAAGAGAAATAAGAGGTATGTTGTTTTTGCAATTTCTGCAAAACACTAGTACTAGTGGATCAAGCTACTATGAAACAGAGTGTACGATGGGTCACTTAACTATGCCTACTCTTCCTAGGTTTCAATATTCAATATAAATAGATCCAATTTAAGGGAATGGGATAACTACTACTATTATATACCTTTTATGCAATGGCTGGTAGTTCACCCTATGTGAAAGTTAAAATCATTGGAAATCTCCTGGGTGGAGTTTTTTTCAGTTTTTTTGGAGGAAGTTATGGTAGAATGATGAACAAAATAAGGGTCTCGGCTGGAAAATGGGAGATAACAGCAGTGAAAATTTGGATGACCGATGGGACAAGCGCACAGTTTGGTAAACCATTTGGACTTCATAAAGAATTCAGTTTTCAACCAGGAGAGCTAATCAAATCAATGTCTCTCTGGGGAAACGGGACAGGAAAGAGGTTTTCCTGGCCAAGTAAGAAAAACGCAAGACTCGGAGCCATTAAGTTTAAGACAAATAAAGGCAATGAATTTTTCACAAAAATGACAGCTCGTAGTCTAAACCAGGAAAACAGGAATCTCATCGATGTCGGTTCTGGAGTCTGTGTTGGAGTCATGGGGAGACATGGCGATGGCATTGATCGTATAGGATTCCAATTCATTAAACCTTTAATGGAATCACGCATGATTGATATTGACTATCCAAGCATTGGATCTGAGAAAGCGAATGTACGCATGACAGATCTCAAATCCATGACTTATAATAACAGACTAGACAGTGAACAGACATTCTCGCTTGCGGTTACCGATACCATATCTAAGAGGCAAAACTGGTCCGTTACAGGTGGCTTAGAATCAGTTTGCAACGTTAGCGTTACAGCTGGAATTCCAGAGGTTTTCAGTACCACAGCCGGGTGGGAGCTCAAGGTTTCTGTCTCAGGCACTTACGAAACGGAAAATACAAAAACAAAAGAAGAAACATGGAATTTTCCGGTCACAGTTCCACCGAAAACCAAAGTACTAGCCAGCATTTCGATAGGGAAAGCTGATATCAACATCCCATACACAGGAAATATTGTAATGACCACAACGGATGGCTCCGAACTTACCTACGCTGTGAAAGGTACTTACACTGGTGTTTCGTATACCAACGTAATGGTGGATATAAAGAAGGAGTGATGGTATGAGTTTCTGGATAGGTTTTGTGGTGTAGAAAGCGAACGAATTGTTTAGTGATTAGTGTAGAGTTTAGCTTAATAGCGACTGCGCTTAGATATTATTAACTGTGACCAGATTTGTGTTTTACCTTACGTATATATTTGACTGTATACCTTCATATTCGAAAACCCAGTCCTTTAAGTATCACGGACTAAAACCCTGTCTAAACTTTTTGGAATGGGAACTCTGCTTAATCGGAATAAAATACTGATACCCCATTTGTATGAATAACAGTCAACTGTTATTCAAACTTTCATTTTCTAACCAATGAATCATACGATGGAAGTTGGAATTCGTATCTGACCTTATTTAAAAATTTTAAGTCTACTCTGCGTCAATCAATTAATGAGAACTTGTCCTTAAAGACTGCTAGGGTGGTTCTAAGGAACACAGAAGCAAATTCCACTCAAATATTCATAAATCGAAACTTGATAGTTTAGGAAGAATGGAGAAATAGGAATGACTTGAATGGAATACATTGTATGTATATGGACAAATAATTACGTATTACAACTATTATGTTTGTAGTCTCGTAATCATCTTGCACCTTTCACTGTTCAACTTGAACTACCTGTACATAGTCAGTATGATGGTGTTCAACTACTGCAAACAGAAGAGACAGCAAACCAATATGAACAACAAGATCAAACCTATTGTTAAGAGATACCATGATACTCTCTACTATAGGAGATGTTGATGCTAAATCTGATATCTCATTACAGGTCAATGAACAACTAATTTGCATGTGTACCATTCTAATTAGAAACAACAAACCAATGTTAGTAACAACATCAAAACACTTGTATTAACTATCAAGATACTCAATCATGGAATATAATGATGCCGATTTTGTTACATTATTGTATTAATGCCTAATTGTATTCCTGTAATAACTATTTGAGATCATTGAATTATAGCAATAAATGATTGAGCAATACTCATTAGTCGCCATCGATTGTAAGATTTAGCAGAACAATTGAGCAATCAATAATTCATCATAATCTTATTCGCTCTGGGATTTCTTTTTTTGAATTCTCAAAATTAATCCTTCTAGTCTAACTCTTTGTATATAATTCTTAGTTTTAATTAATTATAAATTATGGCAACCATATAGTAGGGTTTAATAATAACTTACGTGGTTAGTACAGATGTGACTGCATAATTTCGTACTACACACATGATTAGTTTTTCTATGAATTATGCAAGTCATGTTTGAGACTGATTATCTATAATTTATTTCTAAAGTAATCTTATATATTAAAAAGCAATGGTTTATTTTCCGCAGAATTGATTGAGGAACTGGGAGGTGCTAGAGATGTGAAATTCAGCACACAGGTAAATAATAATGAGTCCACGATTAAGTTCGAAAATCTAAGCCAAATATCCACATCTCGCCGATATAGGTGACAAATTCCACTGACCAATGAATTTCGTTTCTTTTCTAATATACATACATTAGGATCTAAACAGTAGTGACTATATTTACAATGCATACAAGCGAAGGGACTATTTGTGATTGAAATTCATTGGTTCAAGCGAGAACCAATCAATTATCAGGTTTTATAATGCGATTCACACGATTCTATTTCATATAAATGATTGAACACAGCAATTTTGAATCTATTATTTGATCATTAAAGTTACTTTATCAGCAAAATGATTGATTATAGCACATAACACATATACCTCGATTGTTGTTAACGTTACTTGACTGAAGTTGTTTGAGTCGTTCAAATGTAGAAATCTTTATAATGTGAACTTTGTTTCAAATTGACATTACTTGCATTCAGGATTATTTAGCTTAATGTTACGCAAATTCCTTTTATCATAAACTTGATTTTCTCATCCAGTTCTGAGTTTTATGATTAACCGTAGATACGAATTTTTTATAGTGGGGAATTATAAAAGCAATCGACTGTTTCTTATGTATATCCAAGTACCTGCTGGACTACTCTTGGACACACAATGTCTGCGAGTCCCGCAGTGCAAGCAAGCGAAGTGCGTTTGTTGTCTATTAAATTGAGATTACAATAACGTTCATAAAATACAGTAGAACTCGGTTAGTATGTACCCTCTGGGAAGCGTTTAAAACTGCGTACTGACAGAGTAGTTATTACATTGAATCTATATAATTCATGAATTCTGGTTCACAGAACTGAGTACATGCTAAGCCGAAATAGGTTGAATCTCGTTGTATGTGCATAACCGAGTTCTTCCGTATATCAGCAATAACCACATAATATAAAAGGAAATGAGACCAAGTCATTCAATATTATTTTTAGAAACGCTTCGTCTGCTTATGGTCGCGTTCGCTTGATAGGATCTTGCTCTAAATAGCATGGACGATTCCATCCACAGATTGATGTTATCTGCCACTGCTCATCTCCCCGTGTTACTGTCTAGTTCTGCTCCATTCCTCTCGCTCAGGTTGTAGTGTGCACGGATGAGTTATTTGGAAATCCTCAGGTCTCCTTCAAACAGTCCATTCTCTGCTAGTAGACTCAGCTTCAAGAGGAATGCACTGATAGTAACTGCTGTGAGGAATAGATATAGATTTTCACCGAGTTTATTTATCTTAAGTTTATGTACCAATTTCTGTTTAATTTTGAATCTACTTCTCCTACACTAGGATACTATGAACTAAAAAATGATAAGCTCCATTCAAATATCATTCTGTGTAGATATACTCCTGGAAGGATGTAATTAATGTTTTAAGTTTCTAAAAAATGAATATGATCACCAAATCTACCATGTAAGGATGATGCTTCTTGGTAATCTTATTAAAGCAGAATTTTTCGTTAGTATATATATTCGTATCAAAAAGCTTTTTCAATTGAGTCAAAACATTTATAAACCAGATTTGAATCATATAATATTTAAAACAAAATTTCATAATTATTCAATATTTTTATCTCATAATGGAGAATCTTATCGACTATATTTACGACTATTCCTTTATCATACTCTCCTCTTCATTCTGCTTGTTAGCATCAGTTGTCCTCATCTACTATGTTAGGAGGAAGTATCTTCTTCATTTTGAAATTAAATCTATCTCTCAGGATGAGTTAATGTTGCAATCATTTCAGAACCATCGTAAAAACCTGAGAATCAAAGCTCTCATATCCAACTTCATCATCATCATAGTCGTAGTGGAGATTGTCTTTATCTTTGCAAATTTACTTTTAATAATCCAGATATTAATTCCTTTCGGATTCTTAGAAAGGTTTGAATTTCTTTCCAATTATTCGCTCATAATATCGTTTAATTGCCATCTTCCAACATTGTGTATGTTCCTGAAGGTTCTGTGGTTGATATATCTCCATTCTCCTTACAAGTACACTATCATTAGGTGGACATGGTACATAGTAGTCAGGTGTGTAGTGTCTTGCATTAGCTACTATCTTGCAGATTTAAATTTACTCCACATTCATTGGTTGATTCCTCCCTCCATCATCTTTTCAGCAATAATCCCATTTTCCTTTATCTCTGATATCATCTTCTATCTGGTGTATGCTCGTCGTCTCTACATTCAGCTCCAGAGTAGAGAGAAAGAAGCTAGATGGTTTAAAGGCAGAGCTGAGTATCGTACTGCTAGGTCTCTCCGTCTCCATTACAAAATAGCCACCATTCTAGTTGCATTAGGAATAGGTGGCTTAATTATTCTCCCCCTTTCTGTTTTTCTAGATTTTTTATCTAATTTGAATTCTTTAGAATTATTTGATAGATTCGATGAGAATTATCACTTTCATGTATATAGAAAAATAATTACGTACTGCGACAACCATTATATCTACGCTCTCGGATCCATCTTGTATCTATCACTGTACAACTTGAACTACCTGTACATAGTCAGTATGATGGTGTTCAACTACTGCAAACAGAAGAGACAGCAAACCAATGTTAACAACAAGATCAAACCTATTGTTAAGAGATACCATGACACTCTCTACTATAGGAGATGTTGATACTAAGTCTGATAACTCTTATCAAGGTCAATATACAACTAGTATGCATGTGTACAGTTTTATTTAGAGACAGCAAACCAATGTTAGTGACAAGACCAAAACAGATGCAAGACTATCAGGATGCTCAAGCATGTAGGATAATGATGCTGATTTAATTACACTATTCTATTAATAATGCCAATGAATAACTACTACAAAATTAACTTTATCTTGTAAGCTCTACATGATATTTTACAATTAAACCATCATGTCTAAATGCTTTATATATTTTTGGAAATAATTTCGAAGTCTTTTTTTTTTGACCAATTGATTTCTAGTCTAGGCGACACATAACGACTTTAACAGTATTAGATTTATAGGCCTAATAGTACAATAATCGAACAAAAGTATTTAAACACTATTTTCCATGCAATTAATGTCAGAAAGGATTGGACCTTGAATGATTATGTAACGCGTTCGAGATACTGCGTATCTGATTTCTACTTCATCATGTTTGAATCATGTTTGAGGGTAAATTATTAATTAACAGAGGCAAACGCGAACTCACAATCTGGATTAATACATGTAAGTCCAACATATGTACACAGCTATTCTTCTGTTCTTTCTGTTCTTTATGACTTTACCACAGCACAGTGTCAGATTCTGTTGCAGTCTTCATGAAGTAAGATAGGCTATTGTCACTTAGCTATAATACAATTAGTTGATCTCAAAGCAAAAACTACTTAGATCTACATAACTGATCTCTGATGACGTGGCCTAGTGACCCAGTGACCCAGTACGTGATCCAGTGACCCAGTACGTGATCCAGTGACCCAGTATGTGACCCAGTGACCCAATACATGGCCCAGTGACCCAGTACGTGGCCCAGTGACCCAGTACGTGGCCCAGTGACCCAGTATGTGGCCCAGTGACCCAGTACGTGGCCCAGTGACCCAATACGTGGCCCCGTGACCCAGTATGTGACCCAGTGACCCAGTATGTGACCCAATATGTGACCCAGTGACCCAATATGTGACCCAGTGACCCAGTACGTGACCCAGTGTAATACTAAATCACATAAATTTTTTGTGGTTACCTACAAACACTTTAATTATAAAGAAGTTTTCGAATCAGTAAGATAGGCTATTGTCACTTAGCTATAATACAATTAGTTGATCTCAAAGCAAAACTACTTAGATCTACATAACTGAGCAGTAAACTATACGCTTTTTCGTGGGATCTAGCAAATGAATGTGAATTCGATCTCCTGCGTGTATACTAGGAGCTGCACTAAAAATGATGATGAACTCAGCTCCATTCAAATATCATTCTATATAGATTAGCACCTGGAAGGATGTAGTTAAAGTTCCAAGAAATTCAAATTATTGTCACAATTGCATTATTACAATTATTAATGTAGTGAATTATTTCAGAGTTTATTCACATTATCCAACACAACACGTGATATCTTTATACTACTATACTGCTTTGCACAATTATTCCAAGCATTACTCGTTCAGTAATTGCTAAGAGATTCTTTTCCTGTGCAGATTAAAACCACTGAAAACTGCGATAATTGAATACAGATATTTTGAAACTATTAAGGATTATTTGTGATTGATCATGTGAAAACCAATCAGTTACCAGACTTTAATAATGCAATTCACACGATTCTATTTCATATAAATAATTGATTAAAGTTATTTTGAGTCTATTATTTGATTGCTAAAAGTTATTTTATGATCGAATTGATTGATTAATCAAGCATAATAATCTTCAGTAATGTGAACTTTGTGGATTCAAATTGACCTTACATTCAGGATTAGTTTACTTAGTACAAATTAAATTCTATTTATCACAAACCTACATTTTCTGCTACAGTTCTAATTTCAGTAATGAAACCGTAGACAAATGGCAATTCAGCATAATTAATGCAGAAAGTATACTGACAATTGTATTCTTGTAATAACTATTTGAGATCATTGAATTGTAGTAATATAAGATTGAACAATACTCATTAGTCGCCTTCGATCGTAAGATTTAGCAGAACTATTGAGCAATCAATAATTCATTATAATCTTATTCGCTCTGGGATTTCTTTTTTTAAAATTCTCAAAATTAATCCATCTGATCTAACTCTTTGTATATAATTCTTAGTTTTAATTAAATATAAATTATGGCAACCATATACAGTTTGTCTCATAATTATTTAGAATTTGATGTTACATTTCAATCCATAGTCGATATTACTATTTTAAGTTCAATACCCACTAAGTAGACGTAAATAAGTGAAATAGTCTCTAAAGTTTACTAATTTGAATTTTTTTTACATTTCATTAGTTTGAGAATCTGCTCTCTCATCACGATGACGTCATAATTAAATAATTTGGTGTATTTTCCTTCCTAAGACTTTATAGCCTTCTAGTGTTCTTTGAATAGCATTTCATGGCTCAGAGAATAAAGAGAGACCTTGTCCGAACGCTATTAGAGACCAACAAGTTAAGCCCAAAGGAGATCAGTGAGGAGGCTAGCGTTTCTTTGGCAACGGTTTACAATGTGAAAAATAAACTGAAAGCAGGGGACACACTTGAACATGCAAAAGGTGGGGGCAGGCCTGGGGATAAACAACACCGAATCGCTCGTTCTGTTGCTCAATACATCAAACAAGATGATGCTAGGTCAGTTCGCGAAATTGCCTCTGAAATAAACAACAAAGGAGGGCTATCTGTGTCGAAGGACACCGTACACCGTTGTTTGAGGAGAATGGACTATTCGAAGCCCAAGCCATACACTGTACCGATGTTGTCCAACAAGAACCGGCTTAAGAGGCTAGATTGGGCTAAAAAGAACAAAAGGAAGATGTGGTCCAGGGCAATATTTGCTGATGAGGCTTCATTTTGGCTTTCTAGGGGAAAAATAAGAATGTGGACAAAAAGTGGTAAAAAAAAGCCCCAGTATTCAGTGAAGCACTCGGCGAAAGTACACGTTTGGGCAGCCTTTTCTTCCATGGGAACCTTCCCCTTGTGCGTTTTCACTCAGAACATGGATACTACTTTGTATCTAAAAATCCTTGAATGGCATTTGTTGCGACAGGCAGAGGCATTCCACGAGAAAAGGTGGTACTTGGTTCAAGACAACGATCCGAAACACACTTCACGTCTTGCCAAGCGATGGATGGATGAAAAAATGCCCAACAAACTCTTAGATTGGCCAAGTCAGAGCCCAGACGTCAATCCCATCGAAAATATCTTTGGCTGGTTGAAATATCAGCTTGCAAGATCACGCCCGAGAACGATTAGCGAACTCAAGGCGAAGTTGGTTAACATTTGGGAGAGTCTTAGCCCGAAATTTCTTGAGTCCTATTGGAAATCGATGCCAAAAAGATGCCAAATGTTATTAGATAATCAAGGAAACAAAATTAAATATTGAACTACATATATTTCCGAATATTTGGGCATATCGATCACTTTATTTAGTCGAATGGATGTTGTCGTTATAGTAATTTTTATGATTCTAAATAATTATGAGACAAACTGTAGTAGAGTTTAGTATTATTATAACTTACGTGGTTAGCACAGATGTGACTGCATAATTTCGTATTACATACATGATTAGTTTTTCTATTAATTAAGCAAGTCATGTTTGAGAATAATTATCTATAATTTATTTCAAAGTAATCTTATATATTAAAACGCAATTGTTTTTTTAGCACAGAATTGATTGAGGAACTGGGAGGTGCTAGAGATGTGAAATTGGGCACACAGGTAAATAATAATGAGTCCACGATTAAGTTCGAAGATCTAAGCCAAATATCCACATCTCGCCGATATAGGTGACAAATTTCGCTGACCAATGGATTTCATTTCTTTTATAATATACATACATTAGGATCTAAACAGTAGTGACTACATTTACAATGCATACAAGCGAAGCGACTATTTGTGATTGAAACTCTTTGGTTCAAGCAGGAACCAATCAATTATCTGATTTTATAATGCGATTCACACGATTCTATTTCATACAAGCTCGCTTCGCTTGCTTGCGCTGCGCGGCTTGCAGACACTGCGTGTCTGCAGATTTATCCAGTGGGTTCTTGGGGATATTAGAGAAACAATACGTCGCTTTCTTGTTTTATACTAAGTACGCCTGATTGTCATTTGTCTACGGTTACATTAATGAAATCAGAACTGTAGCAGAAATTTTGTTTAGTGATAAATATAATATACTTCGTATTAAGTGAACTAGTCCTGAAGGTAAGCTCAATTTGAATACACAAAGTTCACATTGCTAAAGATTAAGTCTGAATTTTGGAAGTTTCTTCTTTTCCATAAGACTTTCCCCATTACTATGTAATAAACTCACCTCTATTTACTTGCAACTTTATTCTCAATTGAATAATAACTTAATCTGACAAACCATTAGTGAACAGGAAAATATCCTCGGTATGAAATCCAATCCATTGCGACTTTCTTATACATTTCTGCTTAGAGGTAAAACACGATCTAATTCATTTATTCAAAATCGAGACATCTGTAGAACAGACGGTAGAAGAGATATTCGCTAAATTACTTTAAAAAAAGAATTACGCACCTCGATTTTTTTCAACATTTGCCTTATTTCTACTATCCCAAGGCCCGGTTTCTCTGAGCCTTCTTTGTGCCGTAGATATCGAAACATTTATTCCGTAATGAACCTTAACTTCAGCTAGAATCTGGGGAGCAGTTTTAAAACGGTCGGATTTACTTTTCCGAACGATTAGACGATCCTCTTTACTGCTGGTTTTCCGAGACCTTCCTGGGGTCTGGCGGTCGGCAACAGATCCAGTCAGTCGTTGCTTCTGGAGGATGAGACTAACGCTCTTTCTACTCCAACCGAGTCGAGCTGCTATTTGCCGTGAAGAATAGCCTTCTTCCGACAGGACAACTATTTTTCCTCGCGTTTCTAAACTCATTCTTGGCTTAGGAGGCATCAAAAATTCGAAATTATTAAATTTTTAAATCTCGAAAAAATTTCAAACTCGTATTGAAAGTAGTCGGATAGTGATAACCATTTGATTGACTGGTAGCTACTTGAATAAATCGAGGTTGTATTAGAACTAGACGATGTAAGATCTGATAATATCAACTCTAAGTAGCAAACAGTAGTAAATACTGTGGTGACTGGTGGGTAATACCGCTAGTGTACACTGCCCTACCAAAAGTATTCGTACACCTCAATACTTCCCATTAATATAGTACTAAAATGGCTATATTAAAGAATGATCATGCAGTTAAAATATAAGAGATATAGTATATTTTATTTCAGATTCGTATTCTACGCATTTGAATTACCTATTTTCGAAGTTTCAAATCAATTGCTAATTGCCAAGGTTAAAATTCCCGACATGTGCCAATTTCGGCATAGTTAAAACTTAATTGATTTGAAAACTCTAAAATAGGTAATTCAAATGCGTAGAATACGAATCTGAAATCAAATATACTGTATCTCGTCTAGTTTAACTGCATGACAGTTCAGTAATAGACGCATTTAGCAAAAAAGAGAACAACATGATAGTATCCAATGAAATACATTTAGATAAAAAACAATTAAGAAAAACAATGGACCAAATAAAACATCAAATTTGGGTTAGTAAGAAGCATGTTATATACAAATACAATACAAACAAATGAAATAGTAAAGGAAGCAAAATACTCATCTTATCCCTTGTATCATTGCTCATCTAACTGAATAGTGGTACCGAATGTAACCAGAGCATCTCGCATCATCACAGTGCTTTTGATTATAATGCCGGCCAGAGGTGACGACTACCTTCTCAGACACTGACAGTGCATCGTCAGCACTATAATCATTATCCCAGACTTTGATAAGGAAAAATTGCCAACGTGTTCGACCAAATCGAAGGGTTTTGTTCCAAGTTGGGTTTCGAGTACCACTTTTATAATCTGTTATCTTCCTATGACTAGTACCCTGATAATCGACTGCAATTATTTCGACATATGGATCTGATAAGTTCCGCCTCCCATCAGTGTTTTTTAGATTCCTACCATACCTCACTTTAACGATAAGGGTTCCACGCACACCTGATCCTGAACATGGATAAAGGCTGTTCGCTTGTTGGACATCGGAAGGGCTAAGATCATTCATTTTTCCTAATCTCGGACTGCCCTGTGCTGTATAAGCCGTTCTATTGGTAACTTTGATGGTTTTGCACCAAAGGCACGACCGTTTCGCAAAGGCTGTCTCAGAATAATGCATTATCGACCCATAATCATATGATGAACCTAATGAATCGATTTCATTTTGTTGTTTTTTCATAAAATTGTTACTTTCGCCACTCATGATATTTTTACCAATTATTCTTACGTAATCGTCACGGTCTGGCCTACTCTGCTCATGCCAAAAGCCGATAGCATGTCCAATCTCATGCAAGAATATCCTATACGTCTCACAATAGTTTCGCTCTAAGTTTATGACTTGTCTACCGCCTTGTCTACCTACATATGAATGGCATCCGCCCTCTGAATCTTGGAAACAAATATAGTCATCATGTTTTTTCTCCTTAGGCACGAATCGAAGACAACTGGTAGCCTCCCAACGATCCATCGCTTTACGGACCATTGCACATTTTCTTAGGGAAATCCTCTGAGAAAATTCGTATGGAACAATTCCATCTACCCACAGCTGGACGTTGTTTGCCGCTGCACGTCTGCTTATGTCACTTGTTTCAGGTCCGTCCATCTCGCTCAGGTTGTAGTATGCACGAATGAGGGATTCAGGAATCTTCAAGTCTCCTTCAAACAGTCCATTCTCTGCTAGTAGACTCAGCTTCAAGGGGAAGGCACTGATAGTAACTGCTGTGTGGAACAAATAATTAATAAATTATTGGGATTTCCTCCGAGTTAACTCATTTTTGGTATGAACCAATATTCTGTTCAATAGTGAAACTAGAAATATAGTACAAGTATGAAAGTAAACAGAATTGAGATGATGTTCGAGCAGGGATCTCAACCAATCAAACTCAGCGGACCTTCTATATGAACTTTCTTCAACCACGCGGATTTCTGATCAATCTACAACTCCCGGGTATAACAATAATACTAGGGTGATTGAGTGGCTTAAAAATGATACTGACAACTGTAACAGTTCTTTACTTTCAATTGAAAAGATTTTAAGATCTCAAATTTCTAAGATATTAATGACAACAAATGAGGCATGCCTAATTTCCGGGACGGAACGGCATCCCGTCCCGGAAATTAGGTATCTTAATCGGTCCCGTCCCGTCCCGGAAATTAGGCATGCCCCAACAAATGTGTATTTTTATCTTCTACTTTTCATATTTATGGGAATTCCATAAGTGTAAAATAGAGTGAGGTGGAAAAAATGCTACATTTGTACATAGTCAATTCCATTGCAAACAAGTTGGATATCACACATATCTAGTGATAACAAGACGTATTTGGTGGAAGCATTGTTAGTTGTAACAGTAGTTAGCTATTCTTTAGTAAATTTAACTTACCACTAGTTATAAGGATGAAAACGGCAGTAACAAATCGATTAACACTCATTCCGTTGTTGTAGAGCTATTTGGAAGGATACTACAACTTCTTAAGTATTTATATCAATTTTATCCTCATCAATACATCTCTATATACAAGTAATTAATGTGATATCCTTCGTAATCATTCCTATCACGGGATCCATTTCGTTTAATTATGCATCAAATATTTAATTTCAAATGAATAACTACATTTTTTGGTGGATAGACAATCTCATTATAACGAAAGTATTTGATTCAATAGCAACTCTAATCGAGCGAATAGAACAACAACTATAGGCATACTATCCAGCATTATAGTAGCTATAGACGAACTGGAGATAATATTATATCACATCCTCTCGCAAGCCGATAACTAGATGAGATCATGTCCTTAAATGAATTGACAAGTTTGTGTACAGCCAGTCTGCTCGGTAGATACTGAGTGTTAATTCGCTCTCTTCGTAAATCGAGTACGCAGATAAGTTATTTGTCTGTTTTATTCACAATATGCTCCCAACGATTGAGATGGGTTTTACTGCAGGGTTGCCGTGGGAATGAAATTTCAATTCCCATTCCCATAGAATTCCTGTGGGAATCCCCATGGGGATTCCTATAGGACCCTGTGGGAATCCTCATAGGAATCCTGTGGGGATCCCCATGGGGATTCCTATAGGACCCTGTGGGAATCCTCATAGGAATCCTGTGGGGATCCCCATGGGGATTCCTATAGGACCCTGTGGGAATCCTCATAGGAATCCTGTGGGGATCCCCATGGGGATTCCAGGGATTTACTTGCTACTTACTACCTTTTTATTTTTTTGGAGAAAAATAAAAGGTAGTAAGTAAATATTCTGGATTGCGAGCAAAAAAAAAGTAGCAAGTAAATTTCCCGGACACCCTGATGAAATGGACATGGTTAAATTAAGAAAATTATGTTTCTGAAATACTCAAATATTCCTGCAAATCCCTCGATGCACCCTCGTTTCTGTCATATATTGTACAATCAATAATTTTTTCTCCTCACGCCAACTAAATATCGGTCAAAAAATAAGTAGCAAGTAAAAAAAAAGTAGTGAGTGAGTAAAACTAAATCTAAAATGGAGGAAAAAATAAAGTAGCAAGTAAACGGTGGGCAAAAAAAAAAAACGTACAACTTTTTTTTTGCCAGTTCTGGAATCCCTGGGGGATTCCTATTGGACCCTGTGGGAATCCTCATAGGAATCCTGTCGGGATCCCCATAGTAACCTTGTGGGAATCCCAATGGGGGAAAAAAATAATTCCCATTCCCACATTCCCACGGCAACCCTGGGTTTAGGGGTGTCTATTTCGAATATCGTATCTTCAAATCAATATGATAAACTACTATTTACAATAGATAATTAAAGAAAAAATATTAAAAATATAATGTAACTAGCTTTCAACCATTGACCTATTTTGAAAAAAAGGGGAAGATTCCAAATATTATTTTCGTATATCGATTTTTTTGCTCACAATAGGTTCATAAAAAAAAGCACATTTGAATTGGATTAGTGAAAGATTATTTGTCACTCGAAAGGAAATCTGACTTTGTTGACATTCCCAGGCGTGCGAACGCAAAGTTCGCTAGCCGCGCTATACAAGTAATATATAAAAACTATTAAATACCTATGGTGGGAAGAATTGGAGTTTAGTAAAGAAACACAAAAGGGTACCAGTTCTAAAATTATTCTTACTTTTATCAATTATTAAAATACGGGAAATCCAAATTCGAAAAGTTATCTTATTATTATTATCGTTGTTACAGGATGTAGCAATTACTTTTTGCACCTGCACTCGCTTCTATTCGTGTCAGAATCATATCTTCTTCCTGGTATGAAACCCCAGAATTCGATTTTAGATTCGGTATAATATTCATATAACCCTGAAAATTCTGATTGGTTAAGTCGGTTTGCTCCTCAGTTTGGGGGAATTCAGGTGCATAAGAACGGATTTCTTTACGAGGAGAGTCTGAGAGTATAGTGTGTAGAGACTTGGAATTCACTATATTGTCTAAGCAAATAATATTTTCTCCAATAGAACTCGTCCAACGGTCCCATTTCTGAGGTGTTATATCGAAAAGTGATTTTGAAAAGTATAACTCTTTTCCTCCTGCCCAAAAGAGATGACAACTGCTCAATTTATCCCGAATCTCATTGTCGATTTTGGGTGTTTCCATTTGATTAGTCAGATTTCGAATGCATTTAAAGCATGACTCAAGTTGAGTTACTAATTCTGCACTTTTCTCAGCAATGGCTTTTTTGCTAGCCTCTTCGCTCCATGTCCATGGACGGCTAAAACATAGCTCTCCTCCAACAAGACCTCCAAAATACAATCCTGTGGTGCAGTGAGTGTATTGATCAACGAATGTTTTCATATTAAGATTGTTAGGTAGAGAATTTTCTAATGATCTAATAAATTCCTCGTTTATATTTTTTAGATCATCAATGTCAACCTGAAACAAGACATACGAGATTTGAAAAGTTATTTTCAAATGTCTGAAGAGATGTTTTGTCGCATCCTTATCGTGGTTAATGTCTATGACAATTTTTCTGATATCTTTGACTGAGCATGATTCAGGGATGTTCATTGAATAGTTTCCACAGTTTACACCCTTCAAAAGACCAGTTTGTATAACTCTATTTCGTTTTATTCTGGACTTTCGGGAATAGCCGAGACCTAGTGATTTGAAATCTAGGCTTAGTTCTTTCTGAGAAACTTCAAACAAATGAACCAGCCAATCTGTTTCTTCATCAGTAAGCTGATAAGGATGGATTTTCTGTTGAATAGTACTCAGATCTTGATTTCTGAGATCCAAACGTTCAACTAATTTGAATTTTTGTAATGTATAGGCCAAAGGGAAAATTCTAATGTTATCAGAACCAACATGCTTCAAGAGAGCAGAATAAATTCCATTATCAGTCATGGATGGTGCGAAAAATACTTCATCAATGCATTGTTTCCATTTGTACTTATCAGTTTCAGGTAGAATTAGTTCAATGCTGCTGCTCAGTTTATCGATTTCATAACTGCTAGACTCACTGAAGAGTAGTCGAATAGCTTCAACACCAATTTCATCTCCAGATTGTTTCATCAAGTGAATCATGGCTTGGAACAAGTTGAGAGGTTGTCTCGTACCGTCTGGTAATATCTTCCAGTCTCCTTCTTGTTTCAATTCCCCTCGTTTATCCAAATTCTCAATGAACATTACAGGTACTTCGATAGACAAGTGAGCTCGAGCCAAAACCTTACAAATCTCCTCGATTCTTTTTGATTCTTCTTTATATTCTTCTTTTGTGAAAAGCATAGCATTCGTGACTGCAATGACAACATTAGGATGGAAAATATCAACCACATTCAGTTTAGATAGAACATGGAGTATTCTAGAAAAACGAGAATCGATTCCTTCTAATCGTTTATCTTCAGCTGACACAACGATGAGTACAATGTTGGGGAATATTTTATGTGAAGAAAGGTTTGACTCAATGAAATGTGATATTTTAGCTAGGTTTTCAGGGTCTTTCCCTTCTGTATCGCCAAATCCTGGCGTATCAATGAAATATACATCTATATAACTTCTGAAGGATTCTGAAAAGATAGTACAGCTATTTTCGCTGACATCTCGTGTTACGGATCTCCGACTACTCGTTGGAACAATTTCTTTATGAAATAAATAGTTTATAGTGCTAGATTTCCCACCTCCCGATATCCCATATAAAAATATAGTGGTTTGCTTTTCTGATCGCTGAGCCTGTCTAGTTCTAGCCTGCATTTGATCCTTGAGAGTGTCAAGGTATCGTCGAAAACTCTCAGATGGTTTCTCTTCCTCACTTGGCTGAGTTGAAGATGTTGGGTTGGCTTCTGCCATTAGAAAATCTAAACAAACTGATTAAATTAAGGGCATGCCTCATTTCAGGGACGGGATGGAACTAGGGTTGCCAGATTTTCAAAAGGCCAAACCCGGACATAATTTATTCTCTAAAAAAATGCTTATTGTAATGTTGTCTAATTTTAAATTTGTATCAATAACTTATCGTCAAAATATACAGAATACATAAATAATCAAGAGAAATTATAAATTATATTTCGTCTATTAGTTATTGCGGGTAAACTAAAATCTCAGAGAATAAAATTTGAAATAACAATTTGAATGTAGGTAATTCACTGTAAACCAGAGCTGCAAAGACACATAAAATGACCCTTGGCCCACGTGACTACATATCTACATATCATAATTCATCGTTGAAGCCATTGGAAACATGTTAGGCAGTTAGGGTCAGTACTCAGTAGTATACGTACACTATGGTAGCATTACAAATCAGTAATAATCCAAATTTCACAAACTTGCACTCTTTCTTCAAATATTAGAGAGTGACACGTTTGCAGCAGAGCAATAGCTAACTAAATAACTTAGATACGGATAGAATATATTGACAGTCCTGAGTAGTGAGTAGTCGGACAGGACTCAAAATTCTCCAAACCCGGACAAATTCATCCCATTCCCGGACTCCGGACAAATGGCTCGAAACCCGGACTGTCCGGGTCAAACCCGGACGTCTGGCAACCCTAGATGGAACATCCCGAAAATCTAGGTACCTAATTTCTGGAATGGGACTGGTTAAAATGCCTAATTTCCGGGACGGGTTATGATACCTAATTTCCGGGACGGAATACCGTCCCGCCCAAGAAATTAGGTATCTAGATTTTCCGGGACAGTCCCGTCCCTTCCCGGAAACTAGGCATGCCCTTAAATTAATGATTTGAAACTAAGTAATTATAAACAAATTCGATGCATTCTAATTCAATCATCAATGTCTGCGTAATAATTACATTTACTTAGTAACTATTGATAAGAACTTGGAGTTGTTATGAGAATTGATGGGGAAAAATTCTGTAAGAATTCCCCCCTTGGAAATTTGTGGAGAATGTACATTGAATAACCATACTTGTCATAAAATATTCCGCCAGTGTAGAATTTGTACGATCGGACTAAATATCTCATAAATATCTGACCTTAACGATCATTTTTTACTCTGGCAAGATATTTCAATCCTTTCAATCTAGATCAGATATTTCGGCTGTTTTAACCTTGGATATATTGTTGCTCTAAGTCTAACATATTCTGAGGAGTGGGTGCTGTTACCACAAATAAAATGACATGGGGCAAAAAGAGGTCCCCTGGACTGGTTTTGGAAAAAAATTTGGTTCAGGAAAGCAATTTTATTACAAACATGGCTATATTTAACATAATAATGGACTACTCAACCTGTAATTTAACTAAAGCGTGTGATGACAAGTGACAAATCGTGAGATATGGGAATATAGTATTACGAACTGAGGCTCTAAATCGTGAGAGTTGAGAAGTCATATGAGTATTTTAGTTTCCAATTCAATACTGGTACAACCCAGCAACTCAAAAAGTGCTACGGCGACTAAAGTTGATATTATATGAATTTCATACTTACTTCGTGCCAGGTAATAAAATGTGTTCCGACAAAGGCGGAACTATCCTAAAAGTGCTCCAATTATGTCGGATTACTCTAAAAAGTGGTACGGCGCTCGCCGTATCTGACGTACCGATTGTCCCGCCCCTGCAATATATAACTGCAACCATAGGCGGCGATTTGATCAAATTATTTGGGAGACGAGAATTTTTTCATCATCAGAGATTAACATAATTAATTCACTATCATTATAGTATAACAAGTAACATCTGAGCATAGCCTACTCTAATAATGCCTCACAGTAAAATAACCAAGGATGCGGTAATAGCCGAATGGATTAATACACGATCAGCCTAAAGTCGTCAACCATGTAGGATAGGCATTAAGAATGTATTACCAGCATATATAAACATGGCATCAAATAACATATATCCGTTGTCAAAATTTCGATTCGTCATCATATCATTGCGCAACAGGTCATTTTAAGCACGATTTTGACAATTTTCTAAGCTGTTTTAACCCTATTTCTAAATCAGCGGTTCCCAACCTTATTATTGTTATTACCCCGTTGTTCGACACTGTTAACCCTACTACCCCGAATTGAGGAGGCAATGTTTCAGAAATTCTTTATTAATTTAAATTAATTATTTATAATTATATAATCTAAATATGGAAATTAAATTTGAATATTATATGTTCAATGGGAAACTTGTTTCTGTTTTTTCCACTAATCTGTCAAATGAGGTTCCATTTTGCTCAATACTCATCGCAGATCCCCCTCGCAATCTAATTTATTGCGTTGCTTGGTTTTTATGGCAAGCAAAGACGAAAATCCGGCGGTAAGTTTTTCTGTAGGTAATATATAATAATAACCAATATAAATTTATCACAGGAATACCTTCAAACACGTTTAGTCAATATTAGTTTATAATTCACAGTATGAAGCCAATTAGAAACCATTAATATCCTGCAAAACGAATAACAGAAAATTTATGCTGAAGTAATAATAACAAATTCTGACCTGAATTATAAAGATAAAGAAGCACTCCATTACCCCTCGAAAATCTTCAAATTACCCCACTTGGGGTAATTACCCCGGGGTTGGGAACCACTGTTCTAAATGGTATTAAGGTGTGATTTTTGTATAGAACCAAGATTAGTACAAGGTGATTTGAAAAATTTAGAATTTTTCAATGGAATGTTGTTACATTCCTGCGTTGCTATGGTAAAGCATTTTGGTCAGTTTGGGCCATATCCTGCAAACTGTAAGAACTAGGTCTTCAAATTTGATCTTATTTGATTGGCAGTTGGCTACTTCCTATTAGATAATAATACAATTTAAACTTCTAAATTCACAGACTATAGAGTTATGAGACAATTTAGTGTTTTGGCCACACTCTTAAAATCAACCCATAACTCAAAACTCGTTGAATTTAGAAGTTCAGGTTGTATTATCACCTAATAGCAAGTAGCCAATTGTCTATCAAACACGATCGAATTTGAAGATATCTAGCTACTACAGTTTGCACGAAATGGCCCAAAATGACCAAAATGCTTTACTATAGCAACGCAGGAATGCAACAACATTCCATTGAAAAATTCTAAATTTTTCAAATCAACTCGTACTAATCTTAGTTCTATACAAAAATAACACCTTAATACCATTTAGAAATAGGGTTAAAACAGCTTAGAAAATCGCTAAAATTGTCCTTAGAACGACCTGTTGCGCAATGATATGATGACTAATCGAAATTTTTCCAACGAATATATGTACTTTGATACCATGTTTATATATGCTGGTTATACATTCTTAATGGCTATTCTGCATGGTTAACGATTTCAGGCTAATCGTGTATTAATCCATTCGGCTATTACTTCATCCCTAGTCCATGATTTTTAGTCTACTGTGAGGCATTATTAGAGTAGGCTATGATCTGAGTTTATTAATGTTTATAGCACGATTAATTTCTTGAAATTATACAATAAAAGTTTATAGTGAACACCAATAATATAATAATAGTGTGCATTACTTAACATTACTCCACTTTTCCTAAGTAGTTGGTGTAGAGAATAAATATTGGGGGCAAAATACTCGCCTCCCTACAGATATTATTGGGGGGCAATCGCACTCATGCCCCTCCCAGGATCGCCTCCTATGACCACAACTAAATAAAGGGCTTATGAATACTACAGATCACTAACTAGGCTTTCTCTTGACGTATCTAGGTGTGGAGTGACGCCTTATTAGCCTATAGAGACCTCCTAGAGTGATTGTATGTAACATCATCACATCAAATGGGGGAAGTCTACTTGGGAATGTATGTATCAGCATTCTACGGTTAGAATAAAATCAATTTATTTTTGATTCAGAATATTTAATAATCTCTCTCATTTCTCAGATTCGTCAAGCACTGGCTCGCTAAGATAAATTTTATCATGGGACTAAGTGGAGCCAAAAATTTACAAGAGTAGACTCTGGTTGAATCGGCTATTTCATCTACTCTAGGAGTATGAATAAACACGGTGGCGTGGCATGAAATGCATAATTAATGAGCGAGGAGGGCGTTTATTCGGACCCCAAGAGTACTCGAAGAAGAAAATTTCAAATAGGCTCACCTAGTCCATAGACGTAGTTAGATTTGTCAGGCAATTTAACTCTACAATGCTATGTTATAGAATTTAATATTACGTAATATGGAACTATAGAAGAATCAACCAAGTTGAAACTGCTGCATAGTGAGGGAGGTACTAAGCATCGGTTAATTATAGAAACACGATGGATAAGAACGAATACAATAATTCTTCTACCACTGCTTAACATGTATTTAAATCATTGAAACCACTTTAACCAAATACCAATTTAACCGAATAATGATCAGACCAAATAATTTGATTAACCGAATAATGGTCAAACCGAATAATTTGGTCAACCGAATAATGGTCAAACCGAATAATTAGTTTATTCGGAGTGAGTAACAAACTCAGAAAGAAATTGAAGAAATAGAAAATCTTAGAAAAGAAATGGAGAGAAGACTTTGTAAACTTAGTCCTGTTTCCATCCAATTCAGGTATATATCCAAAGGAATCGATTTAGCGAAAAGAGAAATGGACATTGATATTCCTAATGTGAAGCTAACGTGGAGAATGGATGAATTGAAAGATTGTATAGATAGAATATGCCGTTGTGATCAACATATTCTAGTTTATAATGAAGATACTACTCGGTATCAACTGAAATGGAGTAAATGCGAGGAAGGAAGTGGAGACAATCAACTCAATCGTCCATGGGGCATAGCGACTAATCCTATGAATGATAATATTTATGTAGCTGACGAATTCAATCACAGAGTTCAGATTTTCTCTAGAGAAGGAGAATGGATCAGATCTGTGAAAAATAACGAAATGAAATATATCCAGAAAATATTCTATTTCACAACCAATCAATTTACGTAAAATGTACTACGGCAATTCTGAAATTGAGTGAATCTACTGAGAAGAAAGAAATGTCTGAATCTTGTCATTTTTATCTCAGAGGTATCTGTACAGATAATATTCATATTTATGTCGGTCAATTCAGCGGAATGAGTCTAATAGTGTTAACTCTAGATTTAATTGAGGAAAAGCAGAATATCTCTCAAGACTGAATTCTGTGAACAAGATACTGAAATCAGAGATATATCTCTATCTCAAGAATTGTTTTATATTTTGCTATTCAAAACAGAATTTCCAATTCAAGTATATTCTAGAGAAGGCATTCTGACAAGATGTGTTGTTAAGAAAGATAGCATTAACAGTGCTTATTGTTTCTGTCTAGATCAGCAACACAACATCTTAGTAGCAGACTATGGAGACTCTAAAGTGAAGTTTTTTTCTAGAGTAGGGAAGCTACTCGCTCAGTTCGGTGAGAAAGGATCTGATAATAGACAGTTCTCTGCACTAGTTGGAATATATTTGAGTGAATTAGGAGATATTGTCACTGTTCAGCAGGGCAGTTCAAACTTATTGAAATGTTTCTGTCATTTGTGATTTTCTCTGAATTTTGAACTTTTCTTTATTTTATATACGTATTGTTATGTAACAATTATATTTCTCAAGTTCGTTTGTGTTCATATTCACTAACTTATTCATATTTAGTTTTCTTGAAATTTGTTCACTCTCTATTTTCTTAGTGCAGCTCCTAGTATTGGAAATGGTTTGTGTCATGATCGGCGTGCGACGTCCGTTCCGTACTTCTGTCCATTTGTCTGCTCACTCCTATAATTATCTTGGTCAAACTTGTTATATGGCATAGTCTAGTATGGGGCTTTCTTCCATTCTGATAGTTAGTGTATGTCACCTCTCCCCATCCCACAATGACATTGCAATTTTCCAATACAAAATCCCCATAGACAGTTTCGAGCACGACTTAGCGCTTAATTTCTCAGGCAATTCGTTATCAATCTTGGTCAAACTAAAATACTTTGCTATACTGTGATAGATATCCACTGTGATTTTCAAAAAAATCGACAAAAAAATGGGTTTGCATTCCAGAAAAGGTGCTGTTTAACTGCATGAAAAAGTCCGGTTTATTATTATTTGTATGGGAAAGAATCAAGTGTTGAAATATTTTTGTCCGATTAGTGTACGCATGCATAATTGATTAATACTACTAAGAGCTATAATTTCAGTGCTACTAGCATGGGCGTAGGAATTTTTGTAGCGGGGGCATATCAACCAGCTGGGGGAACTATGGATCGATCCTGAGAGTGAAGAAGAAGGATTCAACTTGTTCCCCTACCACACCAGCACTCACCAAACTCCCTCAGACAAGGGTATACATGCCAACCTGAGCCATGATAAAAGCGGGACGCAGCGTTGAATTTGGCGGGACATGGCGGGACGCAATAGAAATGTACTATACATAGAATTAAAAAAAGCGGGACATAATGGGGAAATTTCACGTAAAAGCGGGACACTCGAAAAAATTAGCTCAATAGAAGAGTAAAAAAATCGGGACGTCCCGCCAAAAACGGGACAGTTGGCAGTATGCAAGGATAAGGAAGTCAGGTTAGAGGTGTGAAAGGGTTTGAAGATAACAATAATGAACAGTGATCAGTGCATCGCTGTGTTAGAGCTGTTCTAGCAGGAGCTGAAGAGTTCCCAGAACTACACAAGAGGATGTGGTTTCAGCAGGATGGGACCGCCCACAACACCAACACCTCCCTTAACTGTCTCAAGATCCACTTCAAGAAGCGGGTCTTCAGCAGGAAGAAGACTATCTGTTGCCCCTCACTCTCCTGACCTCGGTCCAGACTTTTCTTTGTAGTTATTTGAAAGACAGAATTGGTTGAAGCAGTGCGTCCGAACTTGATCCTTTCATAAGTTAGCCACAAATCTGCCAGTTCTTTCTACGGTCACATCACGATGGCCACAGCAACAGCTGACAGATTTCGGTATTATCTATAATGCAGAACTTTCTACAAAACAATATACGAATCTTATGAAATTCATATATTGTATACGAACTCTAGTACGAGTATTAGATAATCAGGAATGTGGGTAGTAGCTAAGTCTACGGGAATGAGGAATGTCACAAGTGTAAATAAATCGCATGGATTTTAGAATGGACCATGGATAGAATTAACTTTTGTGAATAGTGACTATATATCCCAAAATTAGGATGCATGTGTGACGTTAGAGATGGTTAGACAACGAAACTATGCATACTCATTCACAGCTGTGAATGTCACTGATACACAAGCACTTCACTTGCTAGCGTTACATGGCTGGCAACTGTACTCTAAACAAATCGTGTGATGGCATGTAGTGAATCGTGAGATATGGTGAAATAGTATTATGAACAGTTTTCTAAATCTGAAATAATCGTGAGTAATTGTCTCATATAACAGCGAAAATCATGGGGCACACGACGAGATCGTTAGAGTTGAGAGGTCTGTGAATAGTTCGTGTCCACAGAGCATAGGTGGTGGAACCATGGATGCTACTGGGTCTACAACCCTAAACAAACCTTCAAGAGCTTAGCTATCTTGGCATCCATCTCCTTAATGTTAAGAAAGAGCTATCGTACATGCCAACCTCTACTAGGAAAGAAGAGGGACATGAGTAGAGTTTTAGCTGGACATACAGCTATACAATGAAAAGCTGGACTATTCTAGTTCTTGGAACGTTTTAACGGTACAGTACTTATGTCCGAAAAAGTATTAAAAATTTAGCACAAATTTCACCCGAAAATTAGTTCCATTTTTGTACTACAATCGCTAACACGTGGGCGCTATTGTAGAGTTTGAAAAGAAGTCGTGAACCATGGAATTTAATCTCGTGGGCTCCAGGTTTCCCACCACTGATTAAAAAGTTGAGTTAACTGAACAGTGTTAGAATATTTTTGATGCACTCTATTTTAGACCACCCAGTACGAAAACACACAAACACAAACACATATTGCAATTACGAATTTACTATTGATCCCGAATTAATCAGAATAACAAGGACGACACAATTCAGCCATTGCTATTCAGCTCTCTGTGGTGGTTGGTGTCAGACAAAATCTTGTTTTCTCTCTTGCACAATGTCCTAATAGTGATATTATGATGGATCGACACTATACTGATACACTATAATACTGTATAGCGACGCAAATTGTGTCGCTATACAGAGACACAATTATAATATTGCAATGGAATAGGATCGTTAATTTAACATTCGTAACCTGATCTCTGCACTGGTGCACTGTTCCAATATAAATAGCCTTACGAGACTCCTGTTCATTCACAATACTATCCTATTAGCAATATTACGAGTTGAGTAGAATGGCCGTAGCGTTTCCCGCCCCACAGCCCGTGGACCCAGTGGAGGTCCACATCAACCACTTCTTCGACCGCGTGGTCGCGTGTGCACAGCACAGAAGAGCGACACTCCTGAATGCCGCGCACGAGAAGAGACAGGAAATGGCAGCTAGAGTAACAGAGCGCGAACGCAGCGAGCAGCAGCTTCTGACCACGAGAGCTGAGATAGAGCGACACCTCAGAGAAAACTTCCTTCGAGAGACACAGGAGCGCCTCCTAGAAGAGATAGAGCAGAAATTGGAAGTGTTACGTGCTCCTATCCCCGACAAGTATCTGGTGTTTCGAGGCGAGTGTGAACAGCTAGAGCAGCTGATTGAAGGTGTGGGAGAGATCTACGAGGAAGAGGTACCAGTTGTCCCCCGATACCACGATATGAGACCCACAGTAGCAGTTGCGAAGGAAGGTAAAGCTCCTGGTGAACTCTGGGATCCTAATTGTGTCGCTATAGACCCAGCCACTAACCACATATATGTCGCTGAAGGAGGTTTTAATTTCGCGAGAGTGTCTATATTTTCAGAGTCGGGCGAGTTCCTAAACAGCTACACTCATGAGCACATGAAATCATTATGGGGTATCGCCATACACGAAAACAACCTGTATGTAACTGACTGGGTTGTGCACGCTGTGTTCCACTTGAAAATAGAGGCTGACTTCCGTCTGGTGGCTAGGCAAGGGAGAAGAGGGTCTGGTATCGGACAGTTTGATTCACCCCGCCAACTCTCCATCTCTACGAATGGAGATGTGTACATTGCTGATAAAGACAACGACAGAATCCAAATCCTAGATAACTCCCTACACCCGATTAAAGAAGTGACACATCCATCCATGCACTGGCCTCAAGACGTAAAATTAACGACAGAAGAGATGTACGTACTTAGTTCAGAAGATTCTCCTTGTGTGCATGTATTTACTCATACCGGATACAAGACACGCTCTCTAATCCCACGTGATGGAGGAATGCCTATACCCTACTTCTTCTATCTCGACACCAAAAAGAATTTAATTATCAGCGATTGGGGTGCTCACCAGATCCGAATAATCTCAAATGAAGGAGATCTCCTCCACACGATAGGGGAACGTGGACACCAAGTAGGAATGTTTATTGGTCCTCATGGATTAGCTCTGACTTCAAATCTAAACTTAGTTACTGTGTCCTGTAATAATAACTACAGACTTCAAATATTTTCTTCTCTATAAGTGTTGTTTTGTGTCATTATTTGTTTGTTTCTATTTAGTTCATAATTAAACATTGACCTCCATCTATTCATATTTAAACCTAATTACCATCCACTTCCATAAGGAACTAAGGTTGCATAACTCCATCCCACTTATATCACTAGGAATGACAGAGTGTAGCACTGATAGTATCGACTTCTCTATTCCTGATCCTACAGCACTAACGAACCAATAGTCTCCTACTCTGTTACCGTGTCTACAGACCTGAGGATACTCACGGGTAATCTCTGACGTCATCAGAGGAGGAACATGTGTCACTGTATCAGCTGATCGTGGAGGAAGTGGTCTCGAGATGGTTCTACTAAGAATGTGACTCTACTTTGATGGAGTGTTAAAGAAGTTCTATTTCTGTGTTTTCTAATTTTATCTCTGCTCTTTATTCTCTTTTGTATTCTAAACAGCTGTTTTTATTCTTCTGATTTCATTGGTTGGTGTGAAATGTCACCTCTTTATTTGAAGTGTGAAAATTATATGTGAGAATGTTTATTCTGAATTTATTATTAAATTCACATTTCTATCACCCTGTGTTATGTAGCACTAGAATCTGATTGGTCAGTTGTACCGTCTTATGCTATTGTTTCTATCTGCGTCCATTCGAACCGTCCTCCTCATCAACAGATCAGCTGTCCAATCGAGAAAGAGTATAGACCACTTCACACCTTTTCTAAGACAGTTCAGCGAGATGGCAAGTGAGAACACTGCTGATGTGAATGTTCTTATCAAGCCTCAGGGAGAAGTGATCAAATCCCTCAAATCCTCAGGTGGGGCGTGAAAATGTTTATATTACTTATACAATATAATACGATACAAATTTCAGAATTTTGTATCATCCACAAAACGTAAATAAATGAATCAAGTAAATAACCAACAATTAGACTCACAACTAAACTAAAATATTGTATTTAATTTCTGTAAGTTTATAAACCTATTCTATGTACACCAAAACCATCCAATCAAACTGTGAGCTGAATCTAGTTCTATTTTTAGAAGCTCCGCAAGAGTAGATAGACAAAGCCATTGCTAAGCTCCAGCTGATCAAGAAGGAGCATGGGAAAGAGGACAAATTCCAAGTCGCCTTAAAGTGCGCTAAGGAGACACGGGATTTCGACCCGTATCAGATGTCCATACGCGACCAGCTGTTCCAAGTGATCACGTCATGCTTCAAACGTCACGGCGCCGTTACCATAGAAACTCCGGTATTCGAGCTGAAGGAGACTCTGACGGGAAAGTACGGCTAGGATTCCAAGCTGATCTATGAGAGAGCTCCTCTCTTTCAGATACGACTTGACTGTCCCGTTTGCAAGGTAGAATATTCCAATTATATTTCAATAGATTTTGAATATTTCTATCCTCCACAGACAATATGCCATACTTAAACTTGGTGAACCATGGATAAGTTTAGCATATTGATGATATGAGAAATAAGTTTACATAATTTTTGATATTTCAGTAACACATCCGAATTATTACGGATGTGATATACTGTTCTTACCATTGGACTTCTTCAACAGTTTTACATACAAGTGATACGGGTGCATTTGCCCTCCTAGGAATCAAATGAAGAGATGTACCTGAATTGTAGATATTCCAGATATTCCAGATATTCCAGATAGACATACAAATCTTGTGTGAAGAACTGTATTGTAATAGGGACTGTCGAGAACCTTATAGAAGATCCAATTTTCTTTCTAACCAATCAGATACAATCGTTAATTTAGAGATGCAATTGGACCATGAAGTGTTTTTTCGATTTCTATTCATCCATGGTTACTGATTAAACCTTCAAATATGTGAATTTATTTTAGTCTTCCTTGTTTTTCAATGTATATATACTGTATTATATTCCAGCTCATGGTTACATTCCTTGTCTACAGATACGTCGCCATGAACAGGATAAAGCAGATAAAGCGCTATCAAATCGCTAATGTCTACCGCAGAGACAATCCTTCCATCCAGAAAGGAAGGTGCAGAGAGTTCTACCAGTGCGACTTCGACATATCTACGACCCCATGCTCCCTGACGCTGAATGTGTATGGATCATGGTGGAGATTCTCAGAGAGCTAAATTTAGCAGATTTCGTCAACAAGGTTGACCACAGACAGGTGCTAGATGCTATTTTTAGCGTTTGTGGTGTGAGTGAGGATAAGTTTCGGACTGTTTGTTCTTCTGTGGACAAGTTGGACAAGATGACATGGGAGGAAGTGAAGTAAGATATTGTTTGTTTGACTAGTACTTATAGTACATCCTTACTATTAAAACTCAATTAATATACGTATATATATATATATATATATATATATATATATATAACGAATGATTGAAGAAACTGCCAGGCGCAGAAAGCTGATTTTTGGTATGTGGGAGTCTTTTGGCTATGGCTCCACTAAGTTCTGAGCTCAGACGAAAATGTAGATTCATCATGGAATTATGACGTCATTGTCACCTTTTTATAATTAGAAATTTCAGTTTGTCGACAATAACTCAGCCATTTTAAGTGATAAAAGGCTGAAGTTTAAAAAAATGATTACTCATCACTCTGTTATGACGTCATCAATACGCATCAAATTTTCAAATTGACAAATTTGGTGATTTTTCGTGCGATATCGATTATAACAGTAGGACAGACGTATTTAGGAATGTTATATCCCTTATAATTAATCAAAGGGCACCTCCGGCGAACACTAACTGTCCGCCAGCCGCGCATCTCTGAATGTTTATTTTATATAATGTAGGAAATTTATAGTCTTCCATTCTAATGGATTAATTACAGACCCATTTCAATACGAAATCATTTTTTATATTTGTTTGTTTTCTTATTTTAACTTTCACACCTCTAACAGAACTGAGCTTGTCTCGGAGAAGCACATTCCAGAGGAGACAGCAGACAGAATAGGCGCATACGTGACCCAATCAGGAGGCAGCGAACTCCTCTCCAAACTCCAGTCCGACCCTCTCCTCTCAGCCAATCAGAACGCAGTACAGGGCCTGAATGAACTGCAGCTGCTGATTGGCCAGTTCGTGACCTATGACATGAGTTTGGCGCGTGGACTGGACTATTACACCGGTGTCATCTATGAGGCTGTGTTTGTCGGCGGACACAAATTGGAAGTTCGCTTTTCAAGTTCGAAATATTGTCCAATTGAGTGTAAAAATTGGCATTTTAATTTCAAGTGACAATATTCCAAGAATCGATTCGGACAAGCGACAATATTCCAAATTACGATTCGGACAAGTGACAATATTCAAAATTATGATTCGGACAAATGACAATATTCCAAGAATCGATTCGGACAAATGACAACTTAGAAATTCGGACAAATGCAGCGTCTCCCTTCACAGATCCTAATACAGTATTAATAAATACATTATAATTGCGTACTACAACTAGGATGTTTACTCTACAATTTAGTTAGAAGCTGGGCATGCCTAATTTACGGGACGGGATGCCGTCACGTCCAGTAAATTAGGCATGCCCTCAGAAGCTATGACTAATTGAATTGAATAGAAATATTATACAGTAGCTAGTGGATATAGTGATAGTGCCGGAGACAGGGAATATTGGATCAAATTATCACCAGGGCCGTAGCAAATTGTCAGGTTGGTCAGGTTTCAACCTGACCAACTTTCGGAGCAGAGTAAAGTTGGTCAGGTTGTTTGGTCAGATTGGTCAGGTTGTTTGGTCAAGTTGGTCTCTCAATGAATTTATAGCGAACTCCGATAACCGTTCTTCTATATTTGCAAAATATTAACATTATTTTCTCTTTTTTATGATGGTAAAGTAAGCCATAATTATAGTAGAAACCGGGTTTTTCTTACATTTCTTTTCAGCGAAAAAAACGATGAAAAATAGCAGCAAAGTTGAATTGTTTACACAATCAATAAAATTAAACAGTAAGAAAAAACGATAGGTAAGAAAAGCGGTTTCGACTGTATTTTGATAAATCTCAGCACAGAGTTGAACTAATTTCTACGCACTATTTTTAAAAATTTATAACAACCTGACCAATAATTTTTACCTTGATACGGGCCTGATCACTATATCCAACATACTGTATTACTATATCCAATAAATTTAGTATGGAATGTCATCGACTGGGGCACCTCAAACCGAACAAATTTATCACTATATCCAATACATATATCATATATCTAATATCACTACATCCAATATCTATTGTAGTTTATCCAAGAAACTCTCTCTATTATAAGTAATCTGAGAATGCTTTAGTACGTCAATGATGGTTGCTATGGTAACCATGAAATGTTATCTAGAGCTGAGTTCATTGAGACTATTAGGAAAAGCTTTATTGCTTTGAAGAAACTTCCTCATCTCCCAGTGAATGAATCCTACTCGATTTCATCTCCAAATTGAATCCACAAATTATTTTCTAAGCAAGTCAAAATGCTTTTTTGCTGAAATTTTATCCAAACATATATGTTCACTACCATCTCAAGAAATTTAAAAGTACACTCCCATCCCGTCTAGGGTAGCTTTACCGTTCATGTATGTAGAAGTTATATTTAAAATAGATTTGATAAAGAAACTCCTGGTTTTAAGAGTAGATTAATGGAATCTGATTGATCATATTTCAAGATTGAAACTGAAATACGGATGCGATCGCTGTCAATGATCAAAAGCACGAGATAGGCCTGCAATAATCAATATACTATTTGATTGAATGTTTTTAACATTGTACGCGGATGAGTACTAGATAATAAAAATAATTATATATCAAAATAATGTGACTAATTCTAAAACAATATTCATATAACATTAAATATACATCCTGGGGGAGAATTGGAGTTGTATAGAAACACAAAAGGACATGTTCTAAAAGCATATACTTACACTAATCACTTATTCAAATAGGGGAGAGTAAATTTTCAATAAAGTATCTCATAATTAGTATTATCGTTGTTACAGTATGTAGCAATGACTTTTTGCTCTTGCACTCGCTTCTATTCGTGTCAGAATCATATCTTCTTCTTGGTATGAAATCTCAGAATTTGATTCTAGATTTGGTATAGTAATAAAACAACCCTGAAAATTCTGATTGGTTAGGTCGGTTTGCTCCTCAGTTTTGGGGAATTCAGGCGCGTAAGAACGGATTTCTTTACGAGGAAAGTTTGAGAGTATAGCGTGTAGAGACTTGGAATTCACTATATTGTCTAAGCAAATAATATTTTCTCCAATTGAACTTGTCCAATCGTCCCATTTCTGAGGAGTTACATCAAAAATTGATTTTGAATAGTACTTCCTTTTCCCTCCTTTCCAATGGAGTTGACAGCTTTTCAATGTATCTTGAATCTCGTCATTATGGGGTGTTTTCATTTGGTCAGTCTGATTTTGAGTGCACTTGAAGTACGATTCAAGTTGAGTTAATAATTCTGCACTTTTCTCAGCTATGGCTCTTTCGCTATCCCTTTCACTCCTTGGACGACAAAAAAATAGCTCTCCTTCGACGAAACCTCCAAAATACAATCCTGTAGTGCAGTGAGTATATTGATCGGCGAACATTTTCATATCAAGGTTTCTGGGTAGAGATTTTTCTAATGATCCAATAAACTTCCCATTTAAATTTTTTAGATCATCAATATCGACCTGAAACAAGACATAAGAGATTCGAAAAGTTATTTTCAAATGTCTGAAGAGATGTTTTGTTGCATCCTTATCATGATTAATGTCTATGACAATTTTTCTGACATCTTTCACTGAGCATGATTCAGGGATGTTCATTGAATAGTTTCCACAGTTTACACCCTTCAAAGGACCAGTTTCTATAACTCGATTTCGTTTTATTTTGGATTGTCGGGAATAGCCGACACCTAGTGAACTAAAATCTAGGCTTAGATCTATCCGAGAAACTTTAAACAAATGAACCAGCCAATCTGTTTCCTCATTAGTAAGCTGATAAGGATGGATTGTCTGTTGAATAGTACTCAGATCTTGATTTGTGAGATTCATAATTTCAACTATTTTGTTTTTCTGTAAATTATAAACTAAAGGAAAAATTCGAATGTCATCAAAACCGATATATTCCAAGAGACTCGAATAAATATCGCTTTCCTCCGGGTTGAAAAGTTTTTCACCAATGCATTGTTCCCATTTGGCGTAATCAGTTTCAGGTAGATGTAGTAGTGCAGTGCTGCTGCTCAGTTTATCGATTTCATAGCTGCTAGACTCACTGAAGAGTAGTCGAATAGCTTCAGCACCAACTTCATCTCCAGACTGTTTCATCAAGTGAATCATGGCTTGGAACAAGTTGAGAGGTTGTCTCGTACCGTCTGGTAATATCTTCCATTCTCCTTCTTGTTTTAATTCCCCTCTCTTATCCAAATTCTCAATGAACATTACAGGTACTTCGATAGACAAATGAGCTCGAGCCAAAACCTTACAAGTCTCTTCGATTCTTTTTGATTGTGCCTTATATTCTTTTTTAGTGAAATACATAGCATTCGTGACAGCAATAACAACATTAGGATGGAAAATATCAACAACATTCAGCTTAGACAGAACATGGAGTATTCTAGAAAGCTTCGAATTGTTTTCTTTTAATCGTTTATCTTCAGCTGACACAACGATGAGCACAATGTTAGGGAATATTTTATGTAAAGAAAAGTTTGAGTCAATGAAATGTGATATTTTCGCTAGGTTTTCAGGGTCTTTCCCTTTAGTATCGTCAAATCCTGGCGTATCAATGAAACTTATATCAATATAACTTCTAAATGATTCTGAAAAAATAGCACAGCTATTTTCGCTGACATCTCGTGTTATGGATAATTCTTCACTTGTTTGAACAATCTGTTTATGAAATAAATAGTTTATAGTGCTAGACTTCCCTCCTCCCGATATCCCATATAAAAAGATAGTGGTTTGCTTTTCTGATCGCTGAGCCTGTCTAGTTCGAGCCTGCATTTGATCCTTGAAAGTGTCAAGGTATCGTTCATAATTCTCAGATGGTTTCTCTTCCTCACTTGGCTGAGTTGAAGGTGTTGGGTTGGCTTCTGCCATTAGAAAATCTAAACAAACTGATAAATTCATACCTACCAACACCTCTTGAAAATTTCCCTGGATTTTAGGAGTGAAATCCCTGATGTTATCATATTTTCAATTTCATTTAATGACTAAATTAGCATGAAGACAGGTTAACTGTAGAATGCCCAGCATTTATATGGCTTCGTGCCATAGAAAATGGCTTGGAGACATCCGCGATATCGGGGACACTGTGTCCCCTCTGGGCATTCTACGGTTAAATTTCCAAATTCGCTATCCAGGGAAATCCTTGGATATCTAAGGAATTTCGTGGATCTTAAATAAAGGCCGAATATATGTAATTAAAGATTTCGTAAATGACAAGTAAACTATTTAAAGAAAGGTACATCGTATATAATGTTATCTTACGCGTTCGAAATTCGTGAGTTCAGGAAATTTTACATGATCCCTGAAGACTTGCTAAATAATGAGGAACATAAAATTACAATAAATTCCATAAACTATATTCCATTAATGGAAATTATTATAGGCTCTGGATTTTTCATTAAATCCCAAAAGCTCTGATTTTTCATTAAATCCCTGGATCATAAGTCATTTCCCTGGATAATCCAGGGATCTCTGGAGGGTTGGTAAGTATGAAATTAATGATTTGAAACTAAGGAATAATAAACAAATTCGATGCATTGTAATTTAATCATCAATATGTACGTAATAATGACATTTACTTAGTAACTATTGATAAGAACTTGGAGTTGTTATGAGAATTGATGGGGAAAAATTCTGTGAAAATTTCCCCTTGGGAATTTGTGGGGAATGTACATTGGAATAATCCTATTTGTCATAAAATATTCTGTCAGTGTAAAATTTATATGGCCGGACTGAATATCTCAAAAATTTTAGTATCTAGGTATGGAGTTGTGCCTTATTAACCAATTGAGACCTCAGTGATTGTAACGTCATCACACCCTATGGGAGAGGACTACTTTAGTATAGCTAATTAAATGCCGCAAAAGATAGACTCAGACCAATTTTTTTGACAGCCCAGAGAATTCGTCAGATCACTAACATGCCTAGCTGCGCCTACAGTGGGTCATCTACATAATTAATCAGACAATTCTTTAAAAATAAATCAATTTATTTTGATCTAGAATATTTAATAATCTCTCTCATTTCACAGATTCGTAAAGCACTGGCTCGGCTCCACCAAAAAAAATTGTCATGGGACTAAGTGGAGCCAAAATTTCCAGGATTCTGGACTTGAATCGTCTATTTCATCTACTACTCTAGGAATCCGAATAAACTGGATGGGATGGTAAGAGATGCATATTTAATGAGCGAGGAGGGCGTTTATTCGGACATCTAGAGTACATGTTAACATAATTTGAAATATTCCTACTAACTACCACGTAACTATCTGCAGTTTTGCTAAAGGCAACTTCCAAGAGCGTACGTGCCAACTTGAGTAATGATTAAAGTGGGAAGCGAAGTTGAATTTCGTGGGACTTGGCGGGACGTAATAGTATCATCCAAGAAAATAACGGGAATAATGAAAAATGCTATGTAAAAATGGACGCTTGTGAAAATAAGTTCAATAGAAAAGCTAAAAAACGCGATGTCCCGCCAAAAATGGAACGGTTGGCATGTATGCAAGAGATCCTTTAATAAATTGTCAAAGAGTAAAATGACCAACAATATAAAAATCATAAATCGCGTAGAATTCTCAATCTCAATTAATCCTATAAGATTCACTATGAGGAGTCATTATGAAATAAAGTACAGTATACTATGCATACATACATACATACATACATTACATTCATAATTGATTAATAAGAGCTATAATTTCAGTGCTACTAGCATGGGCATAGTCTGGAATTTTTGTAGCGGGGACATATCAACCAGCTGAGGGTCAAGGGGCAAAGCCCCTTAGATGGTAACAATTTATCCCACAATTTGGACAGGTTTATCTAATTTTGAGTTTCTAGAAATACAAATTTACTTCGATAACACTTCGCTCTCACCAATTATTTTATAATTTACTGAATAAATATTGACTTTATCCAGCTAGGGAGGCAGCTGTCTCTCCCCTCTCCCTGCGCCCTTGACTACTAGCTAAGCTAACCTGAATCAATAATACAAATACCAAAATAGATTTGAGAAAACACTTGCTCTGTTTGTGTTAGAATTTTTCAATGCTTTATCATGTATAATATCTCGCTAACTATTTTTGTTAGAGATACAGTTACTATGACAGCTCTGATCCAATGTTTTTTCTCTCAATTTCCGTAGCAGTAGTTTGAAAAAGGTTTTAAAACCTTTTATCAACTTTAGCCCTATCATCTCCCACAACCGTGTAGGTTGAAACCGCTTCAACCAAATACCATTTTAACCGAATAATGGTCAAACCGAATAATTTGGTCAACCGAATATTTGGTCAACCGAATAATTTGGTTAACCAAATAATACTTGATTATATTTTTGCATAAATTTGTATCTATTATATAAATATTCATACAAAAATATAATCAAGTATAAGTAGGCCTATTAGACTTATTTGTGTTCGGACCACCTCATGTAGGAACGTGTGACTGTATTGGGAAAGCATTCAAATTATTTGTTTGACCAAATTATTCGGTTGACCAAATTATTATATATATACGTATATATATATATGTGAAATTCTCAGTCACCACACCTCAAAACGAAATTAACTTTCAACGCATGCGAAACTTCCGACAACCACATATGAACAAATTATGTTCGATAAGAGAAATTGTCTTTTTCCAAAGCAGCGATACCAAAGAGGAACGAAAGGTATATACGTCAGTTCGGCTCAGTCGATTTTATCCTAATAGAAACTACAACTAATCCACCTCTTTCTCTAAACAATCTCTGTCCCAAATATATATCAGAGTAAAATGAGCAAAGAAGCATAACAACACAAGGTACCAACTTCTACCCAAATTGGTATATTGTTGCTTCATATTATGGAGCTTACCAAAACATAGGTTCCAACCGACCCCAATAGTCCTTGCAAAAATCGTATTTACTCTGAAAACTGCATTTCTCGCAAGTACACGAATCAAATAACTTGGGCCCTAAACTTGGGCTATGCGAATGTATGCTTGTAGTCAGGTGGAGGTTTATCAGATATTACTTTGCTTCTGTTTCTATTTTATGGAAAATCTCGTTGCTTATGACGTCACATGTAACAGTAGCTGGCTTTGTGTTGAACGAGAGAATAAGTTACGAGGTGTGGTGTACAGAGCAAGAACATTGTGACTGGGAAGTTGGACACGATGGTATTAGCTAGCAACATTATCTACTTTACCTTGACTTCCGTCTCCTAGAATCTGAAGTGGCACCAGCAGTTGTTAGTCAGGAGTGGTAATGTGTTGACTGGATTATTATATACAAGTATTAATCCTATGTTCTTAAATTAGAAACTTACAGTTTGAAATGCTGAATTTGATATAGCTGAAAATGACTCCACCAAATGATTCAAAGATGTTAGTTCTAATTCTATTTTAACGTTAAAATGTAAGCATATGCTTGCTCTGTCAATCTGAGTTATCAAGAATCTGAGATAGATACAGCATAGATCTACGCACAAGAAGATTTAAAATAGGCTTCACCTCTAGACACTTATACGTAGTTAGATTTGTCTAGGCATTTTATCTCTACAATGCTATGGCAATAGAATTTAACCCACGCTTGCCACAGGAATGTGTTGCGTCATTTCCGGTTTAAGCCATTTTCAATGGGGAAGCCATACAAGTTTGGGGTTACTACTATAAATAGAAAAAACCCAAACGCTTTCAAGGGTAATAATAGTACGTAATATGGAACTACGGAAGAATCAACCAAGTTGAAACTTGATTATACTGCATGATGAAGGTACTAAGCACAGACTAATTATAGAAACACAATGGATAAGAACGAATACGATCATTCTTCTATCACTGCTTAATTAAAATGTATTTAATTAAATGTTATGTTACAATTCGCGGATAAAGGACTTCATATGCACAGCTATCGAAGAGTAGTCGAAATTTGTTCCCAGAAATTGTCCAGGTATTTGAGAACCAGGTTCCACCCATGGTAATAATTATTTATCACATATTTGAGATATTTTATGTGGGGGAATGATACTTTTGGCCTCTTCTGTCCACTGGCTGATTTGTAAACAATAGTATGCATGAGTGTAAACCTGGGGTGGTGGTATCTAACTAGAGTGGAGCTAGAAGTGCGTCAGGAGTTTCACTTGCAGTGTTTAGGATCGTTAAGATTGGAATATTACCCAATTTACCCTACATTATAAAGTTATTAATAGAGTTGAGCCTTTATTAATAGAGTTGAGAGTTACAAAATTGTCCTTGAAATACAATTTTTATAAGATTTTTTTAATTGAAAACAATAGCAATTCTACAATGGCAACAGCAGATCCAGGATCTGGTCCTGTTAGTTTATTCGGAATGAGTAACAAACTCCAGAATAAAGTGAACTCGTTTAGAGAAGTGATTGAAAGGAAGAAGTTGGAAGTGAGAAGAGTCAGCAAAGAAATGAGAAGTCTTATCGAAAAGAAAGAAGAAGCAATTATCCGAGAATTGGATGCAATTTTGGAAGAAGTGAATACTAGAATGGAGAAGAAGAAAACTGAAACTCAGAAAGAAATCGAAGATATAGAAAACCTTAGAAAAGAAATGGAGAAAAGACTTTGTAGCCTTAATCCTGCTTCCATCCAATTCAGTCATGTATCCGAAGGAATCGATTTAGTGAAAAGAGAAATGGACATCGATATTCCTAATGTGAAGCTAACGTGGAGAGTTGATGAATTGAAAGATTGTATACATAGAATGTGTCGTTGTGATCAACAGATTCTAGTTTATAATGAAGATACTCGGTATCAACTGAAATGGAGTAAATGCGAGGAAGGAAGTGGAAACAATCAACTTTGTGGCCAATTAGGTATTGTGACTAATTCCATGGATGAGAATGTTTATGTAACTGACCAATGTAATGATAGTTCAGATTTTCTCAGCGGGATTTCGTTATAACCGATATAGTTTTGTGTTAGTAATGATATGGTAGGTTAAAATAATTTGATATAACCCATTTTGTTTGCTTAGTTTCAGTTTTAATATGATTTGAGCTGGCGATAGCTAAACCCAGGCCTAGGACTGACATGTATACGGCCTCCCTCCTCAAAATTAATAAATTTGCTTCAAATATGTGAAATATATGAATAGTAACTTGCAAGTATACTATGTAGCTACGTATATTTTGAAATTTATTGACTTTAATTGTCATTAATAATAATTGTTATCACGAGACACGGTTCGGTTGTGTAATTACTACAATCTATGTACACCCCAACGTCTATTCTATAATCTAGTCAGAAACTATAACTAGATCATTTTCTTTATATCAAAGACACTTTACGACAACCTAAACTTTCTGGCTTATTGTCGAAAAATCAGTGACCCAGAGAATGATGTCACGACGGACGACACCAGGCCTTGCAAGGTCTCTTTTTTCTCACTATTTTTCTCACTGCCCCCCTCACTGGCCTTGAATATTAGAATACCTATGTCCATAAATAGTAACCATGTATCTCCATTTGTAGGTGACAAAGTATGTCCGGAACTTCCTCCGTCCGTGGAGGTCATCTCTGAGCGGAAGCGGTTCTACTTCGACGTGAAGAAGAATGACATGGGCGTGTTCCTGCAGATCAGTGAGGTAGCTGACTCCTCGGATTCCCATGCTGTTAGTGATATCAGTCTACTGTCAATTCGTTTTCTGTATGCGAACTACTAGTATAACTAATCCACATAGCACCCTCATTTTTTTTAAGGTTGAGACCTTGGTATACCTCGCTATAACCGTAGTGTAACCACAGAAAAAATATCGCAGCGTAATTTTCACAAGATCGTCCTTAAAAACTTTGCCACTGCACTCATCCAGGTTTTGCTATGCAATTGAGTATACATATTTCCAAGTCGAGTTTCTCTAGGAATTCGTTGCTAAAATTGGCTGTATATAAGTGTCATGATTCTGTCTAGAATTATAATAATATTATTCCTATTGCGTATTCACTCCTAAGTTTATGCTTGCTTAAACCATTGTCTCTAGATTTCCAGGTTCATCAATTTCCGTTTAATCTTCAGTTATAAATTTAGACTTCGCTATATTTATACTATTTTCTCACAGGTGGCGAGGCGTAGGAGGCGACACATCAACGTCCCTCATCTCTCCTGGGCTTCTTGCAAGAAGGCGATTGGGAATTTGTTGGAAGACCTTCCCTACGTGCCCCCCTCGAAGTCCCCAGAGGAACCAGGAGCCCTGGTAGAGAACGGCGAGGTACCAGCTCCCCCTGATAAACAGGAGACAGAAACTGAACTCAGGACTGTTGTCACAGCCCCGGAAACCTAGTCCAACTTCCCTGACAGCAGTTAGATTGTAGCTAGCGTAGAGTAGAGGATATTTGAAATCGTATGGATTAACTGTTCAAGGTTTAATGCAATTTTAATTATTAACTGCCTTAATAGCGTGTCACAGAGATCCTATTATGCTGTAATGGGAGTTTTTCGTCCTGGATTTGATTACAGTCGAAACCGGGTTTTTTTGACAATCGGTATTTTTTGACAATTGTTGGTGTAAAATCTGAGTTTTATGTATAGTTGACACTGTGTTTTTTGACACCCAATTTTCAGCAATTATTTCATGACATCCATAACAAAACAGAAACGTCTGACACTGACGGAAAGGCACGATATAGTCCTGCGTCTCGACAAGGGTCACCCTCTGACGGCAATTGCCAACGACTACGGAGTCAAGAAATTAACCTTTACATACTTAATAATTCTTACTATGACCTCTAAAATATATTTTCTTCGTAGTGGGATGCGCAACACTGGTTTTTTTTACAATCGGTTTTTTTTGACATTTTTTCGTGCAAATGGGGTGTCAAAAAAACCCGGTTTCAACTGTATTAGATTTAACTAAATCAAAGCTAACACAGAGAGTAGATGTGTGTTTCTATGTATGAACTCAAACTGCATGATTGATTGGTTCGTAAATCCTTTGGGAGAATAGTGCCTAGTGACTGCTATTCCTTTCTCTCGTTCACGTCGGAGTAACAAGATCAGATATATACGTATACTACTACAGTCAAGGTCGCTTATTGTGAACCACCAGGGGACCAAAAAATCTGTTCATAATAGAGATACTTCATATTAAGCGAACTTAATTCAATACAAATCCTATCTAAGAAATGAAATTGGGACCAGGAGGTTAGTTCATAATAAACGAATGTTCATATTAAGCGGGTTCATAATAAGCGACCCTGACTGTATGTACATATACTAAGTATATATCAAAAAGATTGGCATTGTCACAACTAGATAAGATTAAAAGTAGACAAACTTTTTACAAATAAAAAATGGATACAATATATACTTTACACTCCATTTTATTTGAATTCTGCACATTTTTGAGTTATGTCAAGCAAATTTATAATTTCTTGGGACAGCTTATGATAAATGGAGTCTTAAGATGCGAAGACAAGATGAAACGTATCGTCTTAATGGCTTCTTCACTCAGAAGATCCAGATAGTACTCGGGTTTTTTATACACCAAATTACAGATAATCCATTTGGAACACAGCATAATTCGTTTGCCTTGCTATGGTTGACTCGACAAAATTATGTGACATCATCATGAATTTATAGTAACAAAATCTGGTTCAATAGAATTTCAGGACTTTGGGACATTATACACCACCCACGTCATAGAAATAAGATCAGATCAGATATATATACACTGCATGGCCAAATGTATCCGAGCACCATATTGCTTGCATCATAAATAATACTAAAATAATTATATTGATAGAAACTAATTGATTCAAAATACGACAGATATTATTGAAAATCTGACATCAAATTCGAAATCGACAAATCCAAATTATTCAGTTTAGAAGTTTTCTATAAATCAATTATGCTTCAAAGTAGATTGATATCGTTGTACTACATTGATCCACTTGCTCTCATTATTACAAGTATTTATAATACAAGTAATCATGGCAATTTGCACAAGGTGACACAGTTGCTAGGAATCACGCTTTGGTAAGGATTAATATATTGGAAGCTTCTAAACTGAGTAATGAGAGTGTGTAGATTTCTAATTTGGTGTTAGAATTTCAGTAGCTGTCGTGGTTTAAATGGATTGGCCTAAATGGATAGACCCATTTGATTATTATTTATGATGCAAAGCAATACGGTATCTGACTGCTTTTGGCCAAGTAGTGTATATAAGATATATGTATATATGCAGGTATCATATCTCAAAATATCTGCATTATAGCAACTAGAAATGTTTTACAAGAAAACAAAATTATTAAACGTTAAAGATAAAGAAAATGTACAAACTATTTACAAATAAGCAATAACTATACATATCTAAACACTCTAATTTATTTGAATTCTGCACATTTTCGAGTGATTTCAAGCAACCTTATAATCTCTTGGGACAGCTTATGATAAATAGAGTCCTTAAGGTGAGAAGACAAGATGCCCTGTATCGTCTTAATGGCTTCTTCACTCAGAAGATCCAGGTAGTACTCGGGTTTTTTATACACCAAATTACAGATAATCCAAATGGAACACAGCAGAATACGTTTGTCCTTCGCTCCCAAGCATTCCACTAGGAAATCCAGTGTATTGTAAGCCACAGATCTCGCAATGCGATAATCTAGCTGACCAATCACCTCAACGGCGAGAGATAGCGTCTCTCCCCCACTCTCCTCCCAGCCCCACTTCTCATGTCCCATCGCGAAGTAAGCAGTAAACGCAATGGCACACGAGATTGCGTCTTGGTTGTACTTGGTGTGTTTCTGTAGCACGGTGACTACTGGAGCTAGCAGCTGACTGGAAACAGCTGCTGACTCATCTTGAAGACAGAACTCTGCGATGTTCTCAATGCAGGCCATTATCAGACCAATCAATTCCTTCTTTTCAGAGTTTTCTCCTAGAACCCGAACCAAAAGTTCACTATGCTCTCGCTTGCTCAGTCTCAGACAGTTTGGGAGGCATAGGTACGTGATGTTCATGAGTGCACCGCTAGCATGGCACAGGTCGTCATCTATCGAGCCTTGTGTTATTTTCCTATCGATGAGGCGCATTAAGATGTCTACACCTCTTAGATCTATCCCAATGTATGCCTTCTGTGCACTGTTCAGTCCAAATAACATCGTGTATAAGATGCGGAGTGTTCTGTCCAGGATGCGAGGGAGAATTATCCCCATGCTGGAGTGAATGGGATAATCGCAAACTTTATCTATTATACTCAGAAAGAACTTGGAGAGCACGTAATACATTGTCTGATGTGACTGTTTGAAAGAGGAAATGGCTGTGAACAATGAGTAAATCGCACAAGCATTCGCTGCGAGCTGACCTACACTTAATAAGTGTATCTCATCCACTCCAATCCTATGCAGTAGTGTGATCGAAGTCTCTATGGAACGGCGGGCAAGTGTATCACTCATTTTATCGCAAATATGGTATTCCAACGAATAAAGACAGGCAGTGCAACCAATCATTACTTCTAGCTCGTTCCAGGTTGAAGGAGGATTTTGTGAATGAGGCAGTTGAGTTATATAATGATCCAATGAGTCCAACACTAAAGGGACCAATCTCAATGAGACATACTCAGAGTAAATAACAGATTTACTCATTATGTTGTCGAATACGTGTAAGAACAGCTTTTTCAAGTAATCACTGTCACTTTTATAGTAACGGGCTACAGTGGAAATCAGGTACTTTTCTTCGCATAACCCTGTAATCTCCTCAGAATAAAGCATAAGTCCCGCCTTGTCTGTGATTGGGGTGTCGTAGAGTCCGAAAAAGATCAGATTCTTGCTGAGGGCTGTTAAGAGTTTACTTGGCGTATCATCGAGTAACGGCCAACCGGATATATCAAGGTGAGTGAAGGAGGTGAGTTTTGAGAGGAAGTCAAACATCGGATAAATTTCAGTAGCATCAACAACCGAATAGAGATTTGCGTCCATAGGGTTCATGTATAGGTATAGCTCTTGTAACTTGACATCTTTTAAGGAATCGGATGAATTGTCTACATTTTTGTCCGAACAATAAGCGAAGAAATTGGTGAAGTGAAGGTCAAGTATTTGTAGATCGTTTAAAGAAGACAGGATTAAGGATAGAGTTCCTAAGCAGCTTGTGTCCCCCCAAATGAGAGAATTATTCTCACTCAAATCTAATTCAACTAGGCTCGTGAAAAAGTAGAGAGTTGAGACGCGATGGAATTTCGTACAGCCTTGAAGTTTCAAAGTTTTTAAGGATTGACAAACTTCAGTTCCAACTAAGTCTTTAAGGGCATTGTCGGAGATGTTAAGATTCCTGGAGAAATCGAGCGTTGACAAAGTGAACGGCTTGAGATGTGTGATCCTAGAAGAGGTATAATCTATACTCCAACCGCCAAGCTTTACTTTTGAGAGAGAACATACTTTTTCTGAGAAGAATTCTTGAATATAGTCAATCGGACAATCCTCATCTTGGAAAGCGTGATTGTAGAGAAGATCTGAAATCCAATATGGCAAAACGGACTCTGTAGAAATAGAGAGATTGAAGAATGATCTGAAATAGGAAGCTATGTCTGAAATTCCGTAATGGCTGTGAGGAGTGGCAGAATCTGATTTAAGCTTGTAGGAGTTCTTGACCATATTTGAGAAGGATAAGATGCACAAGTCAAAAAGAGGCAGCAAACGCTGGGAATGGATTGAGAAGTTATTGTTCTCTCCTCTCACTGCCACCCAATTCATGCTAATACAATACAAATATATTAATTCCCCGAGCAATTACACTGTCCTGGAAAATACTTATAGCAGTGAAGATCAGTTTAAGCTCACTATTAATTAAATAACTCAACTTGAAATTTGTTAAGGACATTAATCTTTCTTTCCTACATAGATAGATACGGGGTAGTATTGGTTTGCAGGCCCGAAACCCCGTTGCGGTGGACCAGTTTCAATCTGACCACTTTTGACCAATTCAAAACTCAAAAAGGACCATTTTTATGCTCGGACTGGTTCTCTACGGCCTTTGGCCTTGTTTCGCATAAAATTAAACAAATTAGACTATTTCTTTTTCTGTACATACTTTATTATTGGTACAATTGTCAATTGGCTGTCGTGAACTCCGGTGGCAGGTTGAACAGGATCGAATTTAGAATGAAACCATTCGGGGCAGCAAAAATGATGAATGGTTTCATCTCTGCATTCTCGTAACTAGAATGGACTAATTCTTAATTATTATATTCCTAAAGTTGTACGTATACTCCTATGTATTACATAGGAGTATCATTACATAGTATGTAATAATATAAAAAGATTTAAAACTAAACTAACACGATAGTGGCAGTTGAAGATATTAGAAATATTAGGCTAGTTGGTACTAACTTATAATTATGCCTAAGTCGAACTGTAGTTTTAGCATTGGCTCTGCAGTATGCTAGTATGATGCGTTATTGTCTGTGTAAAAGTCTAGCTACGCATAAAGTATGATAAGTACTATATTATTTCTCGATGCACAAATACTAGTCATATTCTTGTTACAATTTATAATTGCATAGGACTATTGAAATTAATTGTGGTGGTGGATTACAACTCACCATGTTATGTGCAGGAATATAATTGCACAAGTAGTCTGTTTAATCTATGGCTTATTCTGCTTTTGAGGTAATTAGAGAACTCATACGCTTGTATGTGATACAACTTCACGATTAAGTAGCATATTTGATCTAACCACTACACTTTCATAAGTGTCTTCATTAAGTACTTAGTAGATTCTATGGACTATATACACTGCCTGGTTAAAAGTATTTGAACACACTACTAAATGGTTCCGTCTTTGGATAATAATCGATTCAAACTGTCATATTAATTCTTCCCAAAAGTAAAACTCTGTTACTTCCACGATCAGTACGGCATCAAAGATATACATTATCTTCCTAAAATATTCGTACCTCTGAACGAGAATGAACAAGTTATTAATCTTTTGACTCTATATGTAGATGAGTTATTAGAATACTCGATCTATACTTATATAGTACTTTAGGAGATATAATTCATTTGACCTATTGGACTCTTCCCATCACTATTAGTAGTAGTGACAGATCACTGATATTCCAGACACACCCTCGCTAATCCGAAAAGTGTACCAATGTTCTAAAAAATCGTTCGGATTAGTGAACTTGTTCCGATTGGTATAATAGCACTAACTCAATAATGGGAAATAACTGATAATAAATATGTGAGAATAATAAGGTTAATATTGCATTATTATTGCTATCAACGAAATTTCTCAATCTTATTGTGAGATACAATGTTATAAAGGCCGAGTCATAACTTATAGGAGAAAAAAATATATTTTTTGTTGTTCCGATTATAAGAATCGGATTAGCGAGGGTATACTCTCTTATAGCCATCCACGTCATAGCAATAAAATCAGATATACATATACAGTGGAACCCCAGAATTACGGTCACCCTCGGGACCGAGAAATATGGCCGTAATTGTGAAACCTTTTGAAAGAAACCATATTCCATTAATATTAACCATTCTATACTAATTAGAACATGCTCATACATGATTATTAGTTAAAATATGCATCTAATTTTGATTGTTTGCTATCTGAAAAACGTGTGGAAATGACATTTTCGTTAACTCTATCTTCAATAAAAGATATCATAGTTAGGTATTCAGTAATTGACTTGTTTTTCAAGAATACTTTGAGATCCAGCTCATTGCGTTTGCTTGATGCCATTAATGACGTATGGATTACTGGTTCATTAATCTGCGTTGCAATTATAGGTACACTACAATCCAGTATATTGTTATTGAATTGTCAAGAAATTGTTTTCGTTTTCAAACATGCAATAATGATTTCCTATTGCTAAGATTAGCCGTAATTTGGAGGTTAAAATAGGATTTCGTTCTAAAAGAATGGCAGGAATTCTGAATAGCGGAGTGGTCGGAATTCTGAAATAATTAATGTTAATGTCTATAGAAAGTTAAACGGGATTTCAAAAAGTGACCGGTATATCGAGGTGGCCGCTATTCCGGGGTGGCCGTTAAGCGGGGTTCCACTGTATATGTATCTACTGTTTATCAAAAGGATTAATATTATAACAACTAGATATTTTTACACAAGAAAACAACATTATCAATTGTAAGATACAAACCTTTATATAAATAAGGAATGTATATTCATGTTCACTACATATGAAGCCAGATAGTAACTTGCGGATTTGGTTTAGGGCTGTAGTAGAAGATGGTTGAACTAATACATGAGCTGCGTAAATGAGGCGCATGCACTAATTCCAATTTTAATGATGTCATTTTAATTTGTATATTATATATGTAGTTGTAACGGAGGGTGTTTGGGAGAGTAAATATAATTTAATTTATATTGATTAAAAGGGACTAAATCCTATACATAGCACATCAATAACTACAATGGGAAGAAATGTGTACATAGTTAGAAATTGGATTCGAAAAGACATAAATTCACACACAAACTTAATTATCACAGATTTGGATGAGTTTTTCAGTAACAGGCAATTTGGTTACACGTCTATTTTACAGGATTTTCTTTGGAGAAAATCTCTCCAATACCCAAATAATATTCTTGTGTCTCAACTAAGCTCTCCTTGTTATCACAGGAGGACCTGGGAGGAGAAATAAAGCGGCGATTAGTTAGATGCACTGAGTTTTGTCCAGTTCCTATTAATTAAACAATTATATTAAACTTCGGCTGTGATATTAAAATCCCGCAATTTCACTGATCAACACCTTTCGTCACATTCAGCCATCCAGATTTCAAGTTCAGAGAGTGATTATAACTAGCCTATATGTTTGAGTAAAGTTAAATCCCCATTGGTCAATAATACCAGTCAGTTCTAATGTTATATTCCTGCATTGTGATTGGCTACTACAATATGAGCAGTCGGACATTACATACCTCTATAGCTATACTAGGAGCTGCACTAGCACACAAATATATAAATACCTTGTACACTATATTGAGTACTGAGTATGATGGAGTTAGTTCTGATATCGACACACTTAATGTTATAGCTGGTACCACTCTGTAACAACATATTGCTATGTGGGATTAGTGGGTTGGGGAATGTTCTATTATTTTATGTTACTCTCCACTTTATGTCAGTTAATGAGATGGAACTGTTGGAACTGTTGCAGAATAGAAACACTTCCTCTCTGTCTGTTCCAATTGTGTAGACACGATTCTCTGTATTACCACCAGGGATAAATGCTAGATAAATAGAAATATTAAAATAGTTCCATCCATGAGTTTAAGCATAGCTTCAATCAAGACTGTAAGACGAGTTCTGACTAATCTATGTTTTGAATATTCTTTCTGACAAAATTTGGTAGAAATAACTGGTAAAGTATCTCCACAGCACTCCCAACCAAAGGTTGCTAGCTACGCCTGTGGTTAGATATTGTTTTAACTTACATGTGTAGCTTGGATTACTGAAAATTCCAACAGTATATGTCTCATCAAGGCCTCCACTCTGAATAACTTGACACGAATAATAGCCAGGATTATCAGTGGTTACTGATAGAGTAGCGAGCCCTATAGCAGCATTAATAAATGTAGTGTTAAGAACTGTTACGTTTCCAGCTAGATCTAGATAGCTCCAAGGAGTGCTGTTCTCTGTGATGCAGTATAGAGTTGTGTTCTGAGAGAGAATGTGATTGGTTGGTAGTTCTGTGTAGATTACATTGCTGATTCTCCCAAAGGCACTGACTAGCGGAATACATACAGATAAATATTTATTTAAAATACTATACTCCATACTAATTCACCCACCACTTAATAAACTGCAATAATAACAAAGGAGATTATTATTGCAGGGCAGGTCATTCCAGGTAATTGGATTTAAATTAACACAGTTTTCATCTTCGAATGTATTATCGGGTTGATTAGTATTCCAGTTCCTATAAGAGCTGTTGCTGCCATCACTCCATACAAATGTTCCTTCTGTTCCAATGTCATTAAGTCCAATCCAACAAAGTCCAGATTCGCTAGAATTTCTAATGGAATCAACTGCAGCATTTTCACCAGCATTAGCTATGCTAGCTAGATCTCCTCCCCATGTCTGACAATTAACTCTAGCATCAGTCCAACTGATTCCAGAATGAGAGAAGTAACTGAAACACTTGTTTTCATTCGTAATCAGATCACATCCACTGCTAGGAACTAAAAATAGAATAGTTCATCCATTATTACTTTACAACTATGCATATTAAAAAATAGTAAAGTGTATTGAATATGAAATTTAAATATACCTTGAGTGAATACCGTAGTAGTCAGAGAAAATATTACTAACATATTCAATATTAGATCCATTTTTAATTCTACGATTAGTATATGCTACGAGTATGCTTTATATCAAAATTATTGCATTACAGTGGTAATGTATACCTACTTAATGTAAGATCAGAATATGATACTTTTCTCCTTAATTTATGGGAACAGTGAGAGAAGGAAGGATTAGTTCAAAGTTTGGCATGTAACTATTCAATAAATAAAAATCTTGGAATATTTCAATCAATTTATTGTAATTTGAGACTGAGTTTGGTTTATAATTACTCATCCAGTCACAATATTGTTTTCTGCCACGCATTTGTATAAAGGTTTAGCGAACACAATTGAATTTAAATTAACAAATTGATAAAAACTACAGTCAATATTCTAAAAATACATCCGAGATTATAATTAGGAGCAAATCAGTTTAATTCCAAAAAGACAGACAAACTTGTGTCTCAGCTAAGCTCTCCTTGGATTCTCTTTTCATTTCCGTATTTACACAAGATTGGTCTGAAATGGAATAAATTGGTATTTGTTGACATTTTCAATAATTGCTACATCCAGGAATTGCTGAATTAAGGTGTACTTGCAAGCCCTGTATGTCATTCTCATTATCAACTTCATCGACTTTTTTCTTGGACTTCTTACAGGCTTTCAAGAAGCCTCACATCTGAATTTTGTACTCGTTTATGGGATATATTGTGGCTGTGGCATATAAATCTAGATGGAGCAGATCAGTTCTCAGTAGCACAACAAATGTCACCACATGAGTCAGTGCTCTGACTGTAACTACTGATAAACCAGGCTACTACTCGTGTGAAGTTACTCGATATAATGGAGCCAATAGATATACTATGGTGTTCTGATGCAAGACCCTTTGTCATTGACAGACATCATACAAATATAGAGTTTGAATGTATTTGCACAACTCCAATTCACTAATGGAGTATTCCTGTTTATAGCAAAGACCCCACACTTCTAAGGTTTCTCTGCCCAAAATGACTTAACCGGAAATGAATCAGCAAAAATCTAGCGCCATTTAAGAGTTAACAACTTTTTCAATGTAATGATCGAAAAAATTATTCAGATTCAGTACAGAGCTGTAATTAGTGAGGGTGTACTGTAAAACAAATTGTTATAACAGTTTTTCTACCATCCCTGGTATTGATATGATTATAAGAAAAGTTAAAAGAATTGATAACATTTAGTAATTGTTCTTAAGAATACTATTGAATAGCTTCACCGGCTCTTAGTTATATTCAACAGAATATTCGTAATACTGTATCAAAGTATCAATGAATTTGAGAGCAAATAATACTAATATTTACAACACATAAAATGACATGACAGTATATATAATGAGATAACAGAATGTATAATAAAATGAGCTAGCAACCACAAAGAATATCAAGATAATGTATAAACAATTAATAGGAAGTATTCATGAAGTAAAGAGCTTATAGTACTAGTATATAGATGTATCAAGACACAGGTACAGTACCATTAAACAGAAATGGTAGTATTGTGTTGTTACCATAGAAGACTATAGTCATACATAATGTAGCCTACGCAGCTCGTGTCATGACAATGCTTTTGACTGTTATGGTGACCAGAGGAGACAATAACCGTCTCAGACATAGACATGGCATCATCACGACCATTATCACTATCCCACACTTTGATACGGAAGAACTGCCAGTGTGTTAGGCTAAAGCGGAGGGTTTTGTTCCAAGTTGGGTTTAGAGTACCACCTATAACATTTGTTGTCTTTCTATGATTACTACCCAAATAATCAACTGCGATTATTTCAACATACGGATCTGATAAGTTCCACCATCCATCAGTATCCTTTAGATTTCTACCGTACCTCACTTTAACAGTGAGAATTCCATACACACCTGAAACTGGGCATGAGTAGAGAAGATTGGCTTGTTGGATATCTGATCTGCTCAGATCGTTCCCTCGTCCCAATCTCGGGCTGCCCTGTGCTCTATAAGCAGCGCTATTGGCAACTTCAATGGTTTTGCACCAAAAGCACCACCAACTTTTCACAAATGCCCTATCAGAATAATGCATTATTGAACCATAATCATATGGTGAACCAAAAGAATCGATTTCAGAATCTTTTCGTTTCATGAAATTGTGACTTTGACCACTCTTGATATTTTTGAAAATTATCCTGACATAATCGTCACGGTCTGGTCTACTTTGTTCATGCCAGAAGCCGATAGCATGTGCAATCTCATGCAAGGTTATGCCATACGTCTCACAAGAGTTTCGCTCTAAATTTATAACTTGTCCACCGCCTTGTCTTCCTACATATGAATAGCACCCGCGATCCGAATTTTGGAAATAAATATAGTCTCTATTGTAACTCCTGCGAGGCACGAATCGAAGACAAGTGGTGTCCTCCCAACGATCCATCGCATCACGAATGATTGCACGTTTGCTCGAGGAAAACTCACTCGAAATAACATATGGAACGATTCCATCCACCCACAGATTGACGTTGTTTGCCACTGCACGTCTGCTCCTGTTACTTTCTAGTTCCAGCCCGTCCATCTCGCTCAGGTTGTAGTGTGCACGGATGAGGGATTCAGTAATCTTCAGATCTCCTTCAAACAGTCCATCCTCTGCTAGTAGACTGGAGTTCTCCTCATTCAGCTTCAAAGGGAATGCACTGATGGTTACTGTTATTATGGTTAAAGTGAGTAGTTTGGTAATCATCTCCGAGTTTGTTTTTAATTCAAGTTTCACCATCTATATATAGTTCCATTCTACACTTATGACAACTATGCTGATTATCGACTTATCTTACAAATTATTAAATATGGTGCAATTTTCTGCTTAGAATGCTTAATAAGACTTTTTGACATAAACAATTTAGGAAAAATTAAAGAAATGTAACCAGTTTAGTGAACTAATTTATTTGAAATGACAATTTTCATTATTTCAATGAACTCATATTTCTTTATTTTCCGAAATCCACAAAAAAGTTGCTTGCGACTATATTTTATACTCTTTTGAATAGTACAAAATAATCAAAGGAACTTTTCGGAAATTTTAATTCAATTTGCTGAGATACTAGTCAGAACATTCAAGTAAGAACTTGCACCATAGATGTAAAGCAGTACTAAGGCAGTATAGAGATGACGATTGGTTGGATTATATAGATCATGTTACGAAATGAGTTGATAAGCAAGATATTCTTTAAGTAGTGAAATTAAATTAGAATCTAGGTATTTGAAAGGGTATCACGATATCTAGATTTCTGAAACTTGGAAATGATACTCACTTTAACCTTACTAACAGTTACTTCAGTAGGTTGATTCGAAATATTTTTTCCCCGAAATCACTATTGTCTCATCGCATAAAGTTGTTAATTTAATATCTGTAGATCATTTTTCATTTTAAAGATATCAAAGTCAGGAATTTGCTGAACACTATTGTTCATCATTTTGACTGTTACTCTTACATTCTTCGTATTAGAAGGAAGTTCCTGACCGTTTGCTAGGTGAGAAAATCATACCATCTGCTTCTGCATATACCCATCCGTTAATATGGATTAGTGAGTCCCTCAGCAGAATTGTTCAGCATATAATACAAAAGTATAGGGAATGCCCATCCTATTAAGCAAAATTGAGCAATATTCCCACCCACCCATCAGAATCTAGTTGCGTCTATGGTTCCGATTATCCATCACCAAATGGTACTATACAGCTCACTAAGATAAGACCTAATATATATTTCATGCATCTAAACACACCTAAATCAATATATTACATCATGGGTTGGAAGAATATGCAAATCTTTTTAATTTTTTATAAATTTGCTGAAGACCATTAGCAGGGGATCCTAATATGAAACAATTGTAATAATCGTATTGTTTTTATCTGCAGGATGATATTTTCGACTAACGGATGCAGTTTCATAAAGGCATCTCCCTATTTGAGCAAATACCCAAATACAAACCTAATTTCAGACTGTAAATAATGTAGGTTTATTGATAAAGTTTAATAGCTAAAAACATCAACAATAGAAAGTAGTGTTTATTAATTAATATGCATGTGTGGAGGACAAAAAGGCATAAAATGGCATACAAAGTATAATACATAGTGAGATAACAAAGAATGTAGAAAATGGGCCAGCATGTTGCGAGTGGGTTATTTACAAATGCTTAGGAAGGTATTTAAGAGGTAGATAGAGCTATACTATTAGAAAACAGAGACAAACAAGAGCGTAGTATAAAGAACGGAAGGGGAGTTCGAGCTTACACAACACTGTAGTCATACCTAACGTACCCAGAGCATCCCGTGTCATGGCAATGCTTTTCATTGTAATGGGAACCATTGGTAATGACAACTGTCTCAGACATTGACATAGCATCAGCTGAAAAATAATCGAGATCCCATACCCTGATGCGGAAAAACTGCCAAAAGGTGGGTTTAAAACGAAATGTGTGATTCCAGGTAGGGTTTAGAGTATTTATGGTTACAACTGTTACATTGGCATATGCAATACCTAAAAAGTCGACAGCAACAATGACCACAAACGGATCTGGTAAATTCAAGAACCCATCAGTATCCTTCAAATTGACACCATACCTCACTTTAACAGTGAGAATTCCATACACACCTGAACCTGAGCATGAGTAGAGACGATTGGCTTGTTGGATATCTGATCTGCTCAGATCGTCCCTTTGTCCCAATCTCGGACTACCCTGTGCTCTGTAAGCAGCGATATTGGCAACTTCAATGGTTTTGCATCCGAAGCACGAATTTTTCACAAAAGCTGTATCGGTATAGTGCATTATTGATCCGTAATCGTATGCTGAACCTTGATAGTCAATGTTAAAATCATTTCGTTTCAAATATTGAGTTCTACTGCTATACTCGATACTGCTGAGGTTTATTTGTACATAATCGTCACGGTCTGGTCTACTTTGTTCATGCCAGAAGCCGATAGCATGTGCAATCTCATGCAAGGTTATGCCATACGTCTCACAAGAGTTTTGCTCTAAGTTTATAACTTGTCCACCGCCTTGTCTGCCTACATATGAATAGCACCCGCGATCCGAATTTTGGAAATAAATATAATCTCTATTGTAACTCCTGCGAGGCACGAATCGAAGACAAGTGGTGTCTTCCCAACGATCCATCGCATCACGAATGATTGCACGTTTACTCGTGGAAAACCCACTCGAAATGACGTATGGAACGATTCCATCCACCCACAGATTGACGTTGTTTGCCACTCCGCGTCTGCTCCTGTTACTTTCTAGTTCCAGTCCATCTATCTCGCTCAGGTTGTAGTGTGCACGGATGAGGGATTCAGTAATCTTCAGGTCTCCTTCGAACAGTCCATCCTCTGCTAGTAGACTGGAGTTCTCCTCATTCAGCTTCAAAGGGAATGCACTGATGGTTACTGTTATTATGGTCAAAGTGAGTAGTTTGGCAATCATCTCCGAGTTTTGTAAATTCGGAGTCACATACCATATTCCCTTTTCAAACACTTATATATAGTCCCATTCAAATTTTCCACTTATGAACTATGTTGTTTATCGACTTGTTTTACAAATTCTCATATATGGCGCAAGTTCCTACTCAGAACGTTTAATTATCCCCAAATAATTTTAAATGTGATATTCTTGGAAATATAGCTTATGCTACTCTAGAATTTTTGAAATTTAGGAAAAATAAGGAAATAAATCTATAAAATTAACGAAACTGCCACTCAACCAATTAGTCACAACTAATTTGAAGGAGACATCTGTAGTTTGAGAATGAGGAAATTCTATTTTTTAAATGTCAAATAATTTTATTTCCTATGTTCGATTTGATGAATAATAAGCACACATGCAGTAGAATTCGAATAAGACATACCAATCCGGGAAGCAGAAAAAAGTAGATTCTAACCGCTGGCAAGAACTACCCGGGTCGATATTACATAGAGACAGTGGCAGCTTCAGAGATTTAAATTTAGTGGGTCAATTTGAACTCAGATCAGTAACATTTTCACATTATTTACTTATTTCTCTATAATTCAAGTTTGAGTTAACTAAATATTATTCAATTACATTGTTTCCCAACTATGATCTTATGGAAACCCCAGCAGCAAGTGGTATAAGGCACAGAAATTGATTAATGAGTTTTAAGTATGTATTCTATTTCTATAGTGTAACAAATAAATTGATTAGTGAAAATTAACTTGTGAAAAGTCATAATTTGATAATATTAGAATCGGAATAGTCAATAAATGTGCTAAATGTTAGCAATAAAGAATATACTTAAGTAACTATCACATAAGTTATATAAATGTAAACCCAAAGAACTTAGCCTGAAGACAGCATTTCAGGGTAACATTACATTTTCATTCTTAAATTAATAACCTTTTTAGGATTTTTCACTGGCCCCTAAACCCACGGGCCCCAGGTCAACTGTCCACCCTGCCCCCCTCTCGGCGGCCCTGCATAAGTATAATATATTGAGTGCGGGAGTTATTCAGTCGAACCATTACCCATACATTCATAGGCGCCAACTATTTGAAAAATCACATTGAGTAGGGGAGGCTCAAAATGATTTTAATTTGAGAGCTCCTACTTGTATCCAGAACATTAAAGCCCTTTATGAAACATTGCGATGTAACTGCAATTACAGATAAAATGGAGGCTATCAACAGTTTCAGTTAAGGATTTGGAGGACCTGCGCTGTAAAGTGGTCTTATTACATTAACATTATGTAGCAGCTTCAAGAGCACAAAATAATGCAGTTTAATGAATTAGATAAATAACCAGTTTAGTGTACCAATTATCAGAGATGTCAGTTTTCTTCATTATAATGAATCACATTTCTTTATTTTTCCTAAATTTACAAAAAATTTGCTTCGGCTATTTTATACTTTTATGAAAAGTACAAAATAGCCAAAGCAAAATTTTTCGGAAATTTTAATTCAATGTAAGAACTTAGACCATATACTATGTAAAGTAGCTCTGCAACAGTATAGAGATGATGATTATATAGATAGATCATGTTACGAAACGAGCTTATAAACTTGTCTTATGTCATGATCGGTGTTGAACGTCCGTCTGCCCGCTCCTGGAAATTCGATTGCCAAATTTGGGACATATCCTTACTATTAAGACTCGATTAATGCTTGTATATATATATATACAGTCGACTCCGCTTAATAGGACCACATCGGTCAGAGGACATTTTGCCCCGATTAAGCGGAGGACCCTATTAACCGAAAATATTTTGTATTAGCTTCTATGTGTGAGAGCTATTCCGGTCCTGCCAAAAGTGGCCCGATTAAGCGGCTGATCCGATTAAACAGTGGCTCTATTAAGCGGAGTCGACTGTATATGAAAAGAAAAGTTGTAGAGCACCAATACAGAATAGCTTTCGGGATATATTTCCCTTTTCAATACATACGTAAGTTATGGTAAACTAGTAATAATGCTATGTGAGCGGCCTCACAGTATAGTTATGATTCTTTGTGTAAGCGATATTATGTTAAGGGTCATCGTCCTCGTCAGTTATTGGGAGGGGAGCGGTAGATGCATTAAGTGCATCATAGAATTGATTGGGGTGGTCTAAGTAAATAGTGAGGTCTGGGTGATGTTTCTTTAGAATTTTCGCTACTTGAAGCTCTTGTGTCGTCTCTAAACGAGAGTAGGGTTTGTAATTGCGAGGTAAAAACCTCCACATCTGCCAAAGCAGAGCGAGGCAGTTGCGAAGATGCTGGCAAATGCGATGATGGGTCTGGGCTGTCATAGGACGCGCTTAGTCGCGGCTGTTTGTTCAATATATATTTTGTTAATATATGGGTGGTGTAGCATGTAGACTCATCTTAGGTGGGCGCATGGTTTAAAGGGAAAAGGTGTGAGGGTGGCGAAACGTTGTTCGTATGAGATGCACACTTTACAGCGTGCTTTACATATTGTATACCTATGTTCAAGGTGTCGTTGTGGGTATGAGAACTTTAGTATAGTGATCAATGGGGGGGATGGGTAAAATTGGGACAAGATAAAAATCTTGGCGCGTGATAGGAGCCAGGCGTAGAAAGCTGATTTTTGGCATGTGGGAGTCTTTTGGCTATGGTCCCAGTAAGTTCTGAGCTCAGACAAAAATGTCGACTCATCATGGAATTATGGGGTCATTGTCACCTTTTTTATAAATAGAAATTTCAGTTTTTCGACCATAACTCAGCCATTTTAGGTGATAGAAGACTGAGATTTTAATAGAATATGCATATTAATATACCTCACATATGATGCAACTATCATCAAAAAATGATAACTCATCACTCTGCTATGACGTCATCATACGCATTAAAATTTTTTAAATTGACAAATTTGGTGATTTTTCGTGCGATTCGATTATAGCAGTAGGACAGGCGTATTTAAGGATGTTATCTCCCTCATAATTAAGCAATGTGACCCCAGGAGCCCACAGGGCGCCTCCGGCGGACACAAAGTTTCCGCCTGCCGCGCAGCGCAAGCAAGCGAAGCGCGCTAGTATTTCTTATATGGTGAATATTGTATTGTTAACCCTCGCCTGGCTACGTCTCAAAAGTATAAATAGAGAAAACCCCACTTTCATTTTCACTTTCAGTTCACTTTCAATGTACTTTCATTTTCACTTTCAACATTCCTAGCCAGCCGCGGGTTAATCAAAGTGTATTGTAGGATTTGAAATATCATTTCATCCAACATTGGCAAACCTTGTCAATAGTAGTACTCAAAGTCTCAAACCAATAGACATTACAACAAAGGTGTCTATAAATAAGCAGGATTAGACATCATCTGGAAAAATTGTGGTTCGGTTGTACTTGTAATAAAAATTCTGTCAAATTTAGCGCAATAAAATAATTTAATGATAATACATTCAATACTATAAATATGTCATAATTAAATAGCACATGAACTATCTAAGCAAAAAATAAGATATTAAAAGATGATTCCAGAATACTAGTATTCACATTGCTTTCTTAAATGTGCAAATTAGAAATGATGAAATGGAGAAGCCTTTGGAAAGACTTGATTGACACAAAGTATCCACAAAGAGAATAGTGTCCTAATTGTCGGATTATCGGTACTTATTTAGTGGTTGGCACCTTATGCAAGGGTGTGGGTACTTGGGGAGGACCAGCCCCCCCCAGATCTGGAGCCGGGGGAGGGCGTGGTGCCGGGCAGTGGACCAGTGGAGGAAGCTGTGGTATTCCATACAAACTTGTAGGCTACAACTAAACCCCAAAGTTATGTTAATTGAGTCTAAATATATATCTCAATTACATTTTTATTCTACTATAGTCCGAGATTTTATTTTCTCTAGGTTACAACAATAGCTGTAGATCGAGATTAAAAGATTTTTCTGGGGGCAAGCCACCAGACCCTTTTACCGTCGCTCGTTCTTGGCCCTATCCAGATTTTATTTAATTTTCCAAAACTTGGTGCCTATGGCTCAGGCATAGCCTACTCTAATAATGCCTCACAGTAAAATAACCAAGGATGCAGTAATAGCCGAATGGATTAATACACGGTTAGCCTAAAGTCGTTAACCATGTAGGATAGGCATTAAGAATGTATTACCAGCATATATAAACATGGCATCAAATAACATATATCCGTTGTCAAAATTTCGATTCGTCATCATATCATTGCGCAACAGGTCATTTTAAGCACGATTTTGGCAATTTTCTAAGCTGTTTTAACCCTATTTCTAAATGGTATTAAGGTGTGATTTTGTGTAGAACCAAGATTAGTACGAGTTGATTTGAAAAGTTAATAATTTTTCAATTGAATGTTGTTACATTCCTGCGTTGCTATGGTAAAGCATTTTGGTCAGTTTGGGCCATATCCTGCAAACTGTAAGAACTAGGTCTTCAAATTTGATTTTATTTGATAGGCAATTGGCTACTTCCTATTAGGTAATAATACAATTTAAACTTCTAAATTAACAGACTATAGAGTTATGAGACAATTTAGTGTTTTGGCCACATTCTTAAAATCAACCCATAACTCAAAACTCGTTGAATTTAGAAGTTCAAGTTGTATTATCACCTAATAGGAAGTAGGCCATTGCCTATCAAACACGATCGAATTTGAAGATCTAACTACTACAGTTTGCACGAAATGGCCCAAACTGACCAAATTGCTTTACCATAGTAACGCAGGAATGTAACAACATTCCATTGAAAAATTCTAAATTTTTCAAATCAACTCGTACTAATCTTGGTTCTACACAAAAATCACACCATAATACCATTTAGAAATAGGGTTAAAACAGCTTAGAAAATCGCTAAAATTGTCCTTAGAACGACCTGTTGCGCAATGATATGATGACTAATCGAAATTTTCCAACGGATATATATACTTTGATACCATGTTTATATATGCTGGTAATACATTCTTAATGGCTATTCTGCATGGTTAACGATTTCAAGCTAATCGTGTATTAATTCATTCGGCTATTACTTCATCCCTAGTCCATGATTTTCAGTCTACTGTGAGGCATTATTAGAGTAGGCTATGGCTCAGGGTACCCATTTTTGAAAATAATTAGTCTGGTGTAAAACCGGTTGAGGTCGCTTATATAATCTCTTAATTTTAATATTACAGCACTTGTATGTAATCTTAATACGATAAGATTAATGTTGTCATCAGACAATGTAAATTTAACATCTACAAGTATTAATATTAAAAATACTAGAAATTTGAACATACTAGGTGGTGCCTATACAATCTTAAATAAATGTACAAAGCAGAGTATACATAACTTTGGATGTGTACTAGTGAGCATCGCTTTTGTCAAAGAATCTTTACGAAACATGATTCATAGTTATAATTTCAAAGATAATTTCAAAGAATAGAATTATGAATCCAGAAATGACAGGCGTATATTCCCATTGCAATAATATGGAAGCCAAAATTCAAAGTTTACACAACAGATTATCTTGCATTAGATAAAAACGATGATCTTGAAATATAGTAAGTTATATACGCATATAAGATATGCATATATACCTACTAGATGTAATTATTTAATTTATTTAAGACACTCAAAAAAGCACTGTTAATTTCAGATACAGAAATAACCCTCGCTATGAGGTTCAAAATCCCTAATAAAAATCTTCCCTCACAAGCCATACACGTTTGCTTGACAACAACGCTTGCTTTCGCAGCAATGAGTTTCTTTCAAGCAACCACTTCTCCAATTGAAAAGGAAATATTGGAGGAAGGCATCCTGACAGCCAAAACCTATCCTCTATTTGTCTCTGCACTATATTTAGGAGCTATTTTCACTAGTCTCATTTCTGGACCAATTAGTGAGTGGTTGGGTATCAAACACACTCTGGTTATTTTCTCCCCTTTAGCTGGATTGGGGGCATTTCTAATCATTCTGGGATTCAACGGTATTTTGATCATTGCAGGAAGGTTTCTAATAGGATTATTCTTCGGCCTTATTACATCAATTGTTCCCGTTTTCAATGCTGAAGTATCAACTTCTTCCATCAGAAAAATATTTGGTTCTCTCTTGGGTCTCTCAATTCGTTCTGGATACATTTTGAGCTATGTCCTTGGAATTTGGATAGAATTTCGATGGCTTGCTGCAATCTTTTTAATGTTTTTAGTCGTTGTTGCACTCAACTTATTTTTTCCTCATGAAAGTCCTCAGTGGTTGAAAAGCAAAGGTTGGATAAATAAAAGCTATAAAGCCAAAAGATATTACGGCAAAAAAGAAAATTCTACTTCAGAAACAAAGACTACGGCTGCTTCATGTTTGTTAACACAATCCTTGCCACTCGATAAGGAATTACCCCTCAGTTTCTTGTCATGGACCATTATCCGACCTTTGCTAATCTGTATCAGCACACATGTGTTGAAAACATGTTCTGGATATCTGTTACTCAACGGATTCTGTGCTCACTTATTGAAAAGTGTTGTCAATTTTGACTCTAAAGTTGCGTCATTATTTTATATGGCATTCCAATTGGTTGGTTCCATCGTTTTCATTTGCATTATTCAGAAAGTGAATTGGAAGAGGTTAATCATGCTAACTACAGCCATTCAGATGGTAGCCAATCTAATTCTGGCAATCACAATGTTCCTTTCAATCAGAAAATACAACTGTGAAAACAATTTCGATTCACTTCCCCAATGCACCATTCTAGAATATGCTATCTTACTGAGCATCATCGTCTATGGTTTCATATCAGCTGTTGGATGGAGTTCGATAGCCTGGTGGTTGTATGGGGAGATTCTACACCTGAAGTACCGACGAATCTCAGCTGGAATTGCTACACTGTCAAGTTTCATAGCTGAGTGCTTAAATCAGCTAATTGCTCCGTTATTAGTCGAGTACTTAGGACCTGATATAGTATTCCTAGGTTGTACGTTTGTTTGCTTGATTGCTTTGATAATGCAATGGTTCTATTAAATTTTTGCTAAGGCAGCGCCATAAAAACTTGTTAAAATTCGCATTATGGATATCCACGTGCAAAAACCTTATTTCCTAGTGAAATATACCATATTAGCAGTTGAAATCACGTTTCAAGTCAATGCATAATCTATCCTACGCAAAAGGGGGTCCAGATTGTGCTACCCATCCGCATCCCCACTGAAAGTCTCTTTGTTGCGGAAGATGGTTAACCAGGGGTGAATGCATTAGTTCGAATTTGAAGGTTGTCCATATTCCGAATTTCTGTGGTTGTCATTAGTTGGACTCTGTTTTTACTAAGGTTGTCATTAGTTGAACTCTGTTGTAGGATAAAGTCTCTTTCTCGACACTGGGCAACAAAATACCACAATAATATCACTGTATGGTTTCAATATAGAATGAGCACCACATAGACCGCGTTAAACTGATGAAAACCTTTGCAAATAGCGAGTCAAACAAATTCGAACTAATGCACGGTGGAATAAATAGAACACTATAATGACATAATTTTAAGAAGCACAAAGTTCCAAGTAAATAATGAATGAAAATAGAAATAACAGTTCAGAGAGAATCAATGCTTCTAAAGAATGTAGCCGAACAATACTATAAATAAACGAGTACTGAATTCAAAATAGTTAGGATGCAATGATTGGGATTATTAGAAGCTACTATTATTCGATCTTCAGAGTCAAGAGCTATTCCTTTAACTATAAAGAAGTCTCCTCTATCTTTTCCTGTCTGACCGAATTTGTGCATCAATTTTCCTCTGCTAGAGAAGATTAACACACAATTAGTAGCTATATCCGTCATTAAAATATTGTTAGCTTTATCTATACAGAAGTAGCAAGGATCTATCTCTAGGTTCCCTTCTCCACGAGGTATTATCTGTCTGATGAGCTGGTGAGAATAATTGTAGTAACGAACACACGGATCTCCTGATGTCAACACTACAACCTCATCAGAAGTCAGCTTAATATCTCTGGGGGAAGAAATATCCTCAATGAATGAATGGAATGTAAGATCCAAGTTTAAACATTGAATTCTATGATTCTGTGTGTCACAAATGTAAATTACATTCTTCTCATTTGATACAGTGATTCCTCTAGGCCAAGCAAACTCGAGTTTTCCTTTCCCTTCCTTTCCAACAGAGTCCAAGAATTTCCCATCTGTACTATACACATACAAGAAACAGCTCCATGGCATATACAGTCTGTCCCATAAAAAACTGGAATCAATAATGTGTATGGCATTCAAAGGATAGTTCTTATTAAGAAAGTTGGTTACGAAACTAGTGTTGTAAAACGATTCATTATCAATATTTTATTTTATAACCACTGTTTTCTAATACTAGATTACACCTTTTGGGCATTGAATTCCATTAGGAATGTATGAAAAATCCATCTATCTCGGCCCAGACATTGGTCAATTCAACTATTAGCTCCTTTTTAGTTTTTAGTTTGCGTTTGATTAGCTCTAACTTGATCCAGGCGAATAAGTTCTCAATTGAGTCCAAGTCTGGGCTTTAACTTGACAAGTCTATCCTATTTTTGTCCATAAATTGTCCCATCCAGACCTTAGTATGCTTTGCAGTGTGTTTCGGATGGTTGTTTTGCACAATAAACCATTCATCCTGATGGAAAACCTTGGCCTGCTCTAACAAATGCTCCTCTAAGATCAGCAATAGCGCGGGGAAATCCAAGGTTTCATCCAAATCCAAGGTATTTTTTAACTGAGAAAATTGGATTGGTTGACTTTTAATAGAATTCCAGTTTTTAATGGGACAGACTGTATAGGCTTAACTGCGTAACATAGACTTTGCGATTGTTGATACAGATCCCGTCTGGACCATTCATCCTCTTTTTGAAATCAAACAAGAATTTCAGATTTTTAGTGAATACTTGTACACGATCATTCGATGAGTCACAGATGTAAACATTGTCGGTTTCAGAATCTATTGCAATTGATCCAGGATTGTAGAACACTCCGGGTAGAGATCCAGGATAGTAGAACATTCCGAGTGATGTATATCCACTATCTCTGTTCTTACAAGCTACCTTGAGGGGATCTCCTTTCTCTTCATAGGGAGGGACATCACTCACTTCGATCACTCTTATCTCACTCAGTTTATCGAACACACACTCATCCCACTTCAACAGTACTCTTCGTATGCCAGCGAGATCTTTCTCATATTTAGCTCTTATCTTTCTCACGCGTGCTTCCAACACAGACACACTCTCTTCCACAGTTTCTTCGATTTCGTTTTCCTTCACAGAGGATAATTGAGACTCTTTCAAACGATTCAGCTCTTCAATCTGTTGGTTGACCCTTTTCCCCTTGTACCTATCCACTAGCTCATCCAGCTCTGACAATAGAGTGGTTTCCCTCTCCACTAACACCTGATGAGATCTATGGAACTTTGCGGCAATTTCTCTCCTCACTCCCTCCACCTGCGAGAGGAATGAATCACTTCTCAACACATCAGTACTAGTCATTTATTAATGTTGGATTTACAATCAATTTGAGATATTATTGATCGAGATATAATAATCAAATTCATCGCTTTGGTCTATAAATACTCTTTTGCTATAGAATATATCAGAGTGAACAGATCAAATTTCATTTTGATTGGCTACTATACTTGGCTACTACAGTAGAATTAATTATAGCCTAGAATGGAGTATATACTGTTTTCGTAGTAGTAGTCCAGAATCATTTTCAAAACTTCATTAATAAACTTGCACAATTGAGATAATTTCAAAACAGAAGTCAACTATTAAAGCAAATATCTGTACTTATATAAAATGATTATTTATTCAATTATTCAACACTGAAAAGCAATGGTAATAATCATATTGTTTGAATCTGCAGGAAGACGTCTTCGAAGAACGAATGCAGTACACTGTAGTTTCATAAAAGCATCTCCCTATTAGAGCAAATAGCTAAAAGGTTTATTGCGAAGGTTTAATAGTTAAAACAACACAATAAAAAGCAGTGTGTACTAAATAATAATGCATATAGTATGAAGACAAAAAAGACACAAAACGACTTACAAAATATTATACAAAACGAGATAGTAAAGAGTGTAGAAATTGAGTTAGCATGTTGCGAGTGGGTTATTTATAAATGCCTAGGAAGATGTTTAGGAAGTGGATAGAGCTAAACTAGTGGAAAGTATGGACAAACAAGAGCGTAGCATAAAAAACAGAAGGGGAGTTTGGGCTTACACAACACTGTAGTCATACCTAACATACCCAGAGCATCCCGTGTCATGGCAATGCTTTTGATTGTAATGGGATCCATTGGCACAATGACAACTGTCTCAGACATTGACACAGCATCAACTGAAAGAAAATCAAGATCCCATACCCTGATGCGGAAAACTGCCAAAAGGTGGGTTTAAAACGAAATGTGTGATTCCAGGTAGGGTTTAGAGTATGTAATTTTGTAGCTGTTGCAACTGAATATTCAGTACCTAAAAAATCGACAGCAACAATCATAGGCGTAAACTTAGCCTAGTTGTGGGGTTCTGGCCCCCCACAGCGCTTCAAAGTGTGGGGTTCTGGCCCCCCCAAAGCGCTTCAAAGTGTGGGGGGCGGCCCCCCACACTTATAACAGTTGGTTTTTAGTTGAAACTGTTTCACAGCATATTATTGATATCATCTCAGCATTAGTTATCTTTAGTAAATATATTTCAAAATATCCCAATTTACTTTTCATATTAAATTTCCTCAGCAATATTTTACATTCAATACTACTTTGAAAACTAGATCTGCTTATTTTGATCGATCGATTTAACATGATTTGGGTAATGGCCCCCCACACTTTTAGAAAAAAAATCAAAAACTTTACGCCTATGGCAACAATTACCACGAATGGATCTGGTAAATTCCAAAGCCCATCAGTATCCTTCAAATTGACACCATACCTCACTTTAACAGTGAGAATTCCATACACACTTGAACCTGAGCATGAGTAGAGGTGATTGTCTTGTTGGATATCTGATCTGCTCAGATCGTCCCTTTGTCAGTGGCGTAGCCAGAGCGTTTGTGATGCTCGGGCCTGCTTCCATGGTCCAAGAAAAATTTTATGTGTCTTTGCTTGTTCAGCTAAAGTTTTGAATCCTGAATGCGAATTTTGGTACTTAGTTTGATTAATTAATTATGTCAAAGCACAGTATGTTCGGTATGTCCCCATATGGTTACTTATGGTTGTTTGACAAAGTTACTAAATTTCAACATTCGAAAATTCGAAAGCTTTGCCAGGAGCACAAGGCTGACGCCCGGGTCTGGCTACGCCACTACCCTTTGTCCCAATCTCGGACTACCCTGTGCTCTGTAAGCAGCGCTATTGGCAACTTCAATGGTTTTCCATCCGAAGCACGAATTTCTTGCAAAAGCTGCGTCGGTATAGTGCATTATTGAGCCAAAATCATACGATGAATCCTGGTAGTCGATTTCGAAATCATTCCTCTTCATGAAATTGTGACTTTGGCCACTCTTGATATTACAAAAAATTATCCAGACATAATTGTCACGGTCTGGTCTACTCTGTTCATGCCAAAAGTCGATAGTAGGTCTAATTTCATGCAGGGTTATGCCATACGTCTCACAAGAGTTTTGCTCTAAGTTTATAACTTGTCCACCGCCTTGTCTACCTACATATGAATAGCACCCGCGATCCGAATTTTGGAAATAAATATAATCTCTATTGTAACTCCTGCGAGGCACGAATCGAAGACAAGTGGTGTCCTCCCAATGATCCATAAATTTATAGTATTTCCAATATTAATACTTGTACTTGTAGATGTTGCATTTACATTGTCTCATGACAACGTTAATCTCACCGCGTTTATATTACACAACCGCGCTTCGTTTGCTTGGGCTGTGTGGCTAGCGGACACTTTGTGTCCGTTGAAGGCGCCTTTAGTTAAACTTAATTATCTTAGTCAAATCAGGTGAAATTAATTATCCTTATAGTTGCAGAACTTTTGGATCACCCTATAAATGCGATGAGATTAATGTTATCATGAGACAATGTAAATTTAACATCTATAAGTATTATTGTTAGAAATTTTACAGATTTAGACATCCCAGGTGGTGCTAATACAATCGAAAACCATTTACAAAGGAGAGTATATATAGTTTTGAATGTGAAACTATTGAGAATAGCTTTTATTAAAAGAATCTTTAGTAAAACATCATTCATATAAATTCAAAGAATAGAGCTCAAGAACCAGAAATGTTAAGTACATTCTTCTTGCAATAATATCGAAGCCAAAATTCAAAGTTGCACAACAGATTATATTGCATCAGATAAAAACAATAATCTTGAAATAGAAGTTATATACGCATATAATGTATACATAAATACTTATTAGATGTATTTATTTAATTTATTTAAGACACTTAAGAAAGCACTGTTAATTTCAGATACAGATCAAACTCTCATTATGAGGTTCAAAATCCCTGATAAAGACTTTCCCTTGCTAGCCATGCACGTTTGCTTGACAACAACGCTTGCTTTCGCAGCAATGAGTTTCTTTCAAGCAACCACTTCTCCAATTGAAAAGGAAATATTGGAGGAAGGCATCCTGACAGCCAAAACCTATCCTCTATTTGTCTCTGCACTATATTTAGGAGCTATTTTCACTAGTCTCATTTCTGGACCAATTAGTGAGTGGTTGGGTATCAAACACACTCTGGTTATTTTCTCCCCTTTAGCTGGATTGGGGGCATTTCTAATCATTCTGGGATTCAACGGTATTTTGATCATTGCAGGAAGGTTTCTAATAGGATTATTCTTCGGCCTTATTACATCAATTGTTCCCGTTTTCAATGCTGAAGTATCAACTTCTTCCATCAGAAAAATATTTGGTTCTCTCTTGGGTCTCTCAATTCGTTCTGGATACATTTTGAGCTATGTCCTTGGAATTTGGATAGAATTTCGATGGCTTGCTGCAATCTTTTTAATGTTTTTAGTCGTTGTTGTACTCAACTTATTTTTTCCTCATGAAAGTCCTCAGTGGTTGAAAAGCAAAGGTTGGATAAATAAAAGCTATAAAGCCAAAAGATATTACGGCAAAAAAGAAAATTCTACTTCAGAAACAAAGACTACGGCTGCTTCATGTTTGTTAACACAATCCTTGCCACTCGATAAGGAATTACCCCTCAGTTTCTTGTCATGGACCATTATCCGACCTTTGCTAATCTGTATCAGCACACATGTGTTGAAAACATGTTCTGGATATCTGTTACTCAACGGATTCTGTGCTCACTTATTGAAAAGTGTTGTCAATTTTGACTCTAAAGTTGCGTCATTATTTTATATGGCATTCCAATTGGTTGGTTCCATCGTTTTCATTTGCATTATTCAGAAAGTGAATTGGAAGAGGTTAATCATGCTAACTACAGCCATTCAGATGGTAGCCAATCTAATTCTGGCAATCACAATGTTCCTTTCAATCAGAAAATACAACTGTGAAAACAATTTCGATTCACTTCCCCAATGCACCATTCTAGAATATGCTATCTTGCTCAGCATCATCGTTTATGGATTCATATCAGCTGTTGGATGGAGTTCGATAGCCTGGTGGTTGTATGGGGAGATTCTACATCTGAGGCACCGACGAATCTCAGCTGGAATTGCTACACTGTCAAGTTTCATAGCTGAGTGCTTAAATCAGCTAATTGCTCCGTTATTAGTCGAGTACTTAGGACCTGATATAGTATTCCTAGGTTGTACGTTTGTTTGCTTGATTGCTTTGATAATGCAATGGTTCTATTAAAGTTATGCTAAGGCAGCGCCATAAAAACTTGTTAAAATTCGCATTATGGATATCCACGTGCAAAAACCTTATTTCCTAGTGAAATATACCATATTAGCAGTTGAAATCACGTTTCAAGTCAATGCATAATCTATCCTACGCAAAAGGGGGTCCAGATTGTGCTACCCATCCGCATCCCCACTGAAAGTCTCTTTGTTGCGGAAGATGGTTAACCAGGGGTGAATGCATTAGTTCGAATTTGAAGGTTGTCCATATTCCGAATTTCTGTGGTTGTCATTAGTTGGACTCTGTTTTTACTAAGGTTGTCATTAGTTGAACTATGTTGAAGAAAAAGTCTCTTTCTCGACACTGGGCAACAAATACCACAATAATATCACTGTATGGTTTCAACATAGAATGAGCACCACATAGACCGCGTTAAACTGATGAAAACCTTTGCAAATAGCGAGTCAAACAAATTCGAACTAATGCACGGTGGAATAAATAGAACACTATAATGACATAATTTTAAGAAGCACAAAGTTCCAAGTAAATAATGAATGAAAATAGAAATAACAGTTCAGAGAGAATCAATGCTTCTAAAGAATGTAGCCGAACAATACTATAAATAAACGAGTACTGAATTCAAAATAGTTAGGATGCAATGATTGGGATTATTAGAAGCTACTATTATTCGATCTTCAGAGTCAAGAGCTATTCCTTTAACTGTAAAGAAGTCTCCTCTATCTTTTCCTGTCTGACCGAATTTGTACATCAATTCTCCTCGGTTAGAGAAGATTAACACACAATTAGTAGCTATATCCGTCATTAAAATATCGTTAGCTTTATCAATACAGAAGTAGTATGGATCTATCTCTAAGTTCCATTCTCCACGAGGTATTATCTGTCTGATGATCTGGTAAGAATAATTGTAGTAACGAACACACAGATCTCCTGATGTCAACACTACAACCTCATCAAAAGTCAGCTTAATATCTCTGGGGGAAGAAATATCCTCAATAAATGAATGGAATGTAAGCTAGGGGTACCCATTTTTGAAAAGAAATGAATAAGCTTTGCGTGGGAACCTGTTAGAATTGTTATGATAATCTTTTACTTTGAATACTACTTGTATGTAATAAGAATGCGATGGAGTAAATGTTATTCACTAAACAATGTAAATTTAACATCTATAAGTATTAATATTATAAATACTCGAAATTTGGGTAGCCCAGGCGGTGCCTATATAATCCGATAAAACAAATTTACAATGCAGAGCATACATAATTTTGGATATGTAACTAATGAGAATCGCTTTTATCAAAAGAATCTTTAGCAAAACATGATCCATAATCATCATCGGTTCAAAGAATAGAATTAAGAAACCAGAAATGTTACATACATTCTCTTTAGTATAATATGGAAGCCGAATTTTAAAATTGAACACATATTATCTTGCATAAGTTCCATTTGATCAAAAACGCTATCATAATCTTGGAATGGGAGTTATATACGTATATAATTATAAGCAACCTCATCACATTTTTATTACAAACAAGTAGTATTAATATTTAGAGATAATAAACACAATTTCAACTGATACCCACACCAGGTTATTCATTACTTAAAATTGATACCCCTAACAGAGGGTGACCACCACTAAGAGAAGTACTCATTGTCTACCATCAGGACACCATTCCGTGTAGTACGTACTAATCATTCCTTCCCGAAGCGGTATGTCTTATCCGAATTTATACTGTACATTCTTAAGGTCTCTTGTGCGCGGTACTCTAGATAGGACGCTTTGAGTAATAAGTCTAGATCTTGGTGGAGTATTGAATGGTTAAACTTTCTTGAAAATGATCTACACATATTAATGAGTTCATTGTGATCTAGAAGTCTTACGATTCAAGAATTCTACGACTCAATCTTCTGACATATTTTGGGGAGATTTTGCCTAGACTTTCGAACTACCTTGAAAACTCAATACTATTTACCTGTGTGCCAAATTTCACATTTGTTGCACCTCCCACTTCCTCATTCAACCTGAACAAATAAAAACAGATTGAGTTTAAATATATATGATAAATACTCGAAATTTGGTCATCCCAGGTGGTCATGCCTATACAATCTCATAAAACAGATTTCCAAAGCAGGACATACATAGTATTTGAATAGGTAACTAAAATGAATATCGTCTTTATCAAAAGAAGCTTAGGCAAAACATGATTCAATACTAATCATAAGTTCAAAGAATAGAATGAGCAGATCAGAAATTTACTAATATCCTTCTAAGAATATGTGATCCAAAATAAATTAAAAATAAATTAAAACCTGTGGGGTTCAAGAGCGAGAGAATCGAGTGATGGTAAGGAGGGTCTGGGCTTCCCCCCTCGAAAATCTTTAAATCATAGAAGCTTGAATATCGATACAGCTATTGTTGGCACCTAGGGAAAGGAAAATCTCGGATTATAGTGGAATAAAAATGGAATTGGGATATATACAAGTATCTAGACACAATTAAAAGAATTTTGGGTTTAGTTGTAACCTTCACTAAGTTAGTGTGAAGTCCTGCCATACCACAGCTTCCTCCACGGCTCCAGACCTGGGAGGGGCCGGCCTCCCCCAAGCACACACACTTACCACCAATGGTAGGCATAAATGATTCCTTCCCAACGGGGGACGTCTTATCCGAGTTATACTGTACATTCCTAAGTTCTATTGTAAATGTTTAATGGTTTAAAGCAGTTCATGTATTAATTGAACCATCTTCTACCGCATCCCTAGTCCAAAATCTGCAAGTTAATGTGAGGCATTATATGCAGTAGGCTATGCTTTCAACAATTAATACGCTAGTATTTGCATTATAGTTTAATAGAACATCACAAAATATGAATTAATGAAATATAATGAATGAATAATTCTTTGGTCGATCCAACTTCGAATTATATTCAGCTAATTTTCTACACAGGGAACGCTTGAGATATCCAAACTGCTGCATTTTTTAAATTTTGAAAAACTATTTCTTACCTATCACACGCAGATATTAATGAATTCGATATGGAAGACATAAAAAGCATTTTATAATAACATCAGAAAGCTAACCTTGCAAGTTCAATTCGAGCATATTATTTGTCTACAGCCTTTGTTTTTGTTAATCAAAGTGTATAATAGATATTGAAATACTATTTCATCCAACAATGGGAAATCCTATATATCAGGCCTATGCAACATACGACTCGCGGGCCAAATTTGGCCATAGACATATTTTTCTGGTCCGCGATCAATGGGATACCCAAACACACTTCTTTGGATATTTTTTGGTGCTTAATATGAAATATTTTCACCATCTCTACTATGCGTGAATTATTAATAGTATTCTGTTGCTTCTGTATCTTCATCACCTAAATAACAATGGCAGTTATTCAATTTCTTCGACTGGAATAACATATTTAAATATTCGGGATGGCAAAGGAAACTAAACTGTAAAATATAGATCATTTTCAATTTGGACCGATACTCATCACTAAGCTTTCAATTTTGTTAGTCAGCACTGCTGTGTATGGTAGTAATCAAATCAATATACATTACAACAAAGGTGTCTATGTATAAGCAGAATTAGACATTATCGGGATCCCGGAACTAAAACTCCAGATTGGATGCATCGAGTAATTAAGTATAGATCCTGTGGGGTATTGAATGATTAAACCTTCATCAAAAAGATCAATACATATTAATAACAATGACAGTCTATTGTACAGTAGTGTTGCACAATGATTTATATTGTGAGAGTGAAGTCATATATATTGTTTAGAAAAGGTGTGAAAAATGATTTTCCAGTTTTTTGCAGAGTGTGATAATTTCGTCTAGATCTTCGAACTTAATCGTAGCCGCATCATTTGGATTTTCATATCTCTACGACTTCAGGGCCGGCGCCACCTCATTTGAAGTGGTCTGGCTGAACTTAACTACGAAAGTTCAGTTCCTAGCAACGGCCAGGAATGTGAAAAAATTCCAGGCCGTTGCTATGCACGGACAGCCAAAAGATTCTCCAAATATGGTCAATATATATATCAAATTGCTGGAAATTTAGTGCTGAGCACGAATTTAGCATTAAATGATGATCTGACATGGTTCAAAGAAGCTATTGATCTGGGATTCAGGCGTATACTATCGAATGTGGTTATTTTTCGTCATCACATTGCTACCTTAGTACAATCAACACTCTTTCTTACTAGATGTAGACATTATTCAATCTTATTGAATGAAGTGTATGATCTAGCATATCGTATTAAAAGCGCAACAACCGGACCACTTTAGCTTTTTCTTAAAAGTGGTCCGGTGAAAACCGGACCAACCGGACCGGTGGCGCCGGCCCTGGACTTGCTAATTCTTCAACCAATTCGGGCAAACAAATCCTACCGTTTTAAAATATAAGATACTAGAAGCGCGCTTCGCTTGCTTGCGCTGCGCGGCTTGCGGACACTGCGTGTCCGCAGAGTCGCCCTGCGTGCGCCTAGAGTTACTCAATCTAACCTATTCTGGGATTTTTTTACTTCATATAAATATTTTAAACAAAGGTTAACAAAAAATTTCTAATATCGATCCGAAAATATCTAGCCTATTTTTTTAAATTTGTTTACTTTATGTATATATCGTGAACAAAAGTAAACAAATTAATTATCAAACTTACTCGAAAATTCGATATTCGAAATCTACACCCCTGAAAACCCCATGTCAACCGTTGAGAGCTAGTTTCTAGCATCTTTTTTAGATTCGTTTACTTTATGTATATATTGTAAACAAAAGTAAACAAATAATTTATCATATAGATCTGAAAATATGATATTCGAAATCTACACCCTGAAAACCCCCATATCAACCGTTGAAATCTAGTTTCTGGCATATTTTTGAGATTTGTTTACTTTATGTATCTATTGTAAACAAAAGTAAACAAATTAATTTTCAAATCTACTCGAAAATATGATATTCGCAATCTACACCCCTGAAAACCCCACATCAACCTTTGGAAGCTAGTCTTTAGCATTATTTTCAAAATTCATCAAATGGTGTGATAATATGTATTATAAAGGTGTGAAAATATGCACATAATTTTTTTAATTGCTATACACTATAATACTATTAAGATATCAAACATAACTTGTGGCTTTGAATTATTCATAACAATGACGATCTATTGTAGTGTCGTACAATAATTACTATTGTGATAGTGTAGTCCTGTATTTAGTATAGAAAAGGTGTGAAAAATTCGCTTAGATCTCAAAACTTAATCGTAGTCATATCATTTGACACCTACATGCCAATTTTCACACCTCTACGACTTGCCATTATTTGATCAATTCGGACAAACAAACAAACAAACAAACAAATCCTAGCATTTTAATATATAAGATATACGTGTATATAAAAGACTACTGTTACATTGTAGTGTTTTCTAGGTAAAGTTTATATTTTCAACTAATCAAGTAACACCATTTGTTCCGTATTCATTATCTAATACCTGGGTATGAACCAAGTTCCACCCCAGTGTAAAACATCATTTTAGTAAAGCCCTCGATTTATTAATAATCGTATCCTATGGTAGGGTACCAAATTTTGGAAAAACAATAACTAACCTGGGGGTGGGGAACCAGTTAATGTTGTTTTATACTCTCTTAATATTGATTAAATGTATCAAAAATGCATTGAGATGGTATACATGAAATAAAGTAAATTTAATAGCTACAAGTATTAGTATTATAAATATTCAAAATTAGGTCATTCCAGGTGGTCATGCCTATACATTCTCATTAAACAAATTTACAAAGCAGAGTATACACACTTGAATAGGTAACTAAAATGTGGATAGTTTTTATCAAAAGAATCGGCAAAACTGATTCAATACTCATCAAAGGATAGAATTAGCATACCAGAAATTTACGTAGATCGCTTGCAAGAATCTGGAGTCCAAGTCAGCATAGGATATTACTTGCATCTCGTCGAAAAAAACAATTTTGGAATAGAAGTTATATATATAATGTATAAACACGTATATACCTACAAGATGCAGTAGCATTCATTCAAAACAGTTAAAAAAGATCTGTTAATTTCAGATACACATTAACCCACGCTATGATGTTCAGGATCCCAGATAAAGACTTTCCCTTGCTAGCCATACACGTTTGCTTGACAACAACGCTTGCTTTCGCAGCAATGAGTTTCTTTCAAGCAACCACTTCTCCAATTGAAAAGGAAATATTGGAGGAAGGCATCCTGACAGCCAAAACATATCCTCTATTTGTCTCTGCACTATATTTAGGAGCTATTTTCTCTAGTCTCATTTCTGGACCAATTAGTGAGTGGTTGGGTCTCAAACACACTCTGGTTATTTTCTCCCCTTTAGCTGGATTGGGGGTATTTCTAATCATTCTTGGATTCAACGGTATTTTGATCATTGCAGGGAGGTTTCTAATAGGATTATTCTTCGGCCTTATTACATCAATTGTTCCCGTTTTCAATGCTGAAGTCTCAACTTCTTCTATGAGAAAATTATTTGGTTCTCTCTTGGGTCTCTCAATTCGTTCTGGATACATTTTGAGTTATGTGCTTGGAATTTGGATAGAATTTCGATGGCTTACTACAATCTATTTAATATTTTTAGTGGTTGTTGTACTCAACTTATTTTTTCCTTATGAGAGTCCTCAGTGGTTGAAAAGCAAATGTTGGATAAATAAAAGCTATAAAGCCGAAAAGTATTACGGCAAAAAAGAAAATTCTACTTCAGAAACAAAGACTACGGCTGCTTCATGTTTGTTAACACAATCCTTGCCACTCGATAAGGAATTACCCCTCAGTTTCATGTCATGGACCATTACCCGACCTTTGCTAATCTGTATCAGCACACATGTGTTGAAAACATGTTCTGGATATCTGTTACTCAACGGATTCTGTGCTCACTTATTGAAAAGTGTTGTCAATTTTGACTCTAAAGTTGCGTCATTATTTTATATGGCATTCCAATTGGTTGGTTCCATCGTTTTCATTTGGATTATTCAGAAAGTGAATTGGAAGAGGTTAATCATGCTAACTACAGCCATTCAGATGTTAGCCAATATAATTCTGGCAATCACAATGTTCCTTTCAATCAGAAAATACAACTGTGAAAACAATTTCGATTCACTTCCCCAATGCACCATTCTAGAATATGCTATCTTGCTCAGCATCATCGTCTATGGATTCATATCAGCTGTTGGATGGAGTTCGATAGCCTGGTGGTTGTATGGGGAGATTCTACATCTGAGGCACCGACGAATCTCAGCAGGAATTGCTACACTGTCAAGTTTCATAGCTGAGTGCTTAAATCAGCTAATTGCTCCGTTATTAGTCGAGTACTTAGGACCTGATATAGTATTCCTAGGTTGTACGTTTGTTTGCTTGATTGCTTTGATAATGCAATGGTTCTATTAAAGTTACATATGTTAATATCTTGAAAAATCTTATCGAATGTGGGCTCACACCTCAATATTGGGACTCCATAATTACTTGGTAAATATTCACTTCGTGTAAACCCTTTTCCTAGCAAGATATTCAGTATTAGCTATTGAGTTCTCGTTTCTTGCTAAAAGTCTGCATTTGTTTAATGGTGCGTAAATAATATATATTAAAATGCTTGGATTTTTGTTTGTTTGTTTGTTTGTCCAAATTGATTGAAGAATTGGTAAGTCGTAGAGATATGAAAATTAGCATGTAGGTGTCAAATGATGAATCTACGATTTAATACGAAGAACTAAGCGAAACTTTCACACCTCTGCAAAAAAATGGAAAACAATATATCACACTTTTTCTATACAAAAATATGTATGGTTTCATTCTCACAATAGAAATTATTGTACGATACTATTGTAGGCTGTTATTGTTATTAATATTTCAAAGCAATAACTTATACAGATGCCTCAATTATATTACAGTATATAAAAGTAAAAAATGTTTGTGTATATTTTCACACCTTTATATACATATTTTAACATCATTTGGTGAATGTTAAAAATTCGAAGAATCTGAAATTAAAATAATGCGTAGTGGAAAGAAAAGAAAATAATTTTTAAGTTAAATAACTTTCAAATAGTAAGAGTTGTGTAGGATTCAAGGTTGCTGTGGGAATGGAATTTCAATTCCTATCCCAATTCCACAAAATTTCAGTAGGAGTTGGCACAGAAACACATTAAAACCACAATAAACACCCACAGGAAATTCTCACAGAATCGCATAGAATTTGCAGATCTTAATAGAATAATTCAATTTAAATAATCACGGTTAAGAAAAATATGCAAAAAGTAGAATCTAGAATAAACCCACTGGATGATGTGTACAATGAACATTGGATAAAATAGTCTTCACAATGAATTCCGGCAGAATCCCACAGATTCCACATATGGGATACCCATATGCGTCATTCCCAATTCCCATCCCATATGGAAATCTGTAGGTACTCCCAGTGGCGCCGAACTTTTCGAAATCTAAGGAGAATCTAGGCTAATTTCTGGGACGGAACAACTGCCGTTCATTTAAAATAAACTATAGGCAGCAGTGACGGACTGGCTAGAAAAATCTTGCCCGGGAAAATTCCATTTCCTACTGGCCCACCAGGATATTTACTGCTGGCTAGTACGTCACTGTTACGTAGGTAACACACATACAACCAAATTCTATTCAAGACCATAATGCGTGACATAGTACATGTCAGCAGTCTGTGAAGAATCTTGACAGGTTCAGGATCAGGTTTAGAGAAGTTTTTTCTATTCATGTCAAGTCTCTTGAAATGTTTGAGAGTTGAGATTAGTTGAGTGAGGTAGACACAAGAGTTGGAATTCAGTTTACAATACTTTACTTCTAAACGTCTCAAGGTTGGATGACACAGCAGTGCTCTACACAGGCATGATATTCCAGATTCAAGAGTGGAACTCTTTCTAGACACAAATGGAGTAACCTGAGTTTACTTATTGCAGTGGTCAATGGAATGACGTCATCAGGTTGTAGCTCAGTGTAATATAGGACAATCTCCACTAAGCAAGAACAGGAACTCAGAGATGAGAACACTTCTGCACAGCTGTTCAGTCCTATTCTATGCAAATAATCCAACCTCAACCCTCTGAGTGTGTCTGCACTAGCACTCAGCAGTTGTATGAGATGGCGCTTAAGCTCTGAGTCTCTAGGGTATTCATATGTAGCTAGTTCTAAGTATATTTGAAGTTGGAGAGTTTGCTCATATAAGGTAGCAGTGAGTAGATATTTGTATCAGCTTGTAATGCTATCTCCTGTATGTTGGATAGTTGAGGTAGGAGAGTTTCTAGCAGCTCTATAGAATCAGGAGGAATACGGTAGAGGTGCAAACTTGTCAGATGTGACGTATTGAGACATGGAAGTAAGGTCTTGTACTCACTGGAGTCAAATGAACTAAAGAAAAGGTTGTCAGTAGAATTAAGCTGATTAGCTAAATATTGCAGACACCGAGGTGTCAATTGAGGGGAGATTAAACATAAACTTGAGAAAGGTGTGAAAACAGAAGTAGGTGACATATCAGCTGATACAGTGGTGGAGAGATTACATAAGAAAAGTTCTAAACTAATCTTAGTGTCTGATGGCAGCTGACACTCTCGGATGGTGTTACTGTAATCAGATAGAGTAGAAGAGTCTTGAAGCTCCATCCTCACAGCTAAGTACCTGAGAGAACAGGAAGTCAGGCTAGCTATCAGTGCTCTGAACTGAGTTAGTGGGATGTGTTCTGTATCGATGTACTATATCAGCTGTATAGAATGGAGGAGTGGTAGAGATTTGAGGAAACACTCCCACTCATTGGGAGGAGTGGCACTTTTGAGATAGAAGCAAGGTGACTGTGGAAGGAAAGCTCTGAAATAAGGAAAGGAGTTGAAGTTAAAATCGGAGTTGGATTCAAAAAGTAATGTAGACAAACTCAGGTAATTCTCCGTAAATTCTGTCCATCCCATGACAGCTTGTATATCAAACGTAGAGAAAGAGTTAAAACCAGTTACCACATGATATGCGAATTGATGGCGTATTGGCATATCTACCATGGTAACGGGAGTGTTGGGATGGTATTTGTAGAGGATATACAAAACGCGTAGACCTGAGTCACACAACAGACCGCAGAGGAAACGCAACATCATCCTGAACAGGTTGAACATGTCGCTGGAATGGACGATGTAGCGGACACTGGCACACTGATCCCCCATGAGCACTCACTCAGCCAGAACGTACCGATGAATTCCTGCATCGTCAGGTGTGCGAAGGACCGCACCATCGTGACAAACCCCATGATGTCCTTCTGCAGGTGCTCTATTAACAGTCCGAGACACTGGCACTCCCTCAGCTCCTTGTCCACGAGGAGAGTCACACGAGAAGAAGAGGTCAGCTGGCGAAAGGCCAATCCCTGGTACGCTATCTCTCTGATCCTGCGAAGACACTGTCTGACGTTGGGTGCAGGTGGAAGAGAGGGACTCTTCTTGCCCATCGGTGTGTGTAGAGCTGAGTCAGAGTCTGGACGCTAACTTTGTCGGACTCTCTGACGAGACTGGCGGTGAGAGAAGCATTCACCGGCACCAGTGACAGCTGATCGATCTCGTCATGAAGGTAGAGCAGTCTCTTCCACTTCATCATCTTATCCTCGCCCTCCTTCTCTAGCTGTTTCTGGAAGTACAGGTCTCTGTTCTCCGGAGAAAATCCCAGCAAGAATCGATCGATGAGGAGTGAGTGTGCGGTGGAGGTATCGAAGTAGACTCCCGGTCTGCTGGTCAGGAGGATGGTGCAGTGGGTGAGGGTGCGACGAGTCAGGAGGAGGAAGAGGAGAGTCTTATCGAAGGGGACTCCTCACGAACTCGTCCATGCTGTCCAGTATTAGCAGCAAGTCCTGGCCCTCTGACTCGACGAGGTGCTGAGATAGATCAGAGGTCCACCTGGAGCCGATGGGCATTCCCAAGAAGATCCACTTTTGGATGAATTCAGCGTCGATGGAGCGTTCTCGAGTCGATACGGAGGTCTCCATGTCGTGCCATTCAGGGGTGCGACAGGGAATGGAGACGGAGTAGAGGAACAGAGACAGCTGTCCCTTCCCGAGCCTGAGAGCGTTCCTACGGCAAAGGAATGTCTTTCCACTCCCAAGGTTTCCGATCACGCACCAGATCTGATTCTGGGACAGATCGTATTTCTTCAGTTCTTCTGCGAAATCTACAGGAACTATCCTGACTTCCTTTCTTGAGATCTTTCGAAGGAACTCAATCTCGTTGTAAGTGGTCTCATCTTCCACTTTTATCACTTCAGGTATCTGGCCTACGATGGTGAGTGGCAAGTAGACGGACTCTTTTTTGAAAAGGTCTTCATCGTCTAATGTCTGCTTCACCTTCTTACTCTGAGTCGTGACGAAATCTCTCAGACTTCTCTCTCATTGGACCAAGTCCTTTGCCTGTGTGTCCACTTCTTTCTTCAGTTTCCTGATGAACAGATTGTCAGGCATGTCAGTGAAGAGAAACTGATGCGTAGCTATTCTATCAGCTAAATCTTCTCTTTTGAGACTTTGCATCAAATGTATGAGTTTGCTTAAGTCAGCTGTTATAAAGCCATTGCTTATCAACAATTCTTTCTTCGCTTCGAAGTTCAGTTTCGCATCAATGCGCATGATCCACCATTCTAAACTTTGTATTGCGTCTAAGGGCAATCTTCGAATCCAGGGGGGGCTCGAGCCCCACCAGCCCCCCCGGGTTCGGCGCCTATGGTCGTGTTCTTCCCATTTATTAAGCGTGAAAACGAATTCGAATCCATCTGCAATATCTTCAAACATTCCTGCAGGTAGATCGGGTAGCTGTGTTAACAACTTGATGTTGTCAGAAGTTAGGTTTTCTGTGAATTCTATACTTCTCCAAATTTCTTCTAAATCCATTGGTTAATAAATCATAAACAACTAACCAAGTAACTTCCAGGTCAAGTTTGTACAAGTAGTGCAGCAGAGTAGCGAAAAAATTGTGCATTTTATGGTACAAGCATGAAATTTGGTGCAATAATTCTATGCAACATAAGTTTCATTTAAAGATCAGGACCCACTTCCAAAAGTGAGTATTTTGGCTTTGGTGTATATTTTAATTTTACACCTTCCACATATGGTAATACTACTTAAAACTCGAATTTGGCTCTAGTTAGATATGGTAAATATACTATCTTTGAATATGAAATCATGCATGCTGAGTTCGAAAGGCTATCCTAAATTTATGTAAATTTGACTGGGTTTTTGCGTTTGCGGTTTTCACACCATTTGATATATGGTGATGCTGTTTAAAAATCGTATTCTCCACTAATTGGATATGGTCAATGTATTAATAACTTCGAATGTGGAGTTAAGAAGCTTTACTGGCACTTAAATATATATTGGTTTTGACTTTGTGGTTCTACCTAGTTCAGTCGATGACAGTCATCTACCTGAGACTCGATGCAGAACAAGGAGCCTTTTAAGGTCAATATCCATAGGCAAGCACTCTTCATTCTCAAATTCATTTAGTTTGGCTGCTAGAGAATTATATCCACTTCTAACATTTGGATTAGTATTTCTCCCTGGAGACTGCAGGGGATTGCCATTATCTTTCTGGCACAATACACACAGCTCCCAGTTAGTGGTGGATGTAATAGTCTTGGGCTGCTTTGACCTGCTTAAATGAGCAGGATCTATCAGCATGAAACGCTTGGCCATTAGATATAAAATAACAGGAGAGAGATATTCAATAGTTACAATTAAATACTAGGCTAAACTCGACCTGATAAAGGATAAAATGTTGTATAGATAATGTTTGTCAAGTATACAAACTAAAACCAATACGATGAAATAAAAAATATCAGCAATTTCAGTATAAATAGAATGGTGAAAACCTAACAAAAGCAGTGAAATTTTAATATATCCATTCGAGCCTTTCAACTATATATGATTTCCTATTCAACGATAACATAATTGCTATGTGCAACCAACCAAATACGAGTTGATAAATTGATCCAATGCAGTGGAACCTGTTAATGACGTCCACCCAACTTCACCCAAGGACCTGCCAAAAATGACCGTTTTACGATGGTGGCCGTTATACGCAGGTCATTTGTCATTAAAGTACATGTCAAGGGATAAAGTGCCGTTGTAGACAGGTGCCCGCTATATAGAGTGGCTGTTATAGCAGGTTCTAATGCACATGACTTCCTATTCAACGATAACATACTTGTTATATGTAACCAACCAAATGGAGCTTTAAACAGCATTACCATATATGGAATGGTGTTAAAACCGCAAAACTCAAAAACCAGTAAGATTTAGTTAAATTGAGTATAGCCTTTCAAATCAGCTTATATGATTTCCTATTCAAAGATAGTACATTTGCCATGTCTAATTAGAGCCAAATTCGAGTTTTAAGCAGTATTACCATATATGGAAGGTGTGAACATCAAAATAGGCGCCAAAGTCGAAATACGTACTTTTCAAAATGGGTCCTGATCTTTAAATGAACCTTATGCTGTATAGAATCATTGTACCAAAATTCATGCTTGTACCATAAAATGCACAATTCCTTCTATTATTTTAGTTTATCTGCTACACTAAAGCTAAGCCTAGTTTCCATATACGTAAGCCTAGATCATAGCAATCTATACATAAGGCACGACCGCGCTCAAAAAAGCTTGGAACAGGGATGGACTAGTATAGTTAGGGAAATTCACAACATGAACCAAAGTATTCCGCTTTGGAAATTTGGCATCTTAACCCGTCCCCGAAATTAGGCACCTAGAATTTCTGGGATGGTCCCGTCCAGGAAAATAGGTGTCTCGATCCGTCCCGTCCCGGGAATTAGGCATACCTTTTAATGTATTAAGTACCAAAGATGAAGCAATTTCAATTGAAACAAAGACACAGATTTTAGTTAGGATCTTTAAGCTCATTATTCTAGAATAGAGAAATATACCACCAGGGTGGCCGAGTGGTTATGGCGTTGGTGTTAAGTATCAATGTGCGGATGCACGCATGGGTTCGAACCCCATTCCTGGTATTACTTCTTATTTATTATTAATGACACCGCCCTTGATAAATTTCACTATTCTATCATACCACACATATACGTACGTACACGTATGTAGTAAGCAATAATAGCAATTGGTCATCTAAGGACAATTTAGCGATTTTCTAAGCTGTTTCAATCCTATTTCTAAATATTATTAAGGTGTGATTTTTGTGTAGAACCAAGATTAGAGGCATACGTAGCTAATTTATTGAACGGAACGGATCCATTCCGTAAAATCTAAATGCCTAAATTAGGGAATTTAACGGAACGGTACCGGAAATTATAAATGTCTATTTTACGACATTCAGTAAATTAGGCATTTAGATTATCCTGAATGAGATATTCCGTAAAATAGGCATTTAGAATTCTGCAACCGTTACGTTAAATTCAGTAAATTCGTTATTCAGATTTCACGGAATGGATCAATTCCGTTCCTTTCCGTTAATTAGGTATGTCCTGCAAAATTGCGAAGTTAATTTTTTATAATTATCTTTTTATTGGTGATGTCAAAAAGTTTTCTGTAGCGGAGTTGCTCATCGCCGAAATCAATCAAAAACTGTTGAACCATAGCTCACGAAAACACTAAGGCACTGGCACTGCCTTGAATTTGAGTTACCATGGATTTGTTAATACCGTACTGAATACTCGAATTTGATTGGATAGATTTTAGGCGGCAATTTTGCAGTAGGATAGTATAGATGCATTACACTTTACGTACGTATGCATATTTGTTTACTAACTTTATTCTTTTATTCAATCAATTAAAATTGTTGACTTATTACTTGAATACTCATTTATTACTGAAACGAAGTTGGCTTTTGTGGTGCCAGCTGTAATTCTAATTACAAGAGCTAGAAGCATCGTATTCCAACTTTTTCATTCTCCAAGGATAAAGAGATGTGTGAGAGGTGGTTTAGGACGATCCCTAGACCGAGAGAGGATTATGAGGGAAATGCCAAACTACGGGTTAGTTAAGATTCCTGAACCGTTCCGTTCCATTCCGTAAATCAGGTATGTCGGCGGTGACATTAAGTGATAATTTAGAAATATGCAATAATGAAAAAAAGTAATACCAGGAATGGGGTTCGAACCCATGCGTGCATCTGCACATTAGTACTTGAAACCAACGCCATAACCACTCGGCCACCCTGGTTGGATTGTTTTACTTTTAATAAAGAAGGAACTAAAGATCCTAGTGTTGTACATGTGTCCTTAGTTTCAACTGAAATTCGTTCAGCTTTGGCACTTAATTAATACATGAAATTTGTGTACCTAATTTACGGAACTTGACAGAACGGTTTCGGAATTTTAAATGCCTAATTTACGGACTTTTTAATACCTCGGCATTTATAAATGCAGACTAATTCCAAATAATTCCATACATCTGACATAAATGGAATCAAAGAATGACAGAAAGAAGCACTCACAGAGTCTGGAAGAGAGTCTGTCTGACTCTGATGAAGAAGGAGTTCTGAACGCCGTAGGAGACATCCCCACAGAATGGTACAGAGACTTCCCACACATCGGCTATGACTTGGAAGGGAAGCGAGTGCTGAAGCCTGCCTCCGGGGACCAGCTGGACAAGTTCCTGGAAGGAATGGAGGACCCCTCATTTCAACGTAGAAATTTTTGATATGACTAAGCCTAAAGTTCTTTGGCTATCGACTCGCCTTGCTAATCTGGAAGCTGATAAATTAACTATGGAAAAATTCGAGGAAGACTGTAAATCTGCTCGAGATATTCAAAGACGAGGACATCTTGCTTTTGGAATACATTCATATTGGAAATAGGCAGAATTATGCGTCGGGTTGGGATTGTCTTTCCTTCAGGCGGAAGTAAAGAGGCATGGGATGAAAAATGATCAGTATTCGGAAACACTTTTGCTAATATGTTTATTTAAACTTAATTATTGTTTGTCTAACAAAAGTTTTCGTTATTTTGCGGATAATTCGAATTTCAGCTTCAGATTTTCGGTTTTAATGTAGTATACCATGTATACCAATGTCATATCTCCGATCCAAGTATAACGGAGCTGCACTAAAAAGAAACTCTATACGTATATATACCCACATGTGTTAGATACCATGCATTGTACTAAGTAGATGTATATACTTGTATTATTAGAAATATGATACACTAAAATAGGCCTCATTGAAATAAGTTAATAATCAGTTTCCTTCTATTATGTAACTCTAGGATATCAGATTTCTCATTAGCTGTATTTAATTGATGTGCAATAGGTTTAATCGGCAGACCTGATTTGTCCGAGACAGCAAGACAGTATCCCTGGTTGACTTCTGAGCAGTAGCTAGAAGGGACAGTCACACCTCAGAAAGATGAGACACCTGTGAAGTCCTTCCTCCGACTCCTGAAGTCAGAGTTAGCTGAGATTGATTGGACCCGCATTTCCCTAATCGTCCCAGGCATAGAAGACTGTATGAGCTTCACTAGCAAGATGAGAACCTTTGTGAAGGAGGGGTACATCACCTCACTGAACTGCTACAGCTAATGACAGAAATACGTAAAGCGAAATGATGTTGAAGAAAAAGTCATGAAGTATCATTCTGTGTTTACAGATATCTCGAATCAAATATTCATCAAACTATTTGAGAACGAAATCCGAACCCTTGAGAATTAAATCCTAAAATGGGAGGATTCAGTGAGAAAGTTTATGGAAGTGAATTTCAGAAGCGTGAAACAAATGTTTGAAGATGACGAACCTGTCAATCTGGAATCCATCTACGTTCCTCTGACTATTATAAAGGAGAAGCCGAGACCAGTGAACAAGGAAGATGAAACTACCTACAATGAGATAGCTTACATGAGAAAGATTGCAAGCAAAGAGATTGACATTGAACCTGTAAACTTCAGTGAAGAACTCAGGAAATACAATCCTTCCACTCCTCAAATATGGTGTATCATAGGGAACCCAGGCAGTGGGAAAAGTTTCTTGCGCCATAGAACGGCACTTTGGTTCGGTAAAGGGGAACTTCCTCAGGTTACATATTCCCTTTCTATCCCTTGCCGCAGCCAGGAATGGCATGACATGAAAGCATCTCGAGATAAGGCCAGCCGATCAGTGAGTTTCGAGTTTATTCAGAAGTGGCTGTGCCTGTCAATGCCAGTCGGTCCTAGCTGGACCACAGAACTAGCAAAGCACCTGGTAGAATAGGACGACGACCGACTTCTACTCATAATCGACGGTCTCGACGAGTTTACCAAAGAGGTCCCATTCCAGGAATCGCTGCTCTTCCTTCTCCTCACTCGCAGAGCACTGACCCAATCCAGCATCCTGTTGACCACTAGGCCTGGTGCCTACACCGTGATGTCTTCCTCCTACAGCTTCCTCATTGACGTATTCTTCCAGGTGCTGGGATTCTCGCCGGAGAATCGAGACAATACTTCACACTTCAGCTGACTGATGAGACCAAACAGAAACAGTTGAAGCGACTTTTCTACCTCCACGATGAGGTGAGTCAGCTGTCACTCATCCCTGTCAATGCCTCTCTGTTCGCCGCCCTTATCCGTGGATCTGACGACGTGACAGCCTACACACTGACTCACCTCTTCACGGAACTCATCACCTACCTCATCAGGCGGCAGCTGTTCCGAATGAGAAAAGAGTTGGCCAAGAAGAAGCGACTATTCCAGCTGGACCTACCGTGCTAGACTGCTTGTATCGCATCGGCGAGCTTGCGTATCTGGGCGTCTCTGGTCGCGAGTTGATATCTTCAAAAGACGTCCTGTTAAAAGTGGACAAAGTGGAGAAGTCATGCCAGTGTTTGGGTCTGGCTGAGGAACACGTTCGGAAGGATGAGCTAGGGAGAATGAGTCATGTTTGGTCCTTCGCACACCTGACCATTCAAGAGTTCGTGAGTGCCATCTGGCTTAGTGTGTCGTCAAGAGGAGACCAGTGCTTGAGCACTCGATACATTGTGAATTCGAATGCCAACTTTTCAATTTTCCGAATGGTTTTCCGCTTTTTGTGTGGTCTGTTGTCTTCAGATAGTGTATTTCCAGTGCATTATATCTTATATAAATACCTTCCAACATATCCTCTCTATGGATCAGATGCCAATGATATACAAGTACAATCAATATACAATTGTGCCTCAGTTAATGGGTTGTAAAGAGTTCACGCAGTAATTAGTGTCGTTATCAGAATTGCTATTTGAGTCCAATTCAGATTCACTTCACAAACCATTTCAATATTTCCGCAATTTCTTACCTGAGACACTTTACTTGTATTTTGAGAGTGCCACATCACCCAATGAATGGGAGTGTTTCGTCAAGTCTCTGCCACTCCTCCACTCAATTCAACTCATCGAGCTCGACACCACTTCCCTAACACTGACACAGTTCTGTTCGTTGGCATCACAGCTGACTTCCTGTTCTCTCAGCTGTTTAGTAGTAAAGTTGTCTAGACAAGACTACTCAACTCTATCCGCTTACTGTGACGTCATCAAGGAGAATCAGCTGATATCTCATGGAACAAAGATTAGTTTGAAACTGCTTCGGTGTGATCACAGTGAAACTAACCCAGTTGATTATGTCACTACGTCTCTTTTCCAACTCACCATAAGTTGGTCCTTTGTATTCAACAGTTTATTCCAATTTGGTTATATTTCGGCGCTATTGGTTGACCTCCTAATTGAAACACCAACAATTTCAATGCATTCGATTAGTGTGCATTCTTAATCGGAACCATCGCTAATCCGAACCCTCGCTAATCTGAATCAATAAACAATAAATCAGCCTAAACCACCATAGATAATTCATTACCACTATGTATAGTGGTTAGAATGGGCGTATGTGGCACAAAGGTATTCGTTCCAATTCAAATTTTACTGGAAGTTTTTAATCGCATGCATGTTTATCTCGAATTCTAACTTTAACGCATATTTTTTAACTAACAAGATCTTCACAAATTAAGATTTGAGAGAAATTCGGCAGTTTCACTTGATGATCTAGCTCATGCATTCCAACCTGAGCCATGATGAAAACTGGAGTCGGAGTTGAATTTCGTGGGACACAGCGAGACGCAATAGAATAGCTTTATACACAGAAACATCAATGCGGAACATAATGGAGAGATTTGATGTAACAACTGGAGACAAAGTAGTTCTGTGAAAAAAGTACAGCCTAGATCTAGTTGAAGGAAAGATAATTAAATTATTAATACGCATATTGAATAATAATGATTGTAATTTTGTGTAGTTGCTCGTTGTATGGTATGGGAATACAATATTACGTGAGATGGATTTACATAATAAATTCACTACTGTGTAAGTGGAGACTGAACATATTGAGAAAAGTAATAAGCATAGGCTTAATATAGTATCACAATGGATAAGAACAAATAAGAATACTCTAACAAAGTTTAATGTATTTAAATGAATTGAATTATGAACTCTCTTTAAAATCTACTTCTATATAACTGAACTGTTTTTAATTTGAATAATAGCAAATCTACAATGGCAACAGCAGATCCAGGATCTGGTCCTGTTAGTTTATTCGGAGTGAGCAACAAACTCCAGAGTAAAGTGAACTCGTTTAGAGAAGAGATTGAAAGGAAGAAGTTGGAAGTAAGAAGAATCAGCAAAGAAATGAGAAGTCTTATCGAAAAGAAAGAAGAAGAAATAATCCGAGAATTGGATGACATTTGGAAAGAAGTGTGTGCTAGAATGGAGAAGAAGAAAACTGAAACGCAGAAAGAAATTGAAGAAATAGAAAATCTTAGAAAAGAAATGGAGAGAAGACTTTGTAAACTTAATCCTGCTTCCATCCAATTCAGTCACATATCCGAAGGAATCGATTTAGTGAAAAGGGAAATGGACATTGATATTCCTAATGTGAAGTTAACGTGGAGGGTTGAAGAATTGAAAGATTGTATAAATAGAATGTGTCGTTGTGATCAACAGATTCTAGTTTATAATGAAGACACTCGGTATCAACTGAAATGGAGTAAATGCAAGGAAGGAAGAGGAGACAATCAACTCTATCATCCATGGGGTATAGCGACTAATCCTATGAATGAGAATATTTATGTAGCTGACAATGAGAATGACAGAGTTCAGATTTTCTCAAGAGAAGGAGAATGGATCAGATCTGTGAAAAATGACGAAATGAAAATTCCACAAAATATTCTATTTCACAACCAATCAATTTACGTACAATGTAGCAAAGCAATTCTGAAATTGAATGAATCAACTGAGAAGAAAGAAAAGTCTAAATCTTATGATTTTTATCTCAGAGGTATCTGTACAGATAATATTCATATTTATGTCGGTCAATTGAAGGGAATGAATCTAATAGTGTTAACTCTAGATTTGATTGAAGAAAACAGAATATCTCTCAAGACTGAATTCTGTAAACAAGATACTCAAATCAGAGATATATCTCTATCTCAAGAATTGTTTTATATTTTGCTATTCAATACAGAATTTCCAATTCAAGCATTTTCTAGAGAAGGCATTCTGACAAGATGTGTTGTTAAGAAAGATAGCATTAACTGTGCTTATTGTTTCTGTCTAGATCAGCAACACAACATCTTAGTAGCAGACTGTGGAGACTCTAAAGTGAAGATATTTTCCAATGAAGGGAAGCTTCTCACTCAGTTCGGTGAGAAAGGACAGTTCTCTGCACTAACTGGAATATCTTTGAGTGAATTTGGAGATATCGTCACTGTTCAGCAGATCAATTCAAACTTATTGAAAAGTTTCTCTCGTCCATGATTTTTGTGAACTTTTCTATATTTTATGATTATTATCTTTCTTACCATTTTCGCTGTTTTGTTTGTTCATTCTTTTTTTGCAGTATTTATTTATTTTTCATTTTCCTTAAAGCTGATTCAATTGTGTTATAATTAATACATTAATATCGATTTTGTTATTGTGTTGATGGCTTTGAGTTGTCCTATTGACAATTCTTTTGCATAAACAACTGCCGCCACCTAGAATGAATCGGAAATCGACATCACTGCACCACCCACTCCAGACCTCCCAAATTCCAATTTCGTTGTGTGTTCCACATGGTTTCAGTTGCTAGATGAGACCATTGTCACTATTGCCTCACAATTTATAATTTACGAAATAGTATTTATCTCACGACTTGTCTCATGATATCACACGATTCAGCTAGAATAGAGTCTGAGGAACCTACCCCTCTGTCACAGTTTGTCATATTTTAATTGTTCCATTTATGATTGATCAGCCCCTTTATCCAAACTATATTGTAGTATCCTAGATTTCAATTCCAAATGATTCCATTTACCTCTGACATAAATGGAATCAAGGAATCACAGAGAGATCTGTCTGACTCTGATGAAGACGGAGTTCTGACCGCCGTAGGAGACATCCCCACAGAATGGTACAGAGACTTCTCACACATCGGCTATGACTTGGAAGGGAAGCGAGTGCTGAAGCCTGCCTCCGGGGACCAGCTGGACAAGTTCCTGGAAGGAGTGGAGGACCCCTCAGGTCTGTGGAAGAGCGTCAGAATGCCGGACCTCCCTGGCACAGACCTGCTCCTGTCAGAGAAAGAGATGGAAATGGTGCAGCGCATTCAGAAGGCGGACTACCCTGACAGTGAGTTCGATCCCTACCCCCCCCCCCCCCCCACCATCGAGTTCTACACCTCTGAAAAGATGGAGACGCCGCTGATTGGAGCTGACGAGCCAAAGCGCAGGTTCATTCCTTCCAAGTGGGAGCACCAGAAGGTGATGAAGCTAGTGGTGGCTATCAGGAACGGTTGGATTAAACCCAGGAAAGAGTTCGAGATTGAAGAGAAGCCCTATTTCCATCTTTTATGGTCGGATACTCCGGATGATGACAAGAGCAGTAAAGATACGCTGCCACACATTCCAGCGCCTAAATTGCGTCTCTCAGGACACAGAGAGTCGTACCGCCCCCATCCGAGTACCTCCCCTCCTCAGGAGAGGAGGAGAAGTGGAACGGAAAGAACAAGCGAGAGAGAAAGCTGGGTGAGTTCCTTCCCACCCAGTATGCCTCCATGCTAGACATCCCCGCCTACCCCAGATCTACCAGGAGGGATTCTCTCGCTGTCTCGACCTCTACCTCTGTCCTCGAGAACCTAAGCTCAAGACTAACCCTGAACTCCAGCCTAGAGATCTGCTGCCTGAGTTGCCTAAGCCTAGAGACCTGCAGCCGTTCCCAACACAGGTCTCACTGAATTATGTCGGACATAAGGGGAGTGTCACGTGCGTTTCTTCACACCCTGACGGACGCGTGATAGCGTCAGAAGAGTGGACAGGAGCGTGAGGGTGTGGGACGGCGGTACCAACATAATAGCTGCAGTCAGGACTGTAGAGTGATGTGGTTTGATTTAACTATCGACTAAGCCTTACAAGACCCTGAGACACCATAAAAGAGCTGTTCGCTCAGTGACTTTCCATCATCACTCCCTTATATAAGGACCAGGAACCATTCTGTTGAGTCCAAATATATTACTTTCAAATCTAATTGATGTTTGTTTGGGCGCGTATGTTTTTTCAATTTCGTTTTATATCTTGTATACACTGCCTGAACAAAAGTATTCGTACACCTCATAATCCCCTATACAAATAGTTATAATACTGACTTGATTAGCGTTTCAAGAATATTTAATTTGCGAGAGATACACTGAATTTCACTTCAAATTCGAATTCTCCACATTCAAATTACTACTTTATAAGTTTCCAACTAAATTACTCTTCTTCAAGATTAAGTATTTTCAGTATGTACTACCCTATGCCACATGTCGCGAGTGATCACCATTGTATATGATGGCATTGGTGGTGTGAGGTGGCACATTTTGAAATTTTTAACCTTGTAGGAGTGTAAACAAGTTGAAAGATTAAAAAGAGAGTAATTCGGATTTGGAGAATTCGAATTTGAAGTTAAATTAAGCGTATTTCTTACCAATCAAATACTTTGACTCGCTAAATAAATTAATATTATAACTATTTGTACGGGGAATTATGGGGTGTACGAATACTTTTGTTCAGGCAGTGTATTTCTGGAGTTTAACTTTCACAGATTAATGCAAAGATGTAATTGAAATTCTGGTGTTTCATGCTTAATTTGATAATTTATCTGAAATAGAGGAGTTATAAGCAACTGAGATTGATACAGCACAGACCTAGTTTAAAGAAGTGAAATATATTTAGAATAGTCGCTGCAACTAGTAGTATATGTGTGGCTCAGGGGTTTATCTAGCTGCTCTGTCGGCACTTATAGGTGCCAGTCTGGTATCGTCCGAGGAGCCAAGGTGCTTGCACTGGGATTCGATTTTGGTCCCGGGTTGCTATCACCCCTGGAATTACAAGATAAACCACTGTTTGGGTGCCATATAACTTTTATCACCTCCAAAAAAGTGCCGGATTGGAAAATCCTATATAAACTCATGGTGTGTAGAGTTGTTTATGGTTTCTGGTTGCTATGGTAGAGCAATTTTATATTACTAGTATGGAATGCACCAACTGTAAAATATCTATGTAAATTGAAATATGGACTACTGTGTATGTTCAAACTGACTTGATTCTACTGCATTGTGAGAATAGTACTATGCCTAAACTAATTATAGAAATACAACGGATAAGAACAAATAAGATTACTCTACCACAGCTTAATGTATTTAAGTGAATTGAATTATGAACTTATATTAGATATAGACTTTTATATAACTGAACTGTTCTTAATTGAAATAATAGCGAATCCATAATGGCAACAGCAGATCCAGGATCTGGTCCTGTTAGTTTATTCGGTGTGAGTAACAAACTCCAGAATAAGGTGAACTCGTTTAGAGAAGAGATTGAAAGGAATAAGTTGGAAGTGAGAAGAATCAGCAAAGAAATGAGAAGTCTTATCGAAAAGAAAGAAGAAGAAATAATCCGAGAATTGGATAATATTTGGAAAGAAGTGAATACTAGAATGGCGAAGAAGAAAACTGAGACCCAGAAAAAGATTGAAGAAATCAAATCAAAAGCTGAAGAACTTGAAATATTACTGAGAGAAATAAATCAAAACTCAGAGCTAAAAATTGACATTTCTCAATCAATCGAAACAGCTAAAAGAGAAATGGATATTGATATTCCTAATGTGAAGTTAACGTGGAGAGTAGATGAATTGAAAGATTGTATAAATAGAGTGTGTCGTTGTGATCGCCAGATTCTAGTTTATAATGAAGATACTCGGTTTCAACTGAAATGGAGTAAATGCGACAAAGGAAGAGGAGACAATCAACTCTATCTTCCATGGGGAATAGCGACTAATCCTATGAATGAGAATATTTATGTGGCTGACCAATGGAATCACAGAGTTCAGATTTTCTCTAGTGAAGGAGAATGGATCAGATCTGTGAAAGATGACGAAATGAAACATCCACTAAATATTCTATTTCACAAACAATCAATTTACGTACAATGTAATAAAGCAATTCTGAAATTGAATGAATGCACTGAGAAGAACGAAAAGTCTAAATCTTATGATTTTAATCTCGGAGGTATCTGTACAGATAATATTCATATTTATGTCGGTGAATGGAAGGGAATGAATCTAATAGTGTTAACTCTAGATTTGATTGAAGAAAACAGAATATCTCTCAAGACTGAATTCTGTCAACAAGATACTGAAATCAGAGATATATCTCTATCTCAAGAATTGTTTTACATTTTGCTATTCAATACAGAATTTCCAATTCAAGCATTTTCTAGAGAAGGCATTCTGACAAGATGTGTTGTTAAGAAAGATAGCATTAACAATGCTTATTGTTTCTGTCTAGATCAGCAACACAACATCTTAGTAGCAGACTGTGGAGACTCTAAAGTGAAGATATTTTCCAATGAAGGGAAGCTACTCGCTCAGATCGGTGAGAAAAGATCTGAGAAAGGACAGTTCTCTGCACTAACTGGAATTTCTTCAAGTGAATTAGGAGATATTGTCACTGTTCAGCGAAGTACTTCGAATTTATTGAAGCGTTTTTCTTTTTTATGATTGCTCCTTGAATTTTGAACATTTGTTTTTCATTATATTTCTTATAATTATCCTTTCTATTATCCATGTTTTGTGTTTACATTCGTCTATATTATTGCATAATGCTGCTATCTTGCTATTTTCATTATTCTTGAACTGTTGATCGTTCATTGTTTTATAATTAGTGTATTGAATGCTGGTTACTAGAACATGTTCTTATAACCAGCCTAAATTAGACATTTAGTACAAGTCAACTGTTTTCGAGTTGACTGTTCTTAAACCGGTATAGAATTTATAATATCCTAAATATATATAGAATTCAAAGGAGCAGAATAGATAAGATTCTGTTAATCGAGTTGTGGTTCTTATAACAGACACATTCTTAGACCTGGTGTTCTTATGTCTGGCATCTACTGTACATTGAGATATTAATTTCTGAGATAATTTTGATTTCTTCTTGTCGCGTATTTTAAATATTTTCTTTTGACATTTTTACTAATTTTATAGTGGTAATTTGACTGAAATAGCAAGCACGGTATTATCACTATATCCACTATCATTTGTATCTATTTTTAGTTTAGCTCCTAGTGTATGGGATGCCTTGTGTCATGATCAGTGTGCGACTTCCGTCTACTCGCTCATGGAAATTCTATTGGAACTATTATATATCGTTTGTTTCTCATTGTGGGTGTATTGCCATTGAAGTATCATAGTGTCGGATACATATCGTTCAATGAAGTCATTTAAATGAAAATCACTTAAAAATCTCAAATAGGCTAGCCATCATATATACTTAATTTAAACTTCATTCTATTTCATGAAATATCCTTTTTCAAAATCAAGGACATTTAGAAGTATCGTAGAGATCTGGAGTGATCATATCCTGCCACACGATTTGTTGAATCGCAAGTTTGAGAGGCTTGCTCCTCTGTCACGTTTTGTCAGGATTTAATTATCCACATTTTGTTTGTACATTTCCTCTGAAGTATTTGAGATTTTAATTTCTAATAATTCCATTTACATCTGAGATAAATGGAATCAAGGAATCACATATAGAAGCACTCACAGAGTCTGGAAGAGAGTCTGTCTGACTCTGATGAAGACGGAGTTCTGAACGCCGTGGGAGACATCCCCACAGAATGGTACAGAGACTTCCCACACATCGGCTATGACTTGGAAGGGAAGCGAGTGCTGAAGCCTGCCTCCGGGGACCAGCTGGACAAGTTCCTGGAAGGAGTGGAGGACCCCTCAGGTCTGTGGAAGAGCGTCAGAATGCCGGACCTCCCTGGCACAGACCTGCTCCTGTCAGAGAAAGAGATGGAAATGGTGCAGCGCATTCAGAAGGCGGACTACCCTGACAGTGAGTTCCATCCCTACCCCCTACCATCGAGTTCTACACCTCTGAAAAGATGGAAACGCCGCTCATTGGAGCTGACGAGCCAAAGCGCAGGTTCATTCCTTCCGAATGGGAGCACCAGAAGGTGATGAAGCTAGTGGTGGCTATCAGGAACGGTTGGATTAAACCCAGGAAAGAGTTGGAGATTGAAGAGAAGCCCTATTTCCATCTTTTATGGTCGGATACTCCGGATGATAACAAGAGCAGTAAAGATACGCTGCCACACATTCCAGCGCCTAAATTGCGTATCCAGGGACACAGAGAGTCGTACCGCCCCCCACCCGAGTACCTCCCCTCCTCAGAAGAGGAGGAGAAGTGGAACGGAAAGAGCAAGCGAGAGAGAAAGCTGGGAGAGTTCCTTCCCACCCAGTATGCCTCCATGTTAGACATCCCCGCCTACCCCAGATCTACCAGGAGAGATTCTCTCGCTGTCTCGACCTCTACCTCTGTCCCCGAGAACCTAAGCTCAAGACTAACCCTAAACTCCAGCCTAGAGATCTGCTGCCTGAGTTGCATAAGCCTAGAGACCTGCAGCCGTTCCCAACACAGGTCTCACTGAATTATGTCGGACACAAGGGGAGTGTCACGTGCGTTTCTTCACACCCTGACGGACGCGTGATAGCGTCAGGGGGAGTGGACAGGAGCGTGAGGGTGTGGGAGGTTGCTACTGGGAGGTGTTTACGTCTGATTGAGTTGGAAGACAGTGTGAGTGACTTGGAATTCTCTCCCACACCAGCTCACACGCTCTTGCTAGCTGGTAGCGGAGAGTCAGTGCTGATCATTAATCATAAGATAGGAAACTTCCCATTTTCTCGATATTCTATTGATTTAATTTCCACTTTATTTCATTATTCTATTGATCTAGTTTTCACGAGTGCACTGCTTTCACATGAAATTTACCAATAATGTCCCGAATTTTTATTCTATGTAAAATATGTTTTAATCTGTTCTGCCTTGCCTGCGAGATTCAACGCTGCGTCTTGCTTCTTTTATTCCTCAAGTTGGTATTATGTAAATTCAATCTTTTCATAAAGTGCAATACATTCAAACTAAAAGTCTGATTTTAGATTCTAAATCTACAAATTCAAATTAAATTTCATAGTTGAACAAATATATTACATTACTCAACTCAATGAATAATATTATCACCCTGTGCCAGCTTAGGTAATTCAAGGTGATTCATGTCATCTATAAAATAGGCATATGTGGCATGAAGATATTAGTTTCAATTCGATTTTAAAGGATGTTCATTTTTAAGTGTTAGTTGTTAATCTCGATTTGTAATTTATGCATATTTTAAAATTATAACATGATCTTCAGAAGTTAAAATTTGAGAGAGAATCGGCAGTTTCAAGCTAAACTTGATAATTTATCTGCAAACGAGGAGTTAAAAATTTTAATATAATTCAAATAGTAAATGTATAGCTGAGTAGTATAGGAATTCTGGTTACTTTTGGATAGGAATTTAATATTATGTAAAACATGGTATATTCACTACTGTTTAAGTTGAAACATATATTCTACTGCATGGTGATAGAAGTTTATGCATAGACTTAATATAGAAACACAATGGATAAGAACGAATAAGATTATTCTACCACAGCTTAATTAATATATTTAAATGAATTGAATTGTAGACTCATTAAATCTACTTTTATATAACTGAACTGTTTTTAATTGAAATATTAGCAAATCTATAATGGCAACAGCAGATCCAGGATCTGGTCCTGTTAGTTTATTCGGAGTGAGTAACAAACTCCAGAGTAAAGTGAACTCGTTTAGAGAAGAGATTGAAAGGAAGAAGTTGGAAGTAAGAAGAGCCAGCAAAAAAATGAGAAGTCTTATCGAAAAGAAAGAAGAAGAAATAATCCGAGAATTGAATGCTATTTGGGAAGAAGTGAATACTAGAATGGAGAAAAGGAAAACAGATATTCAGACTAAAATCGGAGTCCTCGATGCCAAGGCGAAAGAAATGGAGCAACTATTCACCGAATTAAATCCAGGAAGTGGTCCACTACTTAATATTTCTGAGAAACTCAATTCAGTGAGAAGAGAAATGGACATTGATATTCCTAATGTGAAGTTAACGTGGAGAGTGGAAGAATTGAAAGATTGTATAAATAGAATGTGTCGTTGTGATCAACAGATTCTAGTTTATAATGAAGATACTCGGTATCAACTGAAATGGAGTAAATGCGAAGAAGGAAGTGGAAACAATCAACTCTATCTTCCATGGGGTATAGCGACTAATCCTATGAATGAGAATATTTATGTAGCTGACCAATTAAATAACAGAGTTCAGATTTTCTCTAAGGAAGGAGAATGGATCAGATCTGTGAAAGATGACGAAATGAAATATCCACAAAATATTATATTTCACAACCAATCAATTTACGTACAATGTAGTAGTAATGGATCAATTCTGAAATTGAATGAATCTACTGAGAAGAAAGAAAAGTCTAAATCTTATGATTTTCCTCTCAGAGGTATCTGTACAGATAATATTCATATTTATGTCGGTCAATGGAAGGGAATGAATCTAATAGTGTTAACTCTAGATTTGATTGAAGAAAACAGAATATCTCTCAAGACTGAATTCTGTAAACAAGATACTCATATCAGAGATATATCTCTATCTCAAGAATTGTTTTATATTTTGCTATTCAATACTGAATTTCCAATTCAAGCATTTTCTAGAGAAGGCATTCTGACAAGATGTGTTGTTAAGAAAGATAACATTAACAGTGCTTATTGTTTCTGTCTAGATCAGCAACACAACATCTTAGTAGCAGACTGTGGAGACTCTAAAGTGAAGATATTTTCCAATGAAGGGAAGCTACTCACTCTGTTCGGTGAGAAAGGATCTGAGAAAGGACAGTTCTCTTCACTAACTGGAATATCTTTGAGTGAATTAGGAGATATTGTCACTGCTCAACGAAATCCTCCGAATTTATTGAATCGTTTTTCTCTTTTATGATTGCTCTCTGAATTTCAACTTTTATTTTTATTTTCTAATGGTGTTTGTAATAATTATCCTTTCTATTATCGTTGTTTTGTGTTTACATTCGTCTATATTACTTTCATAATGACAAGCACGCTTCGCTTGCTTGTGCTGCGCGGCTTGCGGACACTGCGTGTCCACAGAGTCGCCCTGCGGGCGCCTGGAGTCACTCAATCAAACATATTTTGGATTTTTTTCCTTTAAATAAATATTGTAAACAAAGGTCGACAAATAATTTCTCATATGGATCCGAAAATATAATATTCAAAATCTACAGCACTACAAACCCCATGTCAACCGTTGGAAGCTAGATTCTAGCCCATTTTTGTAATTTGTTTACTTTATGTATCTAAGGTAAACAAAATTAAACAAATTGATCTTCAAATTTACTCGAAAAATGATATTCGAAATCTACACCCCTAAAAAACCCATGTCAACCGTTTAAAGCAAGTTTCTGGCATATTTTTGAGTTTTGTTTACTTTATGTATCTAATGTAACAAAAGTAAACAAATAATTCATTATATCGATCTGAAAATATGATAAACGAAATCTACACCATTAAAAACCCCATGTCAACCGTTTGAAGCTAGTTTCTAGCATATTTTTGAGATTTGTTTACTTTATGTATCTATTGTAAACAAAAATAAACAAATAATTCATTATATCGATCTGAAAATATGATAAACGAAATCTACACCATTAAAAACCCCATGTCAACCGTTGGAAGCTAGTTTCTAGCATATTTTTGAGATTTGTTTACTTTATGTATCTATTGTAAACAAAAATAAACAAATAATTCATTATATCGATCTGAAAATATGATATTCGAAATCTACACCCCTAAAAACCCCATGTCAACCGTTGGAGGCTAGTTTCTAGCATATTTTTGAGATTTGTTTACTTTATGTATCTATTGTAAACAAAAGTAAACAAATAATTCATTATATCGATCTGAAAATATGATATTCGAAATCTACACCCCTAAAAACCCCATATCAACCTTTGGAAGCTAGTTTCTAGAATATCTTTGAGATTTGTTTACTTTATGTATCTAATGTAAACAAAAGTAAACAAATAATTTATCATATACATCTGAAAATATGATATTCCAAATCTACACCCCTGAAAACCCCATGTGACCCGTTGGAAGCTAGTCTCTAGCATTATTTTCAAAATTAATCAAATGGTGTGAAAATATGTATATAAAGGTGTGAAAATATGCAGATAATCTTTTTTATAGCCATACACTATAATACATTTAAGATATCAAACATAAGTTGTGGCTTTGAAGTATTAATAACAATGACGATCTATTTGTTGTAGTGTCGTACTTGTACAATGATTTCTATTGTAATAGTGTAGTCATTTATTTTGTATAGAAAAGGTGCGAAAAATTGTTTTCCATTTTTTTTGCAGAGGTGTGAAAATTTCGCTTAGATCTTAGAACTTAATCGTAGATTCATCATTTGAAACCTACATGCCAATTTTCGTATCTCTACGACTTGCCAATTCTTCAATCAATTCGAACAAACAAACAAACAAACAAACAAACAAACAAATCCTAGCATTTTAATATATAAGATGTTTATTTTGCTGAAATGTTTAATTTGACTGAAATACCTTATGCTGCATTATCACTATATCCACTATCTGTGTCAGTGCAGCTCCTAGTATATGTGATTCCTTATGTCATGATCAGCGTGAGGCATCTACCATACGTCCGTAGGTCCGTATACTCACTCCTGGAAATTCAATTAGGCCTATTATGTAACATTCATTTATAATCATCGTGGTTGTATTGCCATGGAAGCTAATGTCAAAGTGTCTTATACATATCTTGCTACGTATCAATTGATGGTTACACCATTTAAATAAAATTCACAAAAAAAATCTCAAATAGGTAGTTATCATATGTACTTAATTTAAAATTGATCCCTACTTCAAGAAATATCCTTTTTCAAAAAGGAAATTTGGCAAGTATCGCACAGATCTGGAGTGTTCATATCTTATCACACCATTTAGTTAGATCACAGAGTGAGAGACCTGCCCCTCTGTTCGTTTTTCACATTTTGATTATCCACATTTTTTGTTTGAACATTCCTTCTATCAAAATTATATTGTAGAAATTTTGAAATTAGTTTCAAATAATTCAATTTACCTCTTACATAAATGGAATCAATGAATGACAGAAAGAAGCACTCACAGAGTCTGGAAGAGAGTCTGTCTGACTCTGATGAAGACGGAGTTCTGAACGCCGTAGGAGACATCCCCACAGAATGATACAGAGACTTCCCACACATCGGCTATGACTTGGAAGGGAAGCGAGTGCTGAAGCCTGCCTCCGGGGACCAGCTGGACAAGTTCCTGGAAGGAGTGGAGGACCCCTCAGGTCTGTGGAAGAGCGTCAGAATGCCGGACCTCCCTGGCACAGACCTGCTCCTGTCAGAGAAAGAGATGGAAATGGTGCAGCGCATTCAGAAGGCGGACTACCCTGACAGTGAGTTCGATCCCTATCCCCCTACCATCGAGTTCTACACCTCTGAAAAGATGGAGACGCCGCTCATTGGAGCTGACGAGCCAAAGCGCAGGTTCATTCCTTCCAAGTGGGAGCACCAGAAGGTGATGAAGCTAGTGGTGGCTATCAGGAACGGTTGGATTAAACCCAGGAAAGAATTCGAGATTGATGAGAAGCCCTATTTCCATCTTTTATGGTCGGATACTCCGGATGATAACAAGAGCAGTAAAGATACGCTACCACACATTCCAGCGCCTAAATTGCGTCTCCCGGGACACAGAGAGTCCTACCGCCCCCCACCCGAGTACCTCCCCTCCTCAGAAGAGGAGGAGAAGTGGAACGGGAAGAGCAAGCGAGAGAGAAAGCTGGGAGAGTTCCTTCCCACCCAGTATGCCTCCATGCTAGACATCCCCGCCTACCCCAGATCTACCAGGAGAGATTCTCTCGCTGTCTCGACCTCTACCTCTGTCCCCGAGAACCTAAGCTCAAGACTAACCCTGAACTCCAGCCTAGAGATCTGCTGCCTGAGTTGCCTAAGCCTAGAGACCTGCAGCCGTTCCCAGCACAGGTCTCACTGAATTATGTCGGACATAAGGGGAGTGTCACGTGCGTTTCTTCACACCCTGACGGACGCGTGATAGCGTCAGGGGGAGTGGACAGGAGCGTGAGGGTGTGGGAGGTTGCTACTGAGGGGTGTTTACGTCTGATTGAGTTGGAAGACAGTGTGAGTGACTTGGAATTCTCTCCCACACCAGCTCACACGCTCTTGCTAGCTGGTAGCGGAGAGTCAGTGCTGATCATTAATCATAAGATTGGAAACTTCCCATTTTCTCGATATTCTATTGATATAGTTTTCACGAGTTTCCCGCTTTTGGTGAAGATTTACCAATCATGTCCCGAATTTTTATTCTATGCAGAATATTTTTGACTCTGTCGCCGTGCCTGCGAGATTCAACGCTGCGTCCTGCTTCTTTTATTCCTCAAGTTGGTGTGTATGTAAATTCAATCTTTTCATAAAGGGCAATACATTCAAACTAAAAATCTGATTTTAGATTCTAGATCTACAAATTCGAATTAATCATAGTTGAACAAATATATTACATTACTCAACTCAATGGATAATATTATCACCCTGTGCCAGCTTAGGTAATTCAAGGTGATTCATGTCATCTATAAAATAGGGATATGTGGCATGAAAATATTAGTTTCAGTTTAAGTTGACTAATTCATGAATTATCAATGAATTACTCATAATTTGAAACTAAAATAGTGAAAAAAACATTTGATATTTCGCTTAGGGACTGAGCAATTTTAGAGGTAAATAACATGAGCAACCTTTTAACCACTTTTGGGCATAGTATCTGCTCTAAGATTTTGAATAATTCATAATTCTCCATCATCTTTCAATAAATTTGTCAACTTGGGTTTCAATTCGATTTTAACTGGATGTTGTTTTTTTTTAAGCGGAGGTTGTTAATCTCGATTTGATTTGAAATTTATGCATATTTATAATATGATCTTCAGAAGTTAAAATTTTAGAGAGAATCGGCAGTTTCGAGCTAAACTTGATAATTTATCTGCAAACGAGGAGTTAAAAATTTTAATATCATTTGAATAGTAAATGTATAGTTGAGTAGTATAGGAATTCCGTTTAATTTTGGATAGGAATTTAATATTATGTAAAACATGGTATATTCACTACTGTTTAAGTTGAAACTTATATTCTACTGCATGATGAGAGAAGTTTATGCATAGACTTAATATAGAATCACAATGGATAAGAACGAATAAGATTATTCTACCACAGCTTAATTAATGTATTTAAATGAATTGAATTGTAGACTCATTAAATATACTTTTATTTAACTGAACTGTTTTTCATTGAAATATTAGCAAGACTATAATGGCAACAGCAGATCCAGGATCTGGTCCTGTTAGTTTATTCGGAGTGAGTAACAAACTCCAGAGTAAAGTGAACTCGTTTAGAGAAATGATAGAAAGGAAGAAGTTGGAAGTAAGAAGAGTCAGCAAAGAAATAAGAAGTCTTATCGAAAAGAAAGAAGAAGAAATAATCCGAGAATTGGATGCTATTTGGGAAGAAGTGAATACTAGAATGGAGAAAAAGAAAACTGAAACTCAAAAGAAAATATATGAGTTAGAGAGTAAGAAAAAAGAGATTGATAAAATTCTTCTTGAACTCAATCCAACCGAGACACAATTCCCTCTTCAATTTTCTGAAGCAATAGAAAGAGCGAAGGAAGAAATGGATATTGATATTCCTAATGTGAAATTAACGTGGAGAGTGGATGAATTGAAAGATTGTATAAATAGAATGTGTCGTTGTGATCAACAGATTCTAGTTTATAATGAAGACACTCGGTATCAATTGAAGTGGAGTAAATGCGAGGAAGGAAGTGGAGACAATCAACTCTCTTGTCCATGTGGTATAGCGACTAATCCTATGAATGAGAATATTTATGTAGCTGACCAATTGAATCACAGAGTTCAGATTTTCTCTAGAGAAGGAGAATGGATCAGATCTGTGAAAGATGACGAAATGAAAATTCCACAAAATATTCTATTTCACAACCAATCAATTTACGTACAATGTCATACAGCAATTCTGAAATTGAATGAATCCACTGAGAAGAAAGAAAAGTCTAAATCTTATGATTTTTGTCTCAGAGGGATCTGTACAGATAATATATATATTTATGTCGGTCAATGTATTGGAATGAATCTAATAGTGTTAACTCTAGATTTGATTGAAGAAAACAGAATATCTCTCAAGACTGAATTCTGCCAAGAAGACACTGAAATCAGAGATATATCTCTATCCCAAGAATTGTTTTACATTTTGCTATTCAATACAGAATTTCCAATTCAAGTATTTTCTAGAGAAGGCATTCTGACAAGATGTGTTGTTAAGAAAGATAGCATTAACTGTGCTTATTGTTTCTGTCTAGATCAGCAACATAACCTCTTAGTAGCAGACAATGGAGACTCTAAAGTGAAGATATTTTCCAATGAAGGGAAGCTACTCACTCAGTTCGGTGAGAAAGGATCTGAGAAAGGACAGTTCTCCGCATTAATTGGTATTTACTTTTTGAATGAATTAGGAGATATTGTCACTGTTCAGTGGACGAAATCAAATGTATTGAAGTGTTTCTCTCGTTTATGATTGTTCTCTGAATTTTGAACTTTTCCTTATTTCGATCCTGTTTCGTTATAATTTTCATTCATATTTAGTTATTTTGTATTTCTCTTTATTTATCCTTTTATAACTCATCTAATTGCATTTAATATTTCTTAATTATTGCACTAAATATTGATTTTGTGATTGTTATGAGTTGTTAGAATAGTTCAAGGTTGATATTTCAGCCTCTACGATTCGAAAGCTTACTGGAAGGCTTTCCTCCCAGACCCTTATGAGGAGATAATGATTAATATAAGCTTTACAAACTTTCTATCAACCTTTTTAAAATATCTGATCATTTCATAAATATTTTACCCTATCTTTTTATAGGTTATCGTGGTAATTTTACTAAAATACTTTTCCGGGGTGTGGCATTATCTCTACATCAAATATCTGTTATCCGTAGTCCATGCACTGTAATACTCTGAGACTTGTAAGCACTTAGTATGCAGGAGTGTAGAGCTGGAGTGACGGTGTCCTAGTTAGAGTGGTGCTAGATGTCTGGTAGCTGTGTAAGCGCTTCAGGAGTTTACTGTACAGCTCCATCACAGCTGTAAGATCGGTATCAGACCGATTTGGAACTAACTTTGAACTGTGCTAGCGTTTATCCGTTTCTAATTCTTCATTCATTTGATTTGCTTAATAATGAATTACGGGATATTCTCACTGTACAGCAGATCAGTTCCCACTGATTGGATGGATTTTCAATTAGTTAATTGTTCGCAAACCTTTGTTGAGTATCGACTCTGAACATAAATCATAGAACTGAGAATTAGCAAACAAAAAGTTCATTTCGCATTCCCTCACAATAATTCCAACTCTGGGAAGAAGGAGATAATAGAGCTTTAAATAACTTAGTCCGCCAGCTTGAGACGGAAGTCAACGCCACTGCACCACCCCCTCCAGGCCTCTCAACTCCAATCTCGTCGTGTGTGTCTCGAATTTCGCTATTGTATGAGACCATATCATGAAAATATTAATTTTAATTCGATTTTAAAGGATGTTTATTTTTAAGCGTTGGTTGGTAATCTCGATTTGGTAATTTATGCATATTATGCATATTTTAAAATTATTACATGAACTTCAGAAGTTAAAATTTGAGAGAGAATCGGCAGTTTCAAGCTAAACTTGATAATTTATCTGCAAACGAGGAGTTAAAATTTTTAATATCATTCAAATAGTAAATGTATAGTTGAGTAGTATAGGAATTCTGGTTATTTTTGGATAGGAATTTAATATTATGAAAACATGGTATATTCACTACTGTTAAAGTTGAAACTTATATTCTACTGCATTATGATATAAGTTTATGCATAGACTTATAGAAACACAATGGATAAGAACGAATAAGATTATTCTAGCTTAGCTTAATTAATGTATTTAAATGAATTGAATTGTAGACTCATTAAATCTACTTTTATTTAACAGAACTGTTTTTCATTGAAATAATAGCAAATCTATAATGGCAACAGCAGATCCAGGATCTGGTCCTGTTAGTTTATTCGGAGTGAGTAACAAACTCCAGAATAAAGTGAACTCGTTTAGAGAAATGATTGAAAGGAAGAAGTTGGAAGTAAGAAGAATCAGCAAAGAAATGAGAATTCTAATCGAAAAGAAAGAAGAAGCAATAATCCAAGAATTGAATGCTATTTGGGAAGAAGTGAATACTAGAATGGAGAAAAGGAAAACAGATATTCAGACTAAAATCGGAGTCCTCGATGCCAAGGCGAAAGAAATGGAGCAACTATTCACCGAATTAAATCCAGGAAGTGGTCCACTACTTAATATTTCTGAGAAACTCAATTCAGTGAGAAGAGAAATGGACATTGATATTCCTAATGTGAAGTTAACGTGGAGAGTGGAAGAATTGAAAGATTGTATAAATAGAATGTGTCGTTGTGATCAACAGATTCTAGTTTATAATGAAGATACTCGGTATCAACTGAAATGGAGTAAATGCAAGGAAGGAAGAGGAGACAATCAACTATATGGTCCATGTGGTATAGCGACTAATCCTATGAATGGGAATATTTACGTAGCTGACCAATCGGATAACAGAGTTCAGATTTTCTCTAGAGAAGGAGAATGGATCAGATCTGTGAAAGATGACGAGATGAAATATCCACAAAATATTCTATTTCACAACCAATCAATTTACGTACAATGTAATACAGCAATTCTGAAATTGAATGAATCTACTGAGAAGAAAGAAAAGTCTAAATCTTATGATTTTAATCTCAGAGGTATCTGTACAGATAATATTCATATTTATGTCGGTCAATGTATTGGAATGAATCTAGTAGTGTTAACTCTAGATTTGACTGAAGAAAACAGAATATCTCTCAAGACTGAATTCTGTAAACAAGATAATGAAATCAGAGATATATCTCTATCTCAAGAATTATTTTACGTTTTGCTATTCAATACAGAATTTCCAATTCAAGCATTTTCTAGAGATGGCATTCTGACAAGATGTGTTGTTAAGAAAGATAGCATTAACTCTGCTTATTCTTTCTGTCTAGATCAGCAACACAACATCTTAGTAGCAGACTGTGGAGACTCTAAAGTGAAGATATTTTCCAATGAAGCGAAGCTTCTCACTCAGTTCGGTGAGAAAGCATCTAAAAAAGGACAGTTCTCTGGACTTACTGGAATATCCTTGAGTGAATTAGGAAATATTGTCACTGTTCAGCAGAGAAATTCAAACTTATTGAAATGTTTCTTTCGTTTATGATTGTTCTTTGAATTTTGAACTTTTTCTATTTTATGATTGTGTTTTGTTATCCTTATCCATTGTATTTTCGCTATTTTGTGTTTACTTTCGTTTATCTTTCATTCTAATGATACTACTTTATTCCATGGATTTATTTGCTACTTTTCTTTTACTTGCTACTTACTACTTTTAATTTTTTGGAGGAAAATAGTATTTAAATATTCTGGATGGCGTACACACAAAAATGTTAGCATTGTTTAATTTTGTCATTGTGGTAATTTAACTAAAATACCTTCCCTAGTGTAGCATTATCTCTATATCCAATATCTGTTATTCGTAGTTCATGCACTGTAGTAATATTCTGAGACTTGTAAGCACTAGAGTGTAGAGTTGGATTTAGGGTAATAGTGGTTTCTATACAGAAGTTTTCACTGGCTAACTCCAAGAATTATGAGATATTGTCACTGTACTGCAGATCAAATCCCGCTGATTACAAGCATATACATTCTGAATTAGTTTTTTGTGGATTTGCATGATTAATACCGTATAAGCTCTACAAACTTTAATTCAACCTTTTTTAAATATTTGGTTTTCTAGTATTTCATAAATATTATACCCCAGCACACTGCAAAGCAGTTCTCTACAACTTTTTGACTTACAATTATATCTTTTGATTTTTCATTAGCTGCTTTACTATCTACTTTCACGATATCCATTGTTCTATTTCTGGATTTCGAATAACTATTCCCCAGACCGTGTAAGTTGTGAACCTGTTCCAGTAGTCAGAAGAGATTTTATATTTTAACAACCTGATGACTGAGAATGGAGAAATTAATTGGACGAAACAGGAAAGCTCATTCAAGAAGGCAGTGTGCGTTGAGATGGGACTGGGGGCGGAAGTTAATCCTCTTCGATCCTGTTACGAGTTAATAAGAAGTCCTGTTCTAGAGTTTAGTAAAGCTTGCCTCCTGTGGCGATGAATGAAACCATCAAACATTTCTTGGAAACGAATGCCAGTCAACTCATACAAATGCCAATTCACAACCAACTCGTACCAAGTCACCATAAAATCCTGCCTTTAGCTGTGTTTACAGATATCTCATCCGAAACATTCCATTTTGGTAGTTGTTACGAGTTTACTGGTTTCCTTGGAAACCACTGAAAGAATTTACTTTCTGAAGACTGTGCCTGTTGAAGTCATAGCAATTGAGATATGCTCTCTATGAGGAGATAACTGAGTCTACAAGCAAACATGCTGATAAGGGAAAATATTACAGTAAATATGCAGCAAAGTCTCTTATTTGGAATATAGAAAAAGGACTCATTCCTCTGTTTGTTCTGCTGAAATCAAATTGATAACTCAGAATTCTGAATTTATCTCTTTATGATGAGTTGTCAGGACTTCTTCTACTGTAGAAACAGTTCTGTCTAGGACGGTGTGAGGAGAGTGCAGACATCCAGCAACACGATAGTCTCAGAGAAAAGAAGTCCCACAGCTTGGCGAAGTACGAAATCGAAAGAAATCAATGTGGGGAGGTGTTAACCGAATACTTATAAAGTCGATTTAGTACTCGAAAGTAACGTTTTAAACGTAATCTACTCACTCATCTAAAGTTTAGCATATTGTCGACTGATCGAAGGTACAGTTCTCTGATCTCAAATTGAGAAGAAGAAGGTCAGAATGGATTGATGCTAGTGACAGGAAATTGTTGTCACATTAAAGTCATTAATTCAGGTTTGTCAATTTATTTGAGGTCGTCATACCCACGAAAGAGTTGGAAACAGAATATTGACGGAGACTAAGAGATCGTGAGTAGAGTACGAAATAAAGTTTCGAGAGAGATGACAGCGAGAGCATCTATTTTACTGTTATTTTAACATAGTTTGTTACAAATGAAAGCAAATATAGTTATTCTGAATGATATTGAATTAATTAAGTTGATTACAATTATGCTGTTACATTTATGAATAGGTAATATCAGGAAATGGAAGTCCTAACGACATTAAATAGCTTGTAAGCTAATGAGATATATTTTTGAGAATTTAAATTTCCATTCTTTACTTTTCCATGGTACATTTGATACCAGGGCTTTATCAATGAACAACATGTATAGTGGTTAAAATGTGGTTAAAATTCAAATACTCTATTACGTTCGCCAAATTCAACGCTGCTTCCCAATTTTTCATGGTTCAGATTGGCATGTATGTGAATTAAATCATTTCATGGAAGAAGAATACGTTCAAATCTTTTGAGATACTAAAAGTCTGATTTTAGATTTCAAGACTACAAAATCGAGTTAATCATTGCTGAACATATCAAATGAATTACTCAACTCAATGAACAATATTATCAGCTTAAACCACCATATATCATTCATTGCCACATGTATAGTGGTTACATGGGCGTATGTGACATAAAGATATTCGTTCTAATTCAGATTTGGATGTGTATTTGTAAGCGTATGCGTGTTAATCTCGAATTCTAACTTTAACGCATATTTTTGAACTAACATGATCTTCACAAATTAAGATTTGAGAGAAATTCGGCAGTTTCAAGTTTGACTTGATGAATTAACCCATGCATGCCAACCTGAGCCATGACAAAAGCGTGACGCAATAGAAATGTATTATACACGAAGAATCAACAATGCGGAACATGACAGGGAGATTTCATGTAACAACGGGAGAGAAAGTAGTTCTGTAGAAAAGGTAAACGATCATCTGAGATTGGCACAGCTTAAATCTAGTTGAAGGAGAATGAATTAAATTTTGAATATCTTTATTGCATCTAAATTTGTGAAGTTGCTCGTTGCTATGGTATGCGAATATAATATTACTCAAGATAGAAATACATTATATATTCACTCCTGTGTAAGTTGAGACTTAAACATGATGAGAAAAGTACTATGCATAGGCTTAATATTGTAACACAATTGATAAGAACCAATAAGAATACTCTAGCACAGCTTAATGTATTTAAATGAATTGAAATATGAACTCTCATTAAAATCTAATTCTATATAACTGAACTGTTTTAATTTGAATAATAGCAAATCTATAATGGCAACAGCAGATCCAGGATCTGGTCCTGTTAGTTTATTCGGAGTGAGCAACAAACTCCAGAGTAAAGTGAACTCGTTTAGAGAAGTGATTGAAAGGAAGAAGTTGGAAGTAAGAAGAGTTAGCAAAGAAATGAGAAGTCTTATCCAAGAGAAAGAAGAATCAATAATCCGAGAATTAGATGCTATTTGGAAAGAAGTGAATACTAGAATGGAGAAGACGAAAACTGAAACTCAAAAGAAAATACGAGAATTAGAGAGTAAGAAAAAAGAGATTGATAAAATTCTTCTTGAACTCGATCCAGAAGAGACACAATTCCCTCAATTTTCTGAAGCGATAGAAAGAGCGAAGAAGAAAGAAAAAGACATTGATATTCCTAATGTGAAGTTAACGTGGAAAGTGGATGAATTGAAAGATTGCATAAATAGAATGTGTCGTTGTGATCAACAGATTCTAGTTTATAATGAAGATACTCGGTATCAACTGAAATGGAGTAAATGCGAGGAAGGAAGAGGAGACAATCAACTCTATCGTCCATGGGGTATAGCGACTAATCCTATGAATGAGAATATTTATGTAGCTGACCAATGGAATCACAGAGTTCAGATTTTCTCTAGAGAAGGAGAATGGATCAGATCTGTGAAAGATGACGAAATGAAAATTCCACAAAATATTCTATTTCACAACCAATCAATTTACGTACAATGTTGTAGTGCAATTCTGAAATTGAATGATTTCACTGAGAAGAAAGAAAAGTCTAAATCTTATGATTTTCATCTCAGAGGTATCTGTACAGATAATATTCATATTTATGTCGGTAAATGGAAGGGAATGAATCTAATAGTGTTAACTCTAGATTTGATTGAAGAAAACAGAATATCTCTCAAGACTGAATTCTGTAAACAAGATACTGAAATCAGAGATATATCTCTATCTCAAGAATTGTTTTATATTTTACTATTCAATACAGAATATTTCCAATTCAAGCATTTTCTAGAGAAGGCATTCTGACAAGATGTGTTGTTAAGAGAGATAGCATTAACAATACTTTTTGTTTCTGTCTAAATCAGCAACACAACATCTTAGTAGCAGACTATGGATACTCTAAAGTGAAGATATTTTCTAATGAAGGGAAGCTACTCACTCAGTTCGGTGAGAAAGGACAGTTCTCTGCATTAATTGGAATCTCTTTGAGTGAATTAGGAGATATTGTCACTGTTCAGCAGAGCAATTCAAACCTATTGAAATTTTTCTCTCCTTTATGATTGTGTTTAGTTATCATTAACTCTCATTTTCGCCATTTTATGTTTAAATTCGTTATACTTTTTAATGATCCTAATTTAGTATAAAATATTATATATATCCAATCAAGCTTGTATCAGAACTTATTTGTCACACTGTATTTTGTGATATTTCTTATTGTTTTGAATTGTTTCCTATGATACCTTTGTTTACCACTTAATTAATTTTATAGGTTATTGTGGTAATTTACTAAAATACTTAATAATAATAATAATAATAATAATAATAATAATAATATACATTTATATAGCGCATATTCCATATTAATATGTTCAAGTGCGCTGTACAATTCAATAAAAGTAGGTGTGTGTTATGCATGTATGTGTATGTATATGTATGTATGCGTATGTATGCTTGTAAGGTATGTATATGCATTGAAATTAATTTAAGTGGATGTGTTGTGCGCGATACGGAAAAGATGAGTTTTCAAGAGTTTTTTGAAGAGAAGAAGTGAGGGGGCATTCCGAATGCTCGGAGGCAGAAGATTCCACTCAACAGGGGCAGCTAAAGTGAATGCACGATCACCCAGAGTTTTGGAAGATTTGATAGTAGGATGCTCAAGGAGGATGGCGTTGGATGATCGTAGAGTACGATTGGATGACTTAACCTGTATGAACTGGATGATATAGTCCGGAGCAAGAGAATGGATGGCTTTGTAAGTTATGAGGAGGATTTTGAAGAGGATACGATGTTTAACAGGCAGCCAGTGGAGGTTAATAAGAAGAGGAGATGACGAAAAGGTACGAGAGACATTGTAGATAAGCCTGGCTGCACTGTTCTGGACTCGCTGGAGTCGAGCTAAGAGGGATGAGGGGCAACCATACAAGAGACTGTTACAATAATCAAGACGAGATGTGATAAGAGAATTAACAAGAGTTTCACAGACTTCCCTAGAGAGATACTTTCTAATACGCCGGATGTTATAGATGTAGTAGAAGCAGGAGGAGGCAACTTTGCTGACCTGAGTAGACATTGAGAGGGTATTGTCGAGCCAAGTTCCAAGATTCCGTACTTCTTTGGAAGAAGAGATTCTCGACTCACCAACAGAGATGCTATCAGTTTGAACCTTAGATAGTTGTTGACGAGTCCCTATTATAAGGAACTCAGTCTTGGTGTCATTGTTAAGCAACTTGTTGGTGAGGAGCCAGGAACGGATCGCGGAGATGCAAGATTGGATGGCGGAGAAAGCAGATTCTTCAGAAGAGATGGAACCGGGTTTAAAAGAAAGATAGACCTGAGTATCGTCGGCATAGCAGTGCATGTCGGGGAGGTGGGACCTAATGAGGTCGAATAGAGGACTAGTATAGAGGCTAAAGAGAAGCGGACCAAGACAAGAACCCTGAGGAACTCCGTGTTGGACCGGGATATTGGAGGAATTAGAACCCTTAATCGAGACGAATTGAGTCCTACCAGAGAGGTAAGATTCAAACCAAGACAGAGAAGAGCCGCAAATGCCGAAATGAGACTGGAGACGGTTGAGTAAGATGGTATGGTCGACGGTATCGAAGGCTGAACTAAGATCAAGAAGAACCAGAAGGGATACGTGTTGGCGATTCATGCTGAGGAGGATGTCGTTTGTGACCTTCAGGAGCGCAGTCTCCGTACTGTGGTGTTTACGATAGGCAGACTGCGTCCCAGGGAAGAGATGATGTAATGTAAGATGATTCACGACCTGGATGGAAGCGGCCCTCTCAGTGATCTTAGAAATGAAAGAAAGATTGCTAAGTGGACGATAGTTAGAGAAGATGGGATCAAGATTTGGTCTTTTAAGTTTGGGCAAGATGATGGCGCGCTTCCAGGGAGAAGGAAAATGACCAGTGAAGAGGGGACCATTTACGATTTTCGTAAGGATGGGCGCTAGGATGGGTAATGCAGGAGTGTAGAGCTGGAGTGACGGTGTCCTAGTTAGAGTGGTGCTAGATGTCTGACAGCTGTGTAAGCGCTTCAGGAGTTTACTGTACAGCTCCATCACAGCTGTAGGATCGGTATCAGACCGATTTGGAACTAACTTTGAACTGTGCTAGCGTTTAGCCGTTTCTAATTCTTCATTCATTTGATTTGCTTAATAATGAATTGAGGGATATTCTCACTGTACAGCAGATCAGTTCCCACTGATTGGATGGATTTTCAATGAGTTAATTGTTCGCAAACCTTTGTTGAGTATCGACTCTGAACATAAATCATAGAACTGAGAATTAGCAAACAAAAAGTCCATTTCGCATTCCCTCACAATAATTCCAACTCTGGGAAGAAGGAGATAATAGAGCTTTAAATAACTTAGTCCGCCAGCTTGAGACGGAAGTCAACGCCACTGCACCACCCCCTCCAGGCCTCTCAACTCCAATCTCGTCGTGTGTGTCTCGAATTTCGCTATTGTATGAGACCATATCATGAAAATATTAATTTTAATTCGATTTTAAAGGATGTTTATTTTTAAGCGTTGGTTGGTAATCTCGATTTGGTAATTTATGCATATTATGCATATTTTAAAATTATTACATGAACTTCAGAAGTTAAAATTTGAGAGAGAATCGGCAGTTTCGAGCTAAACTTGATAATTTATATCTGCAAACGAGGAGTAAAAAATTTTAATATAATTCGAATAGTAAATGTATAGTTGAGTATATAGGAATTCTGGTTATTTTTGGATAGGAATTTAATATTATGAAAACATGGTATATTCACTACTGTTTAAGTTGAAACTTATATTCTACTGTATGGTGATATAAGTTTATGCATAGACTTATAGAAACACAATGGATAAGAACGAATAAGATTATTCTACCACAGCTTAATTAATGTATTTAAATGAATTGAATTGTAGACTCATTAAATATACTTTTATTTAACTGAACTGTTTTTCATTGAAATATTAGCAAATCTATAATGGCAACAGCAGATCCAGGATCTGGTCCTGTTAGTTTATTCGGAGTGAGTAACAAACTCCAGAATAAAGTGAACTCGTTTAGAGAAATGATTGAAAGGAAGAAGTTGGAAGTAAGAAGAATCAGCAAAGAAATGAGAATTTTAATCGAAAAGAAAGAAGAAGCAATAATCCAAGAATTGAATGCTATTTGGGAAGAAGTGAATACTAGAATGGAGAAAAGGAAAACAGATATTCAGACTAAAATCGGAGTCCTCGATGCCAAGGCGAAAGAAATGGAGCAACTATTCACCGAATTAAATCCAGGAAGTGGTCCACTACTTAATATTTCTGAGAAACTCAATTCAGTGAGAAGAGAAATGGACATTGATATTCCTAATGTGAAGTTAACGTGGAGAGTGGAAGAATTGAAAGATTGTATAAATAGAATGTGTCGTTGTAATCAACAGATTCTAGTTTATAATGAAGATACTCGGTATCAACTGAAATGGAGTAAATGCAAGGAAGGAAGTGGAGACAATCAACTCTATTATCCATGGGGTATAGCGACTAATTCTATGAATGAGAATATTTATGTAGCTGACCAATTAAATAACAGAGTTCAGATTTTCTCTAGAGAAGGAGAATGGATCAGATCTGTGAAAGATGACGAGATGAAATATCCACAAAATATTCTATTTCACAACCAATCAATTTACGTACAATGTAGCAAAGCAATTCTGAAATTGAATGAATCTACTGAGAAGAAAGAAAAGTCTAAATCTTATGATTTTAATCTCAGAGGTATCTGTACAGATAATATTCATATTTATGTCGGTCAATGGGAGGGAATGAATCTAATAGTGTTAACTCTAGATTTGATTGAAGAAAACAGAATATCTCTCAAGACTGAATTCTGTCAACAAGATACTCAAATCAGAGATATATCTCTATCCCAAGAATTGTTTTATATTTTGCTAATCAATACAGAATTTCCAATTCAAGCATTTTCTAGAGAAGGCATTCTGACAAGATGTGTTGTTAAGAAAGATAGCATTAACAATGTTTATCGTTTCTGTCTAGATCAGCAACACAACATCTTAGTGGCAGACTTTGGAGACTCTAAAGTGAAGATATTTTCCAATGAAGGGAAACTACTCACTCAGTTTGGTGAGAAAGGATCTGAGAAAGGACAGTTCTCTGGACTTGCTGGATTATATTTGAGTGAATTAGGAGATATTGTCACTGTCCAGCAGAGCGGTTCAAACTTATTGAAATGTTTCTCTCGTTTCTGATACTTCTCTGAATTTTGAACTTTTTCTATTTTATGAGTGTATTTTGTTATCTATCGTATTTTCGCTGTTTTGTGTTTACTTTCGTTTATCTTTCATTTTAATGATGCTACTTCATCCATATTTTATTTTATTTTTATTTTTCAAAACTTGTTTATTCTTCTTCGCTCTAAAATTAGTATACTAACTATTCTATTTTGTGGTATTTTTTATTGTATTGAATTGTCTCCAATGATAGCATTTCTTACTGCTCAATTAATTATATTGGTTATTGTGGTAATTTAAAATACCTTCTCAGGCGTGGAATTATCATAATTAGATTATTTGAATTTGTTTTCAGAGTTTTGTTTATTTTCTCTTAATAAATCAGCGAATCTTTATTAGAATTTAATTATTTTTTTGAATTTCTTTTAGTACTCATTACTTTGGATCTAAGTTGGCTAATTCATGAAAATATGGCAAAGAATTATGAATTATTCGAATAATTCATAATTCAAGCATGAATTAGTCAATCATAAGCGAACCAGCTACTGTCAGCATTGACTGCCGCAGGATGGGAGGAATCTGCTCAAGAGTTCTACGTAGCTGCTGACACGACTCGCGCGATGGAAGAAGGAGGTCTCGGTCTGAAGTTGACTAATTCATGATTAATGAATAATTCGAATAATTTATAATTCAGGAATTATGAATTATTCGAATAATTCAGAATCCTGTAAAATGAATTATTCGAAAAGTTCATTCATATAATTTATGATATTTTCTTGGAAAAACTTTCAATTTTTAATAATTCTTCTCAGGCTTGATGAATTATTCGAATTATTCGAAAAATTCATTAATTCGTGAATTAGTCAACTTAGCTTTGGATATATTCAGTGAATCTGATTTAAGAATTTAGAGAATATGGCACCCTTCATGTCCAATAGATTTGCCTCTAGCCTGCCTAGTATGATGGGAAATCAGCTGTAGTGTGCTATCTATCGAGTACGCAAACACCCATCCTGATTTGTTCTATTTGTTTCCTGATCTCACTTTTTTTGAATTTCTTTCAAGTCAAATTCCATTTCTTCCATTCTTTTCTTGCTCGAATCGATTACTTAGCTCCTTGAGTGTTTTTCTACTTTGTTTCACAAATCCAGGAAGAATAATTGCATTCTTTGTGAAGGCCGCTTGAGCGATTTGTCACAAATCAACTCTCAGTTCTTGTATCCTGATCAGTTTATGAACTTAGCAGATGACTCATTCTCAGGTCTCAATGGTCTCAATATTCTAGATCTGTTCTCCTTCCATGTCCCTAACCCTGTAGCAACCTTCTCTTCTCTCGTTAAGTTGAATCAACTAACCTATCGATATTCTGAATTGAATGATATTTCAATTCTGGGTCTGACTTCTTCGCTCTTTGGATTGTCTTCTCTGTTATTTTAAAAGACTAAAATTAATCACGTTTCAAGGAATGTATTTGTAAATTATACTAATTTGAATGAACTTGGTTTAAGGAACAATGGATTATCTACATAGAAAGAGATTGCTTTAAAGGATTGAGGAAGCTAAGATATCTCGACTTAGATTTATTTCAATTGGACGAATTTGTCTAATCGAGAATATCATTCTACTAATTACTTTACTTCCAGATTATAATGTTTACAGAAAGATGAAGAATACATAATGCACTCAGTTTCTCAGTATGTCTGAACCTAGAGAACTGAATTGCATTCAAATTTGATAGAATTATTAGATAATTCCATCTGAATGTAACTAATTATCTTAAGTATATCGGGGTAGTTTCAAATCTGGGATTGTTTTTTACAAGAATTCTTCTTTTCAGAATTATTTTTGAACTGAAAGTGGATATTGGGATGTAGGAATTTCTTATGATAATCTATTCAAACCAGGGCCGTAGCAAGCTCATGAAAAGTGGTACGGCCATTCTTGGTGCATCAGACCGAACGTAGCGAGCAACCATATGGGGTCTTGCGGGCTTGCCCGCCACAAATATTTTGAACCTTATAGGCTCAAATATCGATATCAGCAGTTCTTGTCAAGCAACAATAGTTCATTTTTGTAAATATTAGTGACAAATGTTTAGATTCGCTTATTGAATACAAAATCATTAAGATGTAAGGGCCGTAAAAGTGGTGCGGCCATGGCCGTACCAGCCGTACCGGTTGCTACGGCCTTGATTCAAACATATTAAGCTCGATAATGAACGATCCTTTGTTCAACTAACTTAAACTCTCTGAATCAGAAACTGTCAAAATATTTTATTACAAAAATGAACCGAATGAATTATCCTCTGAATGATGTTCAATACCAACACTTGTGCTTGTATATTCCAATCTCAAGTTAAGTGGATTGAGAAGGAATTAGTGTCAGCATGCTATGCACACTATGGATGTGGTAACTATATGATAGTAAAAGATTATTGTCGTTATTCCAAATGGTAATTCTTAATCAAGTAACACTCCTAATGAATTGGTTTTCTAGGTCAACCTATTCATTATGTCACCTCATGCAAAATCAAAATTTTGAAAGTTATATACATAAGTCAGAGAAAGAGGCGGAAATGGTGCAGCGCATTCAGAGGGCGGACTACCCTGAGAGTGAGTTCCATCCCTACCCCCTACCATCGAGTTCTACACCTCTGAAAAGATGGAGACGCCGCTGATTGGAGCTGACGAGCCAAAGCGCAGGTTCGTTCCTTCCAAGTGGGAACACCAGAAGGTGATGAAGCTAGTGGTGGCTATCAGGAACGGTTGGATTAAACCCAGGAAAGAGTTCCAGATTGAAGAGAAGCCCTATTTCCATATTTTATGGTTGGATACTCCGGATGATAACAAGAGCAGTAAAGATATGCTGCCACACATTACAGCGCCTAAATTGCGTCTCCCGGGACACAGAGAGTCGTACCGCCCCCCACCCGAGTACCTCCCCTCCTCAGAAGAGGAGGAGAAGTGGAACGGAAAGAGCAAGCGAGAGAGAAAGCTGGGAGAGTTTCTTCCCACCCAGTATGCCTCCATGCTAGACATCCCCGCCTACCCCAGATCTACCAGGAGAGATTCTCTCGCTGTCTCGACCTCTACCTCTGTCCCCGGAACCTAAGCTCAAGACCAACCCTGAACTCCAGCCTAGAGATCTGCTGCCTGAGTTGCCTAAGCCTAGAGACCTGCAGCCGTTCACAACACAGGTCTCACTGAATTATGTCGGACATAAGGGGAGTGTCACGTGCGTTTCTTCACACCCTGACGGACACGTGATAGCGTCAGGGGGAGTGGACAGGAGCGTGAGGGTGTGGGAGGTTGCCACTGGGAGGTGTTTACGTCTGATGTTGGAAGGCAGTGTGAGTGACTTTGAATTCTCTCCCACACCAGCTCACACGCTCTTGCTAGCTGGTAGCGGAGAGTCAGTGCTGATCATTACTCATAAGATAGGAAATGAAACGTTGGTGACAGAGACAGATGCTATAAATAACCTAGTAGCACAGGCTCTGATGAAGAAGCTTTTTATTATTTTATATTGCGTACTAATATGGAATGATCACCAACTGTACCGTATCTATATAATATTGAAGTCTGGTATGGTCACTACTGTGTATGTTGAAAATTGATTCTACTGCATTGTGAGAATAGTACTATGCCTAAACTAATTATAGAAACACAACGGATAAGATCGAATAAGATTATTCTACCACAGCTTAATGTATTTAAGTGAATTAAATAATGAACTCTCATTAAATATACTTCTATATAACTGAACTGTTCAAATTTGAATATTAGCAAATCTATAATGGCAACAGCAGATCCAGGATCTGGTCCTGTTAGTTTATTCGGAGTGAGTAACAAACTCCAGAGTAAAGTGAACTCGTTTAGAGAAGTGATTGAAAGGAAGAAATTGGAAGTGAGAAGAGTCAGCAAAGAAATGAGAAGTCTTATCGAAATGAAAGAAGAAGAAATAATCCGAGAATTGGATGCTATTTGGAAAGAGGTGAATACTAGAATGGAGAAAAGGAAAACTGAAACTCGAAAGAAAATACGAGAATTAGAGAGTAAGAAAAAAGAGATTGATACAATTCTTCTTGAACTCGATCCAGAAGAGACACAATTCCCTCAATTTTCTGAAGCGATAGAAAGAGCGAAGAAGAAAGAGAAAGACATTGATATTCCTAATGTGAGGTTGAAGTGGAGAGTGGATGAATTGAAAGATTGCATAAATATAATGTGTCGTTGTGATCAAAAGATTCTAGTTTATAATGAAGACACTCGGTATCAACTGAAATGGAGTAAATGCGTGGAAGGAAGAGGAGACAATCAACTCTATCGTCCATTTGGTATAGCGACTAATCCTATGAATGAGAATATTTATGTAGCTGACCAATCGAATCACAGAGTTCAGATCTTCTCTAGAGAAGGAGAATGGATCAGATCTGTGAAAGATGACGAAATGAAAATTCCACAAAATATTCTATTTCACAACCAATCAATTTACGTACAATGTTGTAGTGCAATTCTGAAATTGAATGATTTCACTGAGAAGAAAGAAAAGTCTAAATCTTATGATTTTGGTCTCAGAGGTATCTGTACAGATAATATTCATATTTATGTCGGTCAATGGAATGGAATGAATCTAATAGTGTTAACTCTAGATTTGATTGAAGAAAACAGAATATCTCTCAAGGCTGAATTCTGTAAACAAGATACTCAAATCAGAGATATATCTCTATCTCAAGAATTGTTTTACATTTTGCTATCCCAATTCAAGTATTTTCTAGAGAAGGCATCCTGACAAGATGTGTTGTTAAGAAAGATAGCATTAACAGTGCTTATTGTTTCTGTCTAGATCGGCAACACAACATCTTAGTATCAGACAGTGGAGACTCTAAAGTGAAGATATTTTCCAATGAAGGGAAGCTACTCACTCAGTTTGGTGCGAAAGGATCTGAGAAAGGACAGTTCTCTGGACTTGCTGGATTATCTTTGAGTGAATTAGGAGATATTGTCACTGTTCAGCAGAGCGATTCAAACCTACTGAAATGTTTCTTTCGTTTATGATTGTTCTCTGAATTTTGAACTTTTTCTATTTTATGATTGTGTTTTGTTATCCTTTTTCCATCGTATTTTCGATGTTTTGTGTTTATTTTCGTTTATCTTTCATTCTAATGATGCTGCTTTATTGATTCAATTTCTATTTAATTAATATTTTTTTGAAAACTTGTGTTTCCTTCATCGTTCTAAAATTAGTATACTAACTATTCTATTTTGTGATAGTTTTGATTGTTTGAATTGTCTTCAATGATACTATTGTATACTACTCTTAATTAGTTTTGTCATTGAGGTAATTTCGCTAAAATACTTCCCAGGTGTATCTCTATATCCAATATTGGTTATTCTTACGTAGTTCATGCACTGTAATACTCTGAGGCTTGTAAGCAGTATAGTATGCAGGAGTGTAGAGTTGGATTTAACGTAATAGTGGTTTCTATACAGAAGTTTTCTTTACTCACTGGATTTGCTTAATCCAAAAATTACGAGATCTCACAAGCAGATCAATTCCTATTGATTACATGCATTCTCGATTAGTTTTTTATGAATTTTGCATGATTAATTAAGCTCTACAAACTTCCAATCAACTCAACATTTTCAACTTTTATAAATATTCGGTTATTTATTTCATAAATATTTACTCTAGCACACTACAGTTCAGTTCTCTACTTCTTTGTGACTTAGAAGTACATCTTTTGATTTATTATTGGCTGCTTTACTATCTACTTTCACGATATCCACTGTTCTCTTTCGCATAGGCGCCGAAGCCGGGGGGCTCGAGCCCCCCCTGGATTCGAAGATGGCCCATAGACGCAATACAAAATTTACGGTCGAGCCCCCCCTGGAACCCCGAAATTATCCTTAGATTTCAAAAAGTTCGGCGCCCCTGCTCTTTCCGATGTAGACTAACTATTCCCCAGATCGTAGAAAATGTGAACCTGTTCCAGTAGTCAGACGAGATTTTATATTTTAACAACCTGATGACTGAGAATGAAGAAAATAGTTGGACGAGACAGGACAGCTCATTCAAGAAGGCAGTAGGTCATTGAGATGGGACTGGGGGTTAATAAGAAGTGCTGTTCTAGAGTTTAGTAAAGCTTGCCTCCTGTGACGATGAATGAAACCATCAAACATTTCTTGGAAACGAATGCCAGTTAACTCATATAAATGCCAATTCGTATCACATACCAACAAAAGTCACCAGAAAATCCTGCCTTTAGCTGTGTTTACAGATATCTCATCCGAAACATTTCATTTTGGTAGTTATTACGAGTTGACTGGTTTCCTTGGAAACCACTGACAGAATTTACTTTCTGAAGACTGTGTCTGTTGAAGTCATATCAATTGATATATGGTCTCTATGAGGAGATGACTGAGTCTACAAGCAAACATGCTGATAAGAGAAAAGATCGCAGTAAATATGCGGCAAGGTCCTTATCTTTGGAATTTAGTAAAAGGACACATTCCTCTGTTTCATTTACTGAAATCAAATTGAAAACTCGGGATTCTCAATTCATCTCTTTATGGTGAGTTGTCAAGACTTCTTCTACTGTAGAAACAGTTCTGTCTAGGACGATGTGAGGAGGGAGAAGACATCACAGCAACACGATAGTCTCAGAGGAAAGAAGTCCCACAGCTTGACGTGCCACGCGAAGTACGATGTGTTGAAAAAATCAATGTGGAGAGGTGTTAGCCGAATACTTATAAAGTCTTTTTTGTACTCGAAAGTAACGTTTTGAACGTAATCTACTCACTCACTAAAGTTTAGCATATTGTCAACTGATCGAAAGTACAATTCTCTGATCTCAAATTAAAAAGAAGAATGTCAGAATGGATTCATGTTAGTGACAGGAAATTGTTGTCACATTAAAGTCATTCATTCAGGTTTATCAAAATTTATTTGAGGTCGTCATACCCACGAAAGAGTTGGAAACAGAATATTGACGGAGACTAAGAGATCGTGAGTAGAATAAGAATTATAGTTTCGGGAGAGATGACAGCGAGAACATCTATTTTACTGTTATTTTAACATAGTTTGTTACAAATGAAAGCAAATATAGTTGTTCTGAATGATATTGAATTAATTAAGTTGATTACAATTATATTGTTAGATTTATGAGGAGGTAATATCAGGAAATGGAAGTCCTAAGAACATTAAATAGCTTGTAAGCTAATGAGATAGATTTTTGAGAATTTAAATTTCTATTCTTTACTTTATCCATGGTACATTTGATACCAGGCCTTAAATAGAGAACATATCCAGTGCATTACTCAACTCAATGAACAACATGTATAGTGGTTAAAATGTGGTTAAAATTCAAATACTCTCTATTACGTTCGCCAAATTCAACGCTGCTTCCCACTTTTTTCATGGTTCAGGTTGGCATGTTTGTGAATTAAATCCTTTCATGGAAGAGGAATACGTTCAACCTTAAGAGATACGCGTACCAAATGTCTGATTTTAGATTTCAAGACTACATCAAATGAATTACTCAATTCAATGGACGATCTAATCAACTTAAACCACCATATATTATTCATTGCCATCATGTATAGTGGTTAAATTGGCGTATGCGACGTAAAGATATTCGTTCTAATTCAAATTTAACTGGATGTTTGTGTTTAAACACATGCAGTGCGTGTTAATTTCGAATTCTAACTTTAACGCATATTTTTGAACTAACATCATCAACTAACATAATCGAATTTAAATTTCCATTCTTTACTTTATCCATGGTACATTTGATACCAGGCCTTAAATAGAGAACATATCCAGTGCATTACTCAACTCAATGAACAACATGTATAGTGGTTAAATGTGGTTAAAATTCAAATACTCTCTATTACGTTCGCCAAATTCAACGCTGCTACCGTGTAAGTTGAAACAAACATGATGAGAAAAGTACTATGCATAGGCTTAATACAATGGATAAGAACAATTAGGAATTCTCTAGCACAGCTTAATGTATAAATGAATTGAATTATGAATACTCATTAAAATCTACTTATATATAACTGAACTGTTTTAATTTGAATAATAGCAAATCTATAATGGCAACAGCAGATCCAGGATCTGGTCCTGTTAGTTTATTCGGAGTGAGTAACAAACTCCAGAATAAAGTGAACTCGTTTAGAGAAGTGATTGAAAGGAAGAAGTTGGAAGTAAGAAGAGTCAGCAAAGAAATGAGAAGTCTTATCGAAAAGAAAGAAGAAGAAATAATACGAGAATTAGACACTATCTGGAAAGAGGTGAATACTAAAATGGAGAAGAAGAAAACTGAAACCCAGAAAGAAATCGAAGAAAAAGAAAATCTTAGAAATGAAATGGAGAAAAGACTTTGTAAACTTAATCCTTCTTCCATCCAATTCAGTCATATATCCGAAGGAATCGATTTAGTGAGAAGAGAAATGGATATTGATATTCCTAATGTGAAGTTAACGTGGAGAGTAGATGAATTGGAAGATTGTATTAATAGAATGTGTCGTTGTGATCAACAGATTCTAGTTTATAATGAAGAAACTCTGTATCAACTGAAATGGAGTAAATGCAAGGAAGGAAGTGGAGACAATCAACTCTATTATCCATGTGGTATAGCGACTAATCCTATGAATGAGAATATTTATGTAGCTGACCGATGGAATCACAGAGTTCAGATTTTCTCTAGAGAAGGAGAATGGATCAGATCTGTGAAAGATGACGAAATGATTTATCCACAAAATATTCTATTTCACAACCAATCAATTTACGTACAATGTACTAGGACAATTCTGAAATTGAAAGATACCACTGAGAAGAAAGAAAAGTCTAAATCTTATGATTTTAATCTCAGAGGTATCTGTACAGATAATATTCATATTTATGTCGGTCAATGGAAGGGAATGAATCTAGTAGTGTTAACTCTAGATTTGATTGAAGAAAACAGAATGTCTCTCAAGACTGAATTCTGTAAACAAGATACTGGAATCAGAGATATATCTCTATCTCAAGAATTGTTTTATATTCTGCTATTCAATACAGAATTTCCAATTCAAGCATTTTCTAGAGAAGGCATTCTGACAAGATGTGTTGTTAAGAAAGATAGCATTAACAATGCTTATTGTTTCTGTCTAGATCAGCAACACAACATCTTAGTAGCAGACTATGGAGACTCTAAAGTGAAGATATTTTCCAATGAAGGGAAACTACTCACTCAGTTCGGTGAGAAAGGATCTGAGAAAGGACAGTTCTCTCAACTGTTTGGAATATCTTTGAGTGAATTTGGGGATATTGTCACTGTTCAACGAAGTCCTCCGAATTTATTGAATCATTTTTCCCTTTTATGATTGCTCTCTGAATTTTGAACTTTTTTCTTTATTTTCTAATCGTGTTTTGTAATGATTATCATTTCTATTATCGTTGTTTTGTGTTTACATTCGTCTATATTACTTTCATAATTATGCTAACTCATTCGTATTTATTATTTCTTACCGTTTGATCGTTCATTGTTTTACAAGTAGTGCAGTAGAAGCTGGTTATAAGAACATGTTCTTATAACCAGCCTGAATTATATGGATACATGTCAGCCGTTTTCGAGTTGACTGTTCTTTTACCAGTATAGAATTTCTTATATCCGTTAGAATTCAATGGAGAGTAATAGATAAGATAATATCTGAGAAAGTAAATCGAGTTGGTGTTCTTATAAGCATCTACAGTACACTATATATAAATTCTGTGATAGTTTTGATTTCTTCTTGTCTCTTATTTATAGTATTTTCATTTGACATTTTACATATTTTCTTATTATTGTGGTAATTTGGCTGAAATCCCTTGTGCTGCATTATTACTACAAGCGCGCTTCGCTTGCTTGCGCTGCGCGGCTGGCGGACACTTTGTGTCCGCCGGAAGCTCCCTTCGGTCGCCTGGAGGTGACATTGGTTAATTATAAGGGAGATATCATCTCTAAATATGTCCGTCTTAGTTTTAAAATCGATATCACTCAAAAAATCACCAAATTTGTCAAATTTAAAATTTTTGATGCGTAATGATAACGTCATAACAAAGTGATGAGTTATCATCTTTTGATGAAAGTCGCATCATATGTGAGGTATGTTAGTATACAGATTCTATTAAAATTTCAACCTTCTATCTCCTATAATGGCTGAGTTATGCTCGAATAACTGTGTTGCTTAACTTTTAAAAATGTGACAATGACGTCATAATTCCATGATGAGTCGACATTTTGCTCTGAACTCAGAACTTACTGGAGCCATAGCCAAAAGACTCCCACATGCCAAAAATCAGCCTTCTGCGCCCGGCAGTTTCTTCAATCAATTCGTTACAGATATATATATATATATATATATATACAATCATCGAGTTTTAATAGTAAGGATATCCACTATCTATTGTACGCACTTTGTAGTGCAGCTCCTAGTATATGTGATTCCTTAAGTCATAATCGGCGTGCGACATCCGCCATACGTCCGTAGATCCGTCTACTTGCTTCCGACGGCACTGATTTAACAAATAATGTCATGGCAAGTGAGAAATCGTGAGACATGGGAAAATAGTACCCTATTACGAACAGTAAATCATGATACTCGAGAGATCTGTTAATATCCAATGTAAATATAACCCTATAGGGTTTATTTTCAGATTATACTATTTGTTTAATTTCCCCAACCATGAGTATCTTTAATGAATTATCTTATTAGGATCTGCAAATTCTATGAGCTGCTGTGGGTAGTTCTTGTGGAAATGGGAATTCAAATTCAATAACCACGCGGCAATCTAGTATCTTATAACTTTTATCTTACAACTCACAAATGTCACCATACAATATTGATAGTTTGCAATCTGAAGATCTGCCCCCTAAGTCACGTTTTGGCAAATTTTAATCAACCATATTTATTTGAAAATTTCCATTTATCAAAACTGTATTGTACTATCTCAGGGGGAGTGGACAGGAGCGTGAGGGTGTGGGAGGTTGCTACTGGGAGGTGTTTACGTCTGATTCAGTTGGAAGACAGTGTGAGTGACTTGGAATTCTCTCCCACACCAGCTCACACGCTCTTGTTAGCTGGTAGCGGAGAGTCAGTGCTGATCATTAATCATAAGATAGGAAAAAATTTTTCGATATTCTATTGATCTAGTTTTCACGAGTGCGCTGCTTTCACATGAAATTTACCAATCATGTCCCGAATTTTTATTCTATGTAGAATATGTTTTAATCTGTTCTGCCTTGCCTGCGAGATACATACATACCGACATGAGGAATAAAAGAAGCAAGACGCAGCTTCTTTTATTCCTCAAGTTGGTATGTATGTAAATTCGGTAATTCAAGGTGATTCATGTCATCTATAAAAGGGGCGTATGTGGCATGAAAATATTAGTTTTAATTCGATTTTAAAGGATGTTTATTTTTAAGCGTACATAGGTTGTTAATCTCAATTTGTAATTTATGCATATTTTAGAATTATTACATGAACTTCATAAGTTAAAATTTGAGAGAGAATCGGCAGTTTCAAGCTAAACTTGGTAATTTATCTGCAAACGAGGAGTTACAAATTTAATATCATTCAAATAGTAAATGTATATTTGAGTAGTATATGTAGGATTTCTGGTTGCTATTATATAGGAATTTAATATAAACAAACAACATTGTATATTCATTCTATTTAAAATAGAAGTATTAAGATGCAATGAATTGTTCCATTTGGAACAGATTAGTAATGGAACAGCAAAGCTAGCTCTTTCTGAAAAGTGTACGGTGATTGCTGCACTTGCTGTAACGTGTATGTGCTCCTGCGTCGTATCTCCCTTCAGCGTCACCTGACATTCTTTGAGAGATTTGTACAGAATTGTCAACAGATGTGTGAGCTAACCGCAATAGTAGAACCGTGTTACTTGTCTCAGATCAGTCAGTACAAAAGTATCATTTACACGCATTCTCATAAGAGCCAATCGAAAATTTCGCTTGTGTGCTTTACACGCGTAACGGCAAACTGTGAAATAGTGGATTGACTACATATTATAAAGTTTAGTTTCGAATAGAAAACTCATCAAATGATTCAAAGATATTAGTTCTTATTCTATTTTAATCGGAAGTATATATGCATGCTTTATCATTCTCGATTTGTAGCTTTACAGCCGATCTTTTGAACTATAACATGATCTTCACAAGTTTAGATTTTAGAAAGAATTGAGCAATTTCAAGCTTATATTGATAGTTTATCTGAAATTGATGCATTATATAAAATATGAAATTACCACAGCCTCGATCTAGAAATGTAACAATATTTGAATAGCATTCAACGAGCATACTTGTAGTTAAAGAAGTGTACGCTTTCTGGTTGCTATGGCAGTGGAGTTATATTTATATTACTAATATGGAATGATCACTAGCCTATATGTTGAAACTTGGTTCTACCCCATGATGAGAATAGTACTATGCCTATGCTAATGATAGAAACACAACGATAAGATCGAATAAGAATATTCCACCACAGCACAATGTATTTAAATGAATTGAATTATGAACTTATATTAAATGTACATTTATAAAACTGAACTGTTCTTAATTGAAATATTAGCAAATCCATAATGGCAACAGCAGATCCAGGATCTGGTCCTGTTAGTTTATTCGGAGTGAGTAACAAACTCCAGAGTAAAGTGAACTCGTTTAGAGAAGTGATTGAAAGGAAGAAGTTGGAAGTAAGAAGAGTCTGCAAAGAAATCAAGAGTCTTATCGAAAAGAAAGAAGAAGAAATAATCCGAGAATTGGATGCTATTTGGGAAGAAGTGAATACTAAAATGGAGGAGAAGAAAACTGAAACGCACAAAAAGATCATAGAATTAGAAATTAAGAAAAAAGAGATTGATAAGATCCTTCTAGAGCTCAATCAAACTGCGACAGAATATCCCCAATTATCTGAAGCAATAGAAAAATCGAAAAGAGAAATGGACATTGATATTCCTAATGTGAAGTTAACGTGGAGAGTGGAAGAATTGAAATATTGTATTAATAGAATGTGTCGTTGTGATCAACAGATTCTAGTTTATAATGAAGACACTCGGTATCAACTGAAATGGAGTAAATGCGAGGAAGGAAGAGGATACAATCAACTCTATTGTCCATTTGGTATAGCGACTAATCCTATGAATGAGAATATTTATGTAGCTGACCAATCGAATAACAGAGTTCAGATTTTCTCTAGAGAAGGAGAATGGATCAGATCTGTGAAAGATGACGAAATGAAAAATCCACGAAATATTCTATTTCACAACCAATCAATTTACGTACAATGTATTAGAGCAATTCTGAAATTGAATGAATCCACTGAAAAGAAAGAAAAGTCTAAATCTTATGATTTTTATCTCAGAGGTATCTGTACAGATAATATTCTTATTTATGTCGGTCAATGGAAGGGAATGAATCTAATAGTGTTAACTCTAGATTTGATTGAAGAAAACAGAATATCTCTCAAAACTGAATTCTGTAAACAAGAAACTGGAATCAGAGATATATCTCTATTTCAAGGATTGTTGTACATTTTGCTATTCAATACAGAATTCCCAATTCAAGCATTTTCTAGAGAAGGCATTCTGACAAGATGTGTTGTTAAGAAATATAGCATTAACAGTGCTTATTGTTTCTGTCTAGATCAGCAACACAACATCTTAGTAGCAGACAATGGAGACTCTAAAGTGAAGATATTTTCCAATGAAGGGAAGCTACTCACTCAGTTCGGTGTGAAAGGATTTGAGAACGGACAGTTCTCTCAACTGTCTGGAATTTTTTTGAGTGAATTAGGAGATATTTTCACTGTTCAGCTGTTCAATTCAAACTTATTGAAATGTTTCTCTCGTTATTGATTGTTCTCTGAATTTTGAACTTTTCCCAATTTTGTGATTGTGTTTTGTTTTCTTAACTTTCAGTTTCCTTATTTTATATTTACATTCGTTTATACTTGTACTTTCTTTAGGATGCTAATTCATTCTTTTTTTATTGTTCTAAATTTGCTAGACTAGATATTCTATTTTGTGATAGTTTTGATTGATTTGAATCGTCTCCAATGATTCCTTTTCTTAATTAATACTCAATTAACTTTATAGGTTATTGTGGTAATTTAGCTTACATATCTTTCCTGGCCCGAATATCTCTATATCCAATATCATTTATTTGTTCATGCACTGTAATACTCTGAGGCTTGTAAGCACTATAGTATGCAGGAGTGTAGACCTGGAGTGACGGTATCCTCGTTAGTTAGTGCAAGATGTCTGGCAGTTGATGTAAGTGCTTCAGGAGTTTCCTGCACAACTAATTCTTTCAGTAGCGTCAGTATCAGGTCGACTTAAAACTAACTTTGAACTTTGCTACGGTTTTAGCTGTTTAAAATATCATTTTTCTTCACTGCCTAGAATAACTTAATAATGAATTAAGAGTCTCTTTTTCAAACTATGTGTAGTATCTTAGATTGTAATTCAAAATGATTCCATACATCTGAGATAAATGGAATCAAGAAATGACAGAGACAAGCACCACAGAGTCTGGAAGAGAGTCTGTCTGACTCTGATGAAGACGGAGTTCTGAACGCCGTAGGAGACATCCCCACAGAATGGTACAGAGACTTCCCACACATCGGCTATGACTTGGAAGGGAAGCGAGTGCTGAAGCCTGCCTCCGTGGACCAGCTGGACAAGTTCCTGGAAGGAGTGGAGGACCCCTCAGGTCTGTGGAAGAGCGTCAGAATGCCGGACCTCCCTGGCACAGACCTGCTCCTGTCAGAGAAAGAGATGGAAATGGTGCAGCACATCCAGAAGGCGGACTATCCTGACAGTGAGTTCCATCCCTACCCCCCTACCATCGAGTTCTACACCTCTGAAAAGATGGAGACGCAGCTCATTGGAGCTGACGAGCCAAAGCGCAGGTTCATTCCTTCCAAGTGGGAGCACCAGAAGGTGATGAAGCTAGTGGTGGCTATCAAGAACGTTTGGATTAAACCCAGGAAAGAGTTCCAGATTGATGAGAAGCCCTATTTCCATCTTTTATGGTCGGATACTCCGGATGATAACAAGAGCAGTAAAGATACGCTACCACACATTCCAGCGCCTAAATTGCGTCTCCCGGGACACAGAGAGTCCTACCGCCCCCCACCCGAGTACCTCCCCTCCTCAGAAGAGGAGGAGAAGTGGAACGAAAAGAGCAAGCGAGAGAGAAAGCTGGGAGAGTTCCTTCCCACCCAGTATGCCTCCATGCTAGACATCCCCGCCTACCCCAGATCTACCAGGAGAGATTCTCTCGCTGTCTCGACCTCTACCTCTGTCCCCGAGAACCTAAGCTCAAGACTAACCCTGAACTCCAGCCTAGAGATCTGCTGCCTGAGTTGCCTAAGCCTAGAGACCTGCAGCCGTTCCCAACACAGGTCTCACTGAATTATGTCGGACATAAGGGGAGTGTCACGTGCGTTTCTTCACACCCTGACGGACGCGTGATAGCGTCATGGGGAGTGGACAGGAGCGTGAGGGTGTGGGAGGTTGCTACTGGGAGGTGTTTACGTCTGATTCAGTTAAGACAGTGTGAGTGACTTGTAATTCTCTCCCACACCAGCTCACACGCTCTTGCTAGCTGGTAGCGGAGAGTCAGTGCTGATCATTAATCATAAGATAGGAAATTCCCTATTTTTTGAATATTCTATTGATCTTGAGATTGTTCCGCTTTTAGTGGAAATTTACCAATCATGTCCTGAATTTTTATTCTATGTAGAATTTGTTTTAATCTGTTCTGCCTTGCCTGCGAGATTCAACGCTGCGTCTTGCTTCTTTTATTCCTCAAGTTGGTATGTATGTAAATTCAATCTTTTCATAAAGTGCAATACATTCAAACTCAAATTCTGATTTTAGATTCTAAATCTACAAATTCGAATTGATCATTATTGAACAAATATATTACATTACTCAACTCAATGAGTAATATATCACCCTGTGCCAGCTTAGGTAATTCAAGGTGATTCATGTCATCTATAAAATAGGCATATGTGGCATGAAAATATTATTTTTAATTCGATTTAACTGGATGTTTATTTTTAAGCGGAGGTTGTTAATCTCAATTTGTTTTGTAATTTATGCATATTTTAAAATTATAACATGATATTCAGAAGTTAAAATTTGAGAGAGAATCGGCAGTTTCGAGCTAAACTTGATAATTTATCTGCAAACGAGGAGTTACAAATTTAATATCATTCAAATAGTAAATGTATAGCTGAGTAGTATAGGAATTCTGGTTACTTTTGGATAGGAATTTAATATTATGAAAACATGGAATATTCACTACTGTTTAAGTTGAAACATATATTCTACTGCATGGTGATAGAAGTTTATGCATAGACTTAATATAGAACACAATGGATAAGTACGAATAAGATTATTCTACCACGTCTTAATTAATGTATTTAAATGAATTGAATTGTAGACTCTCATTAAATCTACTTTTATATAACTGAACTGTTTTTCATTGAAATATTAGCAAGACTATAATGGCAACAGCAGATCCAGGATCTGGTCCTGTTAGTTTATTCGGAGTGAGTAACAAACTCCAGATTAAAGTGAACTCGTTTAGAGAAGTGATTGAAAGGAAGAAGTTGGAAGTAAGAAGAGTCAGCAAAGAAATGAGTAGTCTTATCGAAAAGAAAGAAGAAGAAATAATCCGAGAATTGAATGCTATTTGGGAAGAAGTGTGTACTAGAATGGAGAAGACGAAAAATGATATTCAGAAGAAAATCGGAGTCCTAGAATCCAAAGCGAAAGAAATGGAGCAACTATTCACAGAATTAAATCCAGGAAGTGGTCCACTATATGATATTTCTGAGAAACTCAACTCAGTAAAAAGAGAAATGAATATTGATATTCCCAATGTGAAGTTAACATGGAGAATGGATGAATTGAAAGATTGTATAAATAGAATGTGTCGTTGTGATCAACAGATTCTAGTTTATAATGAAGATACTCGGTATCAACTGAAATGGAGTAAATGCGAGGAAGGAAGAGGAGACAATCAACTCTATCATCCATTTGGTATAGCGACTAATCCTATGAATGAGAATATTTATGTAGCTGACCAATGGAATCACAGAGTTCAGGTTTTCTCTAGAGAAGGAGAATGGATCAGATCTGTGAAAGATGACGAAATGAAACATCCACAAAATATTCTATTTCACAACCAATCAATTTACGTTCAATGTAATACAGCAATTCTGAAATTGAATGAATTCACTGAGAAGAAAGAAAAGTCTAAATCTTATGATTTTATTCTCAGAGGTATCTGTACAGATAATATTCATATTTATGTCGGTCAAAGGAGAGGAATGAATCTAATAGTGTTAACTCTAGATTTGATTGAAGAAAACAGAATATCTCTCAAGACTGAATTCTGTCAACAAGAAACTGAAATCAGAGATATATCTCTATCTCAAGAATTGTTTTACGTTTTGCTATTCAATACAGAATTTCCAATTCAAGCATTTTCTAGAGAAGGCATTCTGACAAGATGTGTTGTTAAGAAAGATAGCATTAACAGTGCTTATTGTTTCTGTCTAGATCAGCAACACAACATCTTAGTAGCAGACTGTGGAGACTCTAAAGTGAAGATATTTTCCAATGAAGGGAAGCTACTCACTCAGTTCGGTGAGAAAGGATCTGAGAAAGGACTGTTCTCTTCTCTTACTGGAATATCTTGGAGTGAATTGGGAGATATTGTCACTGTTCTGCAGAGCAATTCAAACAATTTGAAATGTTTCTCTGTTCGTTTGTGATTATTCACTGAATTTTGAACTTTTCTTTATTTGATGAATGTATTTTATCATCATTATCTTTCATATTTCCACTGTTTTATTTTACTTGCATTTATATTTTCATAAAGATGTTACATTATTCCTATTTTATCAATTTTTAAAACTGGTTCATCCTGAATGATTTTATAATTGATAGAATAGAGATTGGATTTAGTGATAGTTTTGATTGTTTTTAGTTGACTCAATTCATGACATTTCTTACTAATATTTGGTCTAAAATTTGTTAGAAATGCTTATTATGTTCCATTGTTTTAGTTAGAAATTCTTATTATGTTCCATTGTTTTAGTTAGAAATTCTTATTCTCTGTCTGACTCTGATGAAGACGGAGTTCTAAACGCCGTAGGAGACATCCCCACAGAATGGTACAGAGACTTTCCACACATCGGCTATGACTTGGAAGGGAAGCGAGTGCTGAAGCCTGCCTCCGGGACCAGTTGGACAAGTTCCTGGAAGGAGTGAAGGACCCCTCAGGTCAGTGGAAGAGCGTCAGGATGCCGGACCTCCCTGGCACAGACCTGCTCCTGTCAGAGAAAGAGATGGAAATGGTGCAGCGGATTCAGAAGGCGGACTACCCTGACAGTGAGTTCCATCCCTACCATCGAGTTCTACACCTCTGAAAAGATGGAGACGCCGCTCATTGGAGCTGACGAGCCAAAGCGCAGGTTCATTCCTTCCAAGTGGGAGCACCAGAAGGTGATGGAGCTAGTGGTGGCTATCAGGAACGGTTGGATTAAACCCAGGAAAGAGTTCGAGATTGATGAGAAGCCCTATTTCCATCTTTTATGGTCGGATACTCCGGATGATAACAAGAGCAGTAAAGATACGCTACCACACATTCCAGCGCCTAAATTGCGTCTCCCGGGACACAGAGAGTCCTACCGCCCCCCACCCGAGTACCTCCCCTCCTCAGAAGAGGGGGAGAAGTTGAACGGAAAGAGCAAACGAGAGAGAAAGCTGGGAAGCGGAGGTTGTTAATCTCGATTTGATTTGTAATTTACGCATATTTTAAAATTATAACATGATCCTCAGAAGTTAAAATTTGAGAGAGATTCGGAAGTTTCGAGCTAAACTTGATAATGTATCCGCAAACGAGGAGTTAAAAATTTTAATATTATTCGAATAGTAAATGTATAGTTGAGTAGTATAGGAATTCTGGTTACTTTTGGATAGGAATTTAATATTATGTAAAACATGGTATATTCACTACTGTTTAAGTTGAAACTTATATTCTACTGCTTGATGATAGAAGTTTTATGCATAGACTTAATGTAGAAACACAATGGATAAGAACGAATAAGATTATTCTACCACAGCTTAATTAATGTATTTAAATGAATTGAATTGTAGACTCTCATTAAATCTACTTTTATATAACTGAACCGTTTTTCATTGAAATAATAGCAAATCCATAATGGCAACAGCAGATCCAGGATCTGGTCCTGTTAGTTTATTCGGAGTGAGTAACAAACTCCAGAGTAAAGTGAACTCGTTTAGAGAAATGATTGAAAGGAAGAAGTTGGAAGTAAGAAAAGTCAGCAAAGAAATGAGAAGTCTTATCGAAAAGAAAGAAGAAGAAATAATCCAAGAATTGGATGCTATTTGGAAAGAAGTGAATACTAGAATGGAGAAAAGGAAAACAGATATTCAGACTAAAATCGGAGTCCTCGATGCCAAGGCGAAAGAAATGGAGCAACTATTCACCGAATTAAATCCAGGAAGTGGTCCACTACTTAATATTTCTGAGAAACTCAATTCTGTAAGAAGAGAAATGAATATTGATATTCCTAATGTGAAGTTAACGTGGAGAGTTGATGAATTGAAAGATTGTATAAATAGAATGTGTCGTTGTGATCAACAGATTCTAGTTTATAATGAAGATACTCGGTATCAACTGAAATGGAGTAAATGCGAGAAAGGAAGAGGAGACAATCAACTCAATAATCCATGGGGTATAGCGACTAATCCTATGAATGAGAATATTTATGTAGCTGACCAATCGAATCACAGAGTTCAGATTTTCTCTAGAGAAGGAGAATGGATCAGATCTGTGAAATATGACGAAATGAAATCTCCAGAAAATATTCTATTTCACAACCAATCAATTTACGTTCAATGTGATAGAGTAATTCTGAAATTGAATGAATCCACTGAGAAGAAAGAAAAGTCTAAATCTTATGATTTTAATCTCAGAGGTATCTGTACAGATAATATTCATATTTATGTCGGTCAATGGAAGGGAATGAATCTAATAGTGTTAACTCTAGATTTGATTGAAGAAAACAGAATATCTCTCAAGACTGAATTCTGTAATCAAGAAACTAAAATCAGAGATATATCTCTATCTCAAGAATTGTTTTACATTTTGCTATCTAATACAGAATTTCCAATTCAAGTATTTTCTAGAGAAGGCATTCTGACAAGATGTGTTGTTAAGAAAGATAGCATTAACTATGCTTATTGTTTCTGTCTAGATCAGCAACACAACATCTTAGTAGCAGACTGTGGAGACTCTAAAGTGAAGATATTTTCCAATGAAGGGAAGCTACTCACTCAGTTCGGTGAGAAAGGATCTGAGAAAGGACAGTTCTCCTCATTAATTGGTATTTACTTTTTGAATGAATTAGGAGATATTGTCACTGTTCAGTGGACGAAATCAAATGTATTGCAGTGTTTCTCTCTTTTATGATTGTTTTCTGAATTTTGCAACTTTTCCTTATTTACGATCCTGTTTCGTTTTTATTTTCTTTCCTATTTTGGTTGTTTTGTGTTTCCCTTTATTTATCCTTTTATAACAGATCTAATTGCGTTTATTATTTCTTAATTATTACACTAAATATTGATTTTGTGATTGTTTTGAGTTGTTAGAATAGTTTAAGGTCGATATTTGAACCTCTAGGATTCGAAAACTTACTGTAAGGCTTTCCTCCCAGATCCTTATGAGGAGATAAGTTTCCGTACACACATTGTTGAGCGAACTATTTACTGTGTCATTTAGGGAATTCGCTCTAACCGTAGCATTTCTCACAAAAGAGGTGCTGGTCGTCTGCAGAAAATGACAGTTAATGATAAGAGAATAACAGCGAGTATCATTTAACTTACGCCAAGGATTTCAGTAAGGGCACACGTATATCCAATATCTGTTATTCGTAGTTCATGCACTGTAATACTCTGAGACTTGTAAGCATAGTATGCTGGAGTGTAGTTCTCTAGATTTAACGCAATAGTGGTTTCTATGCAGAATTTTTCTTCATTCCTTAGATTTTCTTAATCCAAGAATTAGAAGATATCGTCACTGTACAGCAGATCATTTCCCACTGATTACAAGAATTCTCAATTAGTTAATTGTGAATTTGCATGATTAATATAAGCTCTACAAACTTTCAATCTCAACCTTTTTTAAATATTTGGTTATTTCTTTCGTGACTATTCTACTCTAGTCCACTGCAAAGCAGTTCTCTACACTTTTTTGACTCATAATTATATATTTTGATTTATTATTAGCTGCTTTGTTATCTATCTTCACGATATCCACTGCTCTCTTTCCGATGTAAAGTAACCATTCCCCAGATCGTGTAAACTTGTTCCGATAGTTAGATAGTCAGAAAGATTTCGGAAAGGGCATTAACAAAAAGATTAGAATTGAATGTGAGTAAAAGTACTGTTTATAAGCATCTCACCAGGTCAGACTTTGTGAAAATCTCAGCAGTACGGATGCCCGCATTGACAGATCTCCAGATACAGAGAAGAATTGACTGTTGTAAGCAAATGAAAGGTTTTGTTCAGAGTATGTACAACTTTTTTACTGATGAGTGCTCCACATGGCTCGACACTAGAAAGGTTAGAGCGTGGACTAAGCGTGTACAGCAAGTGATACTCCCTCCTACCGACATCCTTCCAAGGACACATTTGGGCGGGATTTCGTTGATCCCAAAACCTCAATCAGCAGGAGTATTTCCATACTCTCCATAGTTGCCTGTTGGACTAGGTAAACGGGTTTTATAACGATGAATGACTTAACAGCCCACACTTCATACTGGAAAGGCAGCGAAAACCTGGAAACAGGAATTTCTGTCCCTCCGCATCGACTAGCCTCCCAACAGTCCCGATATAGCATTCATTAAAACCCTCGGCAGTCTTGACGAGTCAACAACTCCAAAACCATAGAACACCTGAAAAAGTACATTGAAGAGATTTGGAAATCATTTGATCCAGACTTTCTGAGGCCTTTTTGTCCATCAATGATTGCTAGAATCGAGTTAGTTTAGAAACAATGCTGATAAGATCAAATAGTAGAGTGCACCAATTAATCATTTCGCAATCGATTATTTAGACATTCAACAACGTTCTTATTAAAGTAAGAAATTTCTGCATGGTTATTTGCATAATTATGATGTATCAAAATTTGTGACAATAATTTCCGGACATATTGTAACTCTTTATTTCCTATCAGTGGTGGAAATATTGCTGTATCTTCAAACGAGAAAATAGTGTTTCTCTTATTCCAAATGTTTCTCCCCAAACTCTCGAACACTTGATTTATTTGGATAATAATACGAATTAACAATATTAAAATTAGTTTTTAATAATTTTGATACACAATATATTCTCGAATAGCAGTCGGGGCGATTAAGATTTTTATCATAATTTACCACATGAATCAAAATAATTAATATTTCAGATATAAGAGAGTATTCAAAGCTCTAAGAGAAATGAAAAAGCATTTAGCAGCCCTTGGGGTGATGGCGATTGTACAGTAATCAAGGCCGTATGCTCCAGGTTTGAAGTGTCAGGATGAAATCGTTCCGATGGCTACAGGTCCTGATTCGTTGTACGTCACACCATTTCACAATCTCCTATACGTGTCCTCAGGTCAAAAGTTCGTTGTGTGTTTTGCAGGGGTATTTATAAATATATGTACTATTATATAGTAGATTAAATACATACTATGAAGTTTAGTTTCGATAAAGAACTCATCGAATGAGTCAAGGATACTTCAGTCAACTCCGCTTAATGGGGTCACATCGCTCAGAGGATATTTTGCCCCGATTAAGCGGAGAACCCTATTAACCGAAAATATTTTGTATTATTTTCTATGTATTATTTTCTATGAGCTATTCCGGTCCTGCCAAAAATGGCCCAATTAAGCGGTTGACCCGATTAAACAGTGACCCCATTAAGCGGAGTCGACTGTATTTCCTAAATTAACTGAATGTAATTTTTAGTGCATGCTTTATCAGTCTCGATTTATAACTTTAGAGCCTATTTTTGGACCATAACATGATCTGCACAAGTTCAGATTCGAGGAAAATTCAGCAGTTTCAAGCTAATTTATATGAAATTGATGAGTTATGAATCTGAGATTGCTTCAGTCTAGATCTAGTAGAAAGAAAAGAAATAAAATTTGAATCGCTTTCAACTAACATGCTTGCAGCTAAAGTTGTGAAGGGATTCTAGTTGCTAAGGTAGAGGAATTTTATATTGCAAATATGGAATTATCACCAACTGTATAATATGGTGATATTTCCTCTAATGCACGATGGGAGTAGTAGTATGCATAAGCTAATTATAGAAACACAACGGATAAGATCGAATAAGAATTTATTCCAACACAGCTTAATGTATTTAAATGAATTGAATTAAGAACTTTCATTAAATCTACTTTTATATAACTGAACTGTTTTTAATTGAAATAATAGCAAATCTATAATGGCAACAGCAGATCCAGGATCTGGTCCTGTTAGTTTATTCGGAGTGAGTAACAAACTCCAGAATAAAGTGAACTCGTTTAGAGAAGTGATTGAAAGGAAGAAGTTGGAAGTGAGAAGAGTCAGCAAAGAAATGAGAAGTCTTATCGAAAAGAAAGAAGAAGAAATAATCCTAGAATTGGATGCTATTTGGGAAGAAGTGAATACTAGAATGGAAAGGAAAAAAACTGAAACTGAAAAGAAAATCGCAGTCCTCGAAGCAAAAGCGAGTGAAGTGGAAAGATTATTCAAAGAATTAAATCCATGCAGTGATACATTCTTCAATATTCCAGAAAAACTCATTTCAGTAAGAAGAGAAATGGATATTGATATTCCTACTGTGAAGTTAACGTGGAGAGTGGATGAATTGAAAGATTGTATAGATAGAATGTGTCGTTGTGATCAACAGATTCTAGTTTATAATGAAGATACTCGGTATCAACTGAAATGGAGTAAATGCGAGAAAGGAAGTGGAGACAATCAACTCAATAATCCATTGGGCATAGCGACTAATTCTATGAATGAGAACATTTATGTAGCTGACATATGGAATCACAGAGTTCAGATTTTCTCTAGAGAAGGAGAATGGATCAGATCTGTGAAAGATGACGAAATGGAATATCCACAAAATATTCTATTTCACAACCAATCAATTTACGTGCAATGTTGCAAAGCAATTCTGAAATTGAATGAATTCACTGAGAAGAAAGATAAGTCTAAATCTTATGATTTTTATCTCAGAGGTATCTGTACAGATAATATTCATATTTATGTCGGGAAATATAGCGGAATGAATCTAATAGTGTTAACTCTAGATTTGATTGAAGAAAACAGAATATCTCTCAAGACTGAATTCTGTGAACAAGAAACTGAAATCAGAGATATATCTCTATCTCAAGAATTGTTTTACATTTTGCTAATCAATACAGAATTTCCAATTCAAGCATTTTCTAGAGAAGGCATTCTGACAAGATGTGTTGTTAAGAAAGATAACATTAACAGTGCTTATTGTTTCTGTCTAGATCAGCAACACAACATCTTAGTAGCAGACTGTGGAGACTCTAAAGTGAAGATATTTTCCAATGAAGGGAAGCTACTCACTCTGTTCGGTGAGAAAGGATCTGAGAAAGGACAGTTCTCTTCACTAACTGGAATATCTTTGAGTGAATTAGGAGATATTGTCACTGCTCAACGAAATCCTCCGAATTTATTGAATCGTTTTTCTCTTTTATGATTGCTCTCTGAATTTCAACTTTTATCTTTATTTTCTAATGGTGTTTGTAATAATTATCCTTTCTATTATCGTTGTTTTGTGTTTACATTCGTCTATATTACTTTCATAATGACAAGCACGCTTCGCTTGCTTGTGCTGCGCGGCTTGCGGACACTGCGTGTCCACAGAGTCGCCCTGCGGGCGCCTGGAGTCACTCAATCAAACATATTTTGGATTTTTTTCCTTTAAATAAATATTGTAAACAAAGGTCGACAAATAATTTCTCATATGGATCCGAAAATATAATATTCAAAATCTACAGCACTACAAACCCCATGTCAACCGTTGGAAGCTAGATTCTAGCCCATTTTTGTAATTTGTTTACTTTATGTATCTAAGGTAAACAAAATTAAACAAATTGATCTTCAAATTTACTCGAAAAATGATATTCGAAATCTACACCCCTAAAAAACCCATGTCAACCGTTTAAAGCAAGTTTCTGGCATATTTTTGAGTTTTGCTTACTTTATGTATCTAATGTAACAAAAGTAAACAAATAATTCATTATATCGATCTGAAAATATGATATTCGAAATCTACACCCCTAAAAACCCCATGTCAACCGTTGGAGGCTAGTTTCTAGCATATTTTTGAGATTTGTTTACTTTATGTATCTATTGTAAACAAAAGTAAACAAATAATTCATTATATCGATCTGAAAATATGATAAACGAAATCTACACCATTAAAAACCCCATGTCAACCGTTGGAAGCTAGTTTCTAGCATATTTTTGAGATTTGTTTACTTTATGTATCTATTGTAAACAAAAATAAACAAATAATTCATTATATCGATCTGAAAATATGATAAACGAAATCTATACCATTAAAAACCCCATGTCAACCGTTGGAAGCTAGTTTCTAGCATATTTTTGAGATTTGTTTACTTTATGTATCTATTGTAAACAAAAATAAACAAATAATTCATTATATCGATCTGAAAATATGATATTCGAAATCTACACCCCTAAAAACCCCATGTCAACCGTTGGAGGCTAGTTTCTAGCATATTTTTGAGATTTGTTTACTTTATGTATCTATTGTAAACAAAAGTAAACAAATAATTCATTATATCGATCTGAAAATATGATATTCGAAATCTACACCCCTAAAAACCCCATATCAACCTTTGGAAGCTAGTTTCTAGAATATCTTTGAGATTTGTTTACTTTATGTATCTAATGTAAACAAAAGTAAACAAATAATTTATCATATACATCTGAAAATATGATATTCGAAATCTACACCCCTGAAAACCCCATGTGACCCGTTGGAAGCTAGTCTCTAGCATTATTTTCAAAATTAATCAAATGGTGTGAAAATATGTATATAAAGGTGTGAAAATATGCAGATAATCTTTTTTATAGCCATACACTATAATACATTTAAGATATCAAACATAAGTTGTGGCTTTGAAGTATTAATAACAATGACGATCTATTTATTGTAGTGTCGTACTTGTACAATGATTTCTATTGTAATAGTGTAGTCATTTATTTTGTATAGAAAAGGTGCGAAAAATTGTTTTCCATTTTTTTTGCAGAGGTGTGAAAATTTCGCTTAGATCTTAGAACTTAATCGTAGATTCATCATTTGAAACCTACATGCCAATTTTCGTATCTCTACGACTTGCCAATTCTTCAATCAATTCGAACAAACAAACAAACAAATCCTAGCATTTTAATATATAAGATGTTTATTTTGCTGAAATGTTTAATTTGACTGAAATACCTTATGCTGCATTATCACTATATCCACTATCTGTGTCAGTGCAGCTCCTAGTATATGTGATTCCTTATGTCATGATCAGCGTGAGACATCTACCATACGTCCGTAGGTCCGTATACTCACTCCTGGAAATTCAATTAGGCCTATTATGTATCATTCATTTATAATCATCGTGGTTGTATTGCCATGGAAGCTAATGTCAAAGTGTCTTATACATATCTTGCTACGTATCAATTGATGGTTACACCATTTAAATAAAATTCACACAAAAAATCTCAAATAGGTAGTTATCATATGTACTTAATTTAAAATTGATCCCTACTTCAAGAAATATCCTTTTTCAAAAAGGAAATTTGGCAAGTATCGCAAAGATCTGGAGTGTTCATATCTTATCACACCATTTAGTTAGATCACAGAGTGAGAGACCTGCCCCTCTGTTCGTTTTTCACATTTTGATTACCTCCACATTTTTTGTTTGAACATTCCTTCTATCAAAATTATATTGTAGAAATTTTGAATCAGTTTCAAATGATTCAATATACATCTGAGATATATGGAATAAAGGAATGACAGAGACAAGCACTCAGAGTCTGGAAGAGAGTCTGTCTGACTCTGATGAAGACGGAGTTCTGAACGCCGTGGGAGACATCCCCACAGAATGGTACAGAGACTTCCCACACATCGGCTATGACTTGGAAGGGAAGCGAGTGCTGAAGCCTGCCTCTGGGGACCAGCTGGACAAGTTCCTGGAAGGAGTGGAGGACCCCTCAGGTCTGTGGAAGAGCGTCAGAATGCCGGACCTCCCTGGCACAGACCTGCTCCTGTCAGAGAAAGAGATGGAAATGGTGCAGCGCATTCAGAAGGCGGACTACCCTGACAGTGAGTTCCATCCCTATCCCCCTACCATCGAGTTCTACACCTCTGAAAAGATGGAGACGCCTCTCATTGGAGCTGACGAGCCAAAGCGCAGGTTCATTCCTTCCAAGTGGGAGCACCAGAAGGTGATGAAGCTAGTGGTGGCTATCAGGAACGGTTGGATTAAACCCAGGAAAGAGTTCCAGATTGATGAGAAGCCCTATTTCCATCTTTTATGGTCTGATACTCCGGATGATAACAAAAGCAGTAAAGATACGCTGCCACACATTCCAGCTCCTAAATTGCGTCACCCAGGACACAGAGAGTCCTACCGCCCCCCACCCGAGTACCTCCCCTCCTCAGAAGAGGAGGAGAAGTGGAACGGAAAGAGCAAGCGAGAGAGAAAGCTGGGAGAGTTCCTTCCCACCCAGTATGCCTCCATGCTAGACATCCCCGCCTACCCCAGATCTACCAGGAGAGATTCTCTCGCTGTCTCGACCTCTACTTCTGTCCCCGAGAACCTAAGCTCAAGACTAACCCTGAACTCCAGCCTAGAGATCTGCTGCCTGAGTTGCCTAAGCCTAGAGACCTGCAGCCGTTCCCAACACAGGTCTCACTGAATTATGTCGGACATAAGGGGAGTGTCACGTGCGTTTCTTCACACCCTGACGGACGCGTGATAGCGTCCGGGGGAGTGGACAGGAGCGTGAGGGTGTGGGAGGTTGCTACTGGGAGGTGTTTACGTCTGATTCAGTTGGAAGACAGTGTGAGTGACTTGGAATTCTCTCCCACAACAGCTCACACGCTCTTACTAGCTGGTAGCGGAGAGTCAGTCCTGATCATTCATCATAAGATAGGAAATTCCCTATTTTTTCGATATTCTATTGATTTTATTATCACGAGTGTCCAGCTTTTAGTGGAAATTATCCAATCATGTCCCGAATTTTCAATCTACTTAGAATATTTTTTTACTCTGTCCCGCCGTGCCCAAGAGATTCAACGCTGCGTCCTGCTTTTTTTATTCCTCAAGTTGGAGTGTGTAAATTCAATCTTTTCATAAAGGGCAATACATTCAAACTAAAATTCTGATTTTAGATTCTAAATCTACAAATTCGAATTACGTAATCATAGTTGAACAAATATATTACATTACTCGACTCAATGAATAATATCATCACCCTGTGCCAGCTTAGGTAATTCAAGGTGATTCATGTCATCTATAAAATGGGCATATGTGACATGAAAATATTAGTTTTAATTCGATTTTAAAGGATGTTTATTTTTAGGCGGAGGTTGTTAATCTCAATTTGATTTGTAATCTATGAATATTTTAAAATTATAACATGATCTTCAGAAGTTAAAATTTGAAAGAGATTCGGCAGTTTCGAGTTAAACTTGATAATTTATCTGCAAATGAGGAGTTAAAAATTTTAATATTATTCGAATAGTAAATGTATAGTTGAGTAGTATAGGATTTCTGGTTATTTTTGGATAGGAATTTAATATTATGTAAAACATGGAATATTCACTACTGTTAAAGTTGAAACTTATATTCTAACGCATGATGAGAGAAGTATGCATAGACTTAATATAGAACACAATGGATAAGTACGAATAAGATTATTCTACCACGTCTTAATTAATGTATTTAAATGAATTGAATTGTAGACTCTCATTAAATCTACTTTTATCTAACTGAACTGTTTTTCATTGAAATATTAGCAAGACTATAATGGCAACAGCAGATCCAGGATCTGGTCCTGTTAGTTTATTCGGAGTGAGTAACAAACTCCAGATTAAAGTGAACTCGTTTAGAGAAGTGATTGAAAGGAAGAAGTTGGAAGTAAGAAGAGTCAGCAAAGAAATGAGTAGTCTTATCGAAAAGAAAGAAGAAGAAATAATCCGAGAATTGAATGCTATTTGGGAAGAAGTGTGTACTAGAATGGAGAAGACGAAAAATGATATTCAGAAGAAAATCGGAGTCCTAGAATCCAAAGCGAAAGAAATGGAGCAACTATTCACAGAATTAAATCCAGGAAGTGGTCCACTATATGATATTTCTGAGAAACTCAACTCAGTAAAAAGAGAAATGAATATTGATATTCCCAATGTGAAGTTAACATGGAGAATGGATGAATTGAAAGATTGTATAAATAGAATGTGTCGTTGTGATCAACAGATTCTAGTTTATAATGAAGATACTCGGTATCAACTGAAATGGAGTAAATGCGAGGAAGGAAGAGGAGACAATCAACTCTATCGTCCATGTGGTATAGCGACTAATCCTATGAATGAGAATATTTATGTAGCTGACCAATGGAATCACAGAGTTCAGGTTTTCTCTAGAGAAGGAGAATGGATCAGATCTGTGAAAGATGACGAAATGAAACATCCACAAAATATTTTATTTTACAACCAATCAATTTACGTTCAATGCTGGACAGTAATTCTGAAATTGAATGAATTCACTGAGAAGAAAGAAAAGTCTAAATCTTATGATTTTAATCCCGCAGGTATCTGTGCAGATAATATTTATATTTATGTCGGTCAAAGGAATGGAATGAATCTAATAGTATTAACTCTAGATTTGATTGAAGAAAACAGAATATCTCTCAAGACTGAATTCTGTAAACAAGATAATGAAATCAGAGATATATCTCTATCTCAAGAATTGTTTTACGTTTTGCTATTCAATACAGAATTCCTAATTCAAGCATTTTCTAGAGAAGGCATTCTGACAAGATGTGTTGTTAAGAAAGATAGCATTAACAGTGCTTCTTGTTTCTGTCTAGATCAGCAACACAACATCTTAGTAGCAGACTATGGAGACTCTAAAGTGAAGATATTTTCCAATGAAGGGAATCTACTCACTCAGTTCGGTGAGAAAGGACAGTTCTCTGTACTAGTTGGAATATGTTCGAGTGAATTGGGAGATATTGTCACTGTTCAGCAGAGAAATTCAAACTTATTGAAATTTTTCTCTCGTTTATAATTGTTCTCTGAACTTTGAATTTTCCTTTATTTTCTAATTGTGTTTTGTTAGCATTTTCCTTCCTACTTTCGTTGTCTTGTCTTTGTATTCGTTTGTCCTTTTATAACATCTTATTGAATTTATTGTTTCATAATTAGTTCACTAAATATTCGTTTTGTGATCTTTTTTATTGTTCTGAGTTTTTAGAATTGTTTATGATCGTTATTTAAGCCTCTAAGACTTTTAAGTTAGACCTCCTAAATTAGAATCTCTGGTGCCACACTGTTCTAATCACTACTAATAAACAAAATGTATAAATATACAAATAACTAAGCCTTTATTTAGGAGCGTAAGACGCTTCCTTGCAGGTGTCACTATCTTATTGGGATTGCTAATAATGTGAATGATCTTGGGTGGAAAGCCAACGATTTGCAACTCTTAAATTCAGTCAATTCGATGTTAAGCCTCTTGAAGAATGAGATCGAAGAATCACCTTCTACGATTGAACTTGAAATTATACTTGCACTACCAATTAGCAGTACATCCTTACTATTAAAACTCTATTATATAATATTTAGCATCTCTACTCCATTGGAGCAGTCAATTAAAATAATTATACTTCAATGCCATTAATAGATTTACCAAAATTCGCCCTAAGACCCTAAATAGAGATATACTATGATCGGAATTTTTAAAGCGACGACAGTGAAGCTAAATTGATTTGTAAATATTTTGGGATTCGATTGATATGGATTCTAGAGAAATGATACTTGTAATTTTTATTCCTCACAAACCATACTTTGAAGACTCAAATACTACTTTTATTTGGTTATTTGCCTTCTTTGTTTCATAGTACTTGCGACCATTCTTTCACCTAATGAGAGCACAAGAGAGTGCAATATACTACTGATATCTTCACATACAACATGTGATAATTTATTGTCACAGTTATCTGTTGTAATATTGTATCGGAAATTTGGTTTGTTTACAAACACACCTAAATTTATATAAAGGAGTACAATTTGTGTAGATTAAGCTAGTAGATGTGTTTAACATACCTCTTCCATTTCAGCTCCCAAGGAGTGTTGCTTGCATTCTTTCAACATTTTCATCTTCATTTCTACTTCTTGTACACACAACTTGATTTCTTCTTTTGTCTCCATGCGCGACTGCTCTAACTCTGATTGTCGAGTCGTACTGTTAGATAGTTTGCAGGTATTACTCGTCGGTGTGCTGGAGAGAAGAGTTGTCGAGTGCTTACGACTTTCAGAAATTTCTCTTTTGTAATGGAAGACTCACATCGATCAAGGAGCTAGTATCAGCGTTTGGAAGAAATTAACTGTTACAATCGATGTCACTCGAAAAATCACCAAATTCTGTGAAATTAAGATAATTTGAGATGACTTGTTAAAGAAATGCTTGAACATCATGAACAGTCATCTCAGTGCTGCATTACATGAATTCTAAATTGTGCATTTCAAGTATTAGTTATGTCACAACCGAATTGCCACATAGAATTGAAAAAAAAATATTCTACAGGCCAGCAGTGCTGGTGTAGTAGACTCAACAAAATATCAAAATAAAGGATCAATCATGTATTATTATGAATAAGAACGAGATTCTGAATCGAATCCCTCGAGACCATAGATCACTTTTGAAACTCAATCTATACTGGTTACATTCCAGGATTGGTCGTACTGATAAACGCAAAAATTCCAAAGCAAATTTACCTTCTAAAGGCTAGGATCTCTGGATTCGTTTAAATGGCACTAAACTGCTAATCTCGTTAGTGACTCTTGACGATATACGATAATATGGAATATATAATAATAGATTATAATATTTTCTATATAACTTCACTTGATGAACTCTTTTAATCAAAAAGACTTTGTGGCAAATATCTCTAAATTGAATGATAGTGTTTCCAGTTATCTTTATATTTAAACTGATTTTATTGAAAACTGCTTAATCGGTCATAAATTGCGTCTCCCGGGACACAGAGAGTCCTACCGCCCCCCACCCGAGTACCTCTCCTCCTCAGGAGAGGAGGAGAAGTGGAACGGAAAGAGCAAGCGAGAGAGAAAGCTGGGAGAGTTCCTTCCCACCCAGTATGCCTCCATGCTAGACATCCCCGCCTACCCCCAGATCTACCAGGAGAGATTCTCTCGCTGTCTCGACCTCTACCTCTGTCCCCGAGAACCTAAGCTCAAGACTAACCCTAAACTCCAGCCTAGAGATCTGCTGCCTGAGTTGCCTAAGCCTAGAGACCTGCAGCCGTTCCCAACACAGGTCTCACTGAATTATGTCGGACATAAGGGAGTGTCACGTGCGTTTCTTCACTCCCTGACGGACGCGTGATAGCGTCAGGGGGAGTGGACAGGAGCGTGAGGGTGTGGGAGGTTGCTACTGGGAGGTGTTACGTCTGATTCTGTTGGAAGACAGTGTGAGTAGCTTATAATTCTCTCCCACACCAGCTCACACGCTCTTGCTAGCTGGTAGCGGAGTCAGTGCTGATCATTAATTATAAGATAGGAAATTCCCGGTTTTTTCATTATTCTATTGATCTAACTTCCCCGCTTTTAGTGGAGATTATCCAATCATGTCCCAAATTTTTATTCTATGTAGAATACTTTACTCTTTTCTGCCGTGCCCGCGAGATTCAACGCTGCGTCCTACTTCTTTTATTCCTCAAGTTGGTATTATGTAATTTCAATCTTTTCATAAAGGGCAATACATTCAAACTAAAAGTCTGATTTTAGATTCTAAATCTACAAATTCGAATTACGTAATCATAGTTGAACAAATATATTACATTACTCAACTCAATGAATAATATTATCACCCTGTGCCAGCTTAGGTAATTCAAAGTGATTCATGTCATCTATAAAATGGGCGTATGTGACATGAAAATATTAGTTTTAATTCGATTTTAAAGGATGTTTATTTTTAGGCGGAGGTTGTTAATCTCAATTTGATTTGTAATTTATGCATATTTTAAAATTATACCATGATCTTCAGAAGTTAAAATTTGAGAGAGAATCGGCAGTTTCGAGTTAAACTTGATAATTTATCTGCAAACGAGGAGTTAAAAATTTTAATATCATTCGAATAGTAAATGTATAGTTGAGTGGTATAGATTTATGGTTGCTATTATATAGGAATTTAATATTATGTAAACATGGATATTCACTACTGTTTAATTAAGTGGAAACTTGTATTCTAATCAGGGTTGAAACCGAATAGTTGATTATTCGGTTTAACCAAATATTATTTGCAAGTAGTTGATATTTGGTTTGTAACCAAATATCATTATTTGGTATTCGGTTGAGAACCAAATAATTTGGTCAACCGAATAATTTGGTCAACCGAATATTTGGTCAACCAAATAATTTGGTCAACCGAATATTTGGTCAACCAAATAATTTGGTCAACCGAATATTTGGTCAACCGAATAATTTGGTCAACCGAATATTTGGTCAACCGAATAATTTGGTCAAACAAATAATTTGCATGCTTTCCCAATACAATCACACGTTCTTACATGAGGTGGTCCGAACACAAATAAATCTAATAGGCTTACTTATACTTGATTATATTTTTGTATAAATATTTATATAATAGATAAAAATTTATGCAAAAAGTATTATTTGGTTCAGCAAATTATTTGGTTGCTGACCAAATATTCGGTTGACCAAATTATTCGGTTTAACCATTATTCGGTTAAAATGGTATTTGGTTGAAGCGGTTTCAACCTTGATTCTAATGCATAAGTTTTATGCATAGACTTAATATAGAAACACATGGATAAGAACGAATAAGATTATTCTACCATAGCTTAATTAATGTATTTAAATGAATTGAATTGTAGACTCTCATTAAATCTACTTTTATATAACTGAACTGTTTTTAATTGAAATATTAGCAATTCTGTAATGGCAACATCAGATCCAGGATCTGGTCCTGTTAGTTTATTCGGAGTTAGTGACAAACTCCAGAATAAAGTGAACTCGTTTAGAGAAGTGATTGAAAGGAAGAAGTTGGAAGTAAGAAAAGTCAGCAAAGAAATAAGAAGTCTAATCGCAAAGAAAGAAGAAGAAATAATCCGAGAATTGGATGCTATTTGGGAAGAAGTGTGTACTAGAATGGAGAAAAAGAAAACTGAAACTCAAAAGAAAATACGAGAATTAGAGTGTAAGAAAAAAGAAATTGATAAAATTCTTCTTGAACTCGATCTGAGACACAATTCCCTCAATTTTCTGAATCAATAGAAAGAGCGAAGAAAGAAATGGATATTGATATTCCTAATGTGAAGTTAACGTGGAGAATGGATGAATTGAAAGATAGCATAAATAGAATGTGTCGTTGTGATCAACAGATTCTAGTTTATAATGAAGATACTCAGTATCAACTGAAATGGAATAAATGCGAGGGAGGAAGAGGAGACAATCAACTCTATCTTCCATGGGGTGTAGCGACTAATCCTATGAATGAGAATATTTATGTAGCTGACCAATCGAATCACAGAGTTCAAATTTTCTCTAGAGAAGGAGAATGGATCAGATCTGTGAAAGATGACGAAATGAAATCTCCACAAAATATTCTGTTTCACAACCAATCAATTTACGTTCAATGCTGGACAATAATTCTGAAATTGAATGAATCCACTGAGAAGAAAGAAAAGTCTAAATCTTATGATTTTATTCTCAGAGGTATCTGTACAGATAATATTCATATTTATGTCGGTCAAAGGAGAGGAATGAATCTAATAGTGTTAACTCTAGATTTGATTGAAGAAAACAGAATATCTCTCAAGACTGAATTCTGTCAACAAGATACTGAAATCAGAGATATATTTCTATCTCAAGAATTGTTTTATATTTTACTAATCAATACAGAAATTCCAATTAAAATATTTTCTAGAGAAGGCATTCTGACAAGATGTGTTGTTAAGAAAGATAGCATTAACTGTGCTCATTGTTTCTGTCTAGATCAGCAACACAACATCTTAGTAGCAGACTATGGAGACTCTAAAGTGAAGATATTTTCCAATGAAGGGAAGCTACTCACTCAGTTCGGTGAGAAAGGATCTGAGAAAGGACAGTTCTCTTCGCTAACTGGAATATCTTTGAGTGAATTAGGAGATATTGTCACTGTTCAGCAGAGCAATTCAAACTTATTGAAAAGTTTCTCTCCTTTATGATTGTGTCTAGTTATCATTAACTCTCATTTTTCGCTATTTTATGTTTAAATTCGTTATACATTTTTAATGATCCTAATTTAGTATAAAATATTACATATATCCAATCAAGCTTGTATCAGAACTTATTTGTCACCCTGTATTTTGTGATATTTTTTATTGTTTTGAATTGTCTCCAATGATACCATTGTTTGCCTACTATATATAAGGCCTAAGAGTAACTTAACCAGGGATGCGGTAGAAGATGAATGAAGAAATAAATGAGCTGCCTTAAATCATTAACAAAGCACAATAGAGCTTAGGAATGTATTACCACCATATATAAATATGGTGTCAAAGCACCCATATCCGTTGTTAAAATTTAGATTAGCCATCAAATGATTGCGCAACAGGTTATATTTGGGTCAAATTTAGTGATTTTCAGAGGCCGTTTAAGGGCACTTCTAAGTGTTTTTATTATATGATTTTCGCATAGAACTGAGAAGTGAATGTTTTAATATTAAAAATTTGGAATTTTTTATAGAATATTCTTACATTCCAGTGTTGCTATGGAAACGTGTTTTGGTCAGTTGGGGATATATCTTGAAAACAGCGATAGCTAGACATTCAAATATAATCCCATTTGATAGCAAATAGGCTACTTCCTATTTAGCTATAATACAATTTATGTGTCTAAATTCAATGGTTTACGAGATATTCGACAAATTACCAAATGTGACCAATATGATAAATTGTCTAATAACTCGTAAATTATTGAATTAAGACATAGAAATTGTATTATAGCTTAATAGGAAGTAGCCTATTTGCTATCAAATGGGATTAAATTTGAATTTCTAGCTATCGCTGTTTTCAAGATATAGCCCCAACTGACCAAACACGTTTCCATAGGAACACTGGAATGTAAGAATATTCTATGAAAAAATTCCAAATTTTTCGTATTAACACATTCACTTCTCAGTTCTATGCGAAAAACTTTATAATAAAAACACTTAGAAGTGCCCTTAAACGACCTCTGAAAATCACTAAATTTGACCCAAATATAGCCTGTTGCGCAATCATTTGATGGCTAATCTAAATTTTAACAACGGATATGGGTGCTTTGACACCATATTTATATATGCTAGTAATACATTCCTAAGCTCTATTGTGCTTTGTTAATCATTTAAGGCAGCTCATGTATTTCTTCAACCATCTTCTACTGCATCCCTAGTGCCAAATTCGCAAGTTACTCTGAGGCCTTATTATAGTAGGCTATGCTTTGTGATATTTTTGATTGTTTTGAAGTGTCTCTTATGATACCATTGTTTGCTACTCTTAATTAATTTTATAGGTTATCGTGGTAATTTTACTAAAATACTTTTCCGGGGTGTGGCATTATCTCTACATCAAATATCTGTTATTTGTAGTCCATGCACTGTAGTACTCTGAGACTTGTAAGCACTTAATATGCAGGAGTGTAGACCTGGAGTGACGGCATCCTAGTTAGAGTGGTGCTAGATGTCTGGCAGCTGGTGTAATCGCTTCAGGAGTTTACTGTACAGCTCCATCACAGCTGTAAGATCGGTATCAGACCGATTTGGAACTAACTTTGAACTGTGCTAGCTTTAGCCGTTTCTAATTCTTCATTCACTGGATTTGCTTAATAATGAATTGAGGGATATTCTCACTGTACAGCAGATCAGTTCCCACTGATTGGATGGATTTTCAATGAGTTAATTGTTCGCAGACTTTTGTTGAGTATCGACTCTGAACATAAATTATAGAACTGAGAATTAGCAAACAAAAAGTTCATTTCGCATTCCCTCTCAATAATTCCAACTCTGGGAAGAAGGAGATAATAGAGCTTTGAATAACTTAGTCCCCCAACTTGAGACGGAAGTCAACGCCACAGCACCACCCCCCTTCCAGGCCTTTCAACTCCAATCTCGTCGTGTGCCTTTGCTAGCTGGTGACGGAGAGTCAGTGCTGATCATTAATCATAAGATAGGAAATGAAACGTTGATGACAGAGACAGATGGAATGCTGAGGAGTAGGAGTGATGGATCCAACACGAGTAAAGGACCTGAGTGGTGTGAACTGTCTAGAAGCACTGAGTGTAGCGGAGTAGAGATAGAGCTAGGTCGTGATGTGAAGCAGGTGGTCTGGCATAAGAGAGGAGACTACTTCGCTAGTGTACAGAGAGACAGGAGTCACAAGTCCGTATACATCCACCAGCTGTCGAAACGGCAATCTCAAACCCCGTTTGTCAAATCCAAAGGACAGATCGAGTGCGTTTGTTTCCACCTCACTCCCTTATATAAGGTCCAGGGAACCATTCTGGGGTGTTGAAATATTTTGTAACAGTACAAAAGCATCAATCTATGCGAATTCTATTCGAGGTCCTGGAGTCCGTTCCCGCGTGCAGAGGTGAACATCTCAGCTGTCAGGGGAACTCCCGTCGTGGTCTCTGCTACCAGACAAATGCTGTACCCGGGGATTCACCCAACTCTGCCCTCTAGAGCGTTCCGACACGATGTTGACGTCCGGGATCAGCTGACTCTGCCCAGACTTGCCTTCTTCATACGATTGGAGTTGAAAAGCGCTACTCGCGTGGTGGATGTGATGCTTTCTTAACTTTCCCATTCTATTTTAACTGGATTTCTATTTTTAGGGCATTATTTGTTCATCTTTTGTATTTTTGGCACATATCTTTTGATTTTGTGAATTCGAGTGAAATTCCGCAATTTCACGGACTTAACTTAAATTTTATCTAGAATTTAGCAGTCATCAAGAATCTGAGATTTTCCCAGCCTAGATCTAATTTAAAAAAAGAATAACATTTTATACTGCCTTCAAATAGTGTAGCTATACAGGGTGTTTCAAAATCTTGGCACCTATTCTAATAGAGCCACGAAAACTAACTTAGAAATCAAAATACACAGTGTTAGATCTCACTCCTCTCGCGATATAATAACAGTTTTCGTATTATTATGTGATGAATTACCACGAATTACAATCATTTATCCTCGCTTATTATAAAAATTTCACTTTGTCTGATTATCTATCAATCCTATCAAAATTAATGTCGGAGATCATGGTATTTCAGTCCTCTCTAAAGCTATCGGCATGCTGGATGTTAGTGCACAGCAGAAAGATGTCGCTCACATGATTCGTGCCGGATTAGGTTCCATAGAAAAATACTGGGCTACGGCTAAACGTGATCAGTCAATGGAAACAAAGGCAAAGTCTGGGCGTCCGAAAATTCTCAATCGGTCCGCTAAAATAGTAATATCGAAATCATTCTTAGATAATTTAGTGAGTAGTAGACCAAATCGAATTAGGAAAGTACTAGAATTGAAAGGTGATTATATTGGCAAATGAAATTCATAGTGAGTGGAATTCAGATGTCTTTTATGTAGCATATAAGTTAAAATGTTCAAGGTGCCAAGACTTTTGAAACACCCTGTAAGTGTGCCGTGTTGCTGTTTGCTATGCTCTAGGAATTTAATATTACAGAATATGGATGTATAACTGTGTTAGTTGAAACTTTATTCTACTGCATGATGAAAGAAGTAGTATGCATAAGCCTAATATAGCAACACAATAGATAAAAACGACTAGGATTACTTATTTTAATGAATTGAATTACAATACTCTCATCAAAATATACCATTTAGAGAATTGAACTGTTTTTAATTGAAATATTAACAAATCTATAATGGCAACAGCAGATCCAGGACCTGGTCCTGTTAGTTTATTCGGAGTGAGTAACAAACTCCAGAGTAAAGTGAACTCGTTTAGAGAAGTGATTGAAAGGAAGAAGTTGGAAGTGAGAAGAGTTAGCAAAGAAATGAGAAGTCTTATCGAAACGAAAGAAGAAGAAATAATCCGAGAATTGGATGCTATTTGGGAAGAAGTGAATACTAAAATGGAGAAGAAGAAAACTGAAACTCAAAATAAAATACGAGAATTAGAGAATAAGAAAAATGAGATTGATAAAATTCTTCTAGAACTCGATCCAGATGAGACACAATTTCCTCAATTTTCTGAAGCAATAGAAAAAGCGAAGAAGAAAGAAAAAGACATTGATATTCCTAATGTGAAGTTAACGTGGAGAGTTGATGAATTGAAAGATTGTGTAAATAGAATGTGTCGTTGTGATCAACAGATTCTAGTTTATAATGAAGATACTCGGTATCAACTGAAATGGAGTAAATGCGAGGAAAGAAGAGGAGACAATCAACTCTATTATCCATGGGGTATAGCGACTAATCCTATGAATGAGAATATTTGTGTAGCTGACCTATGGAATAACAGAGTTCAGATTTTCTCTAGAGAAGGAGAATGGATCAGATCTGTGAAAGATGACGAAATGAAATATCCACTAAATATTCTATTTCACAACCAATCAATTTACGTACAATGTACTAGAGCAATTCTGAAATTGAATGAATCCACTGAGAAGAAAGAAAAGTCTAAATCTTATGATAATCCTCTCAGAGGTATCTGTACAGATAATATTCATATTTATGTCGGTCAATGGAATGGAATGAATCTAATAGTGTTAACTCTAGATTTGATTGAAGGAAACAGAATATCTCTCAAGACTGAATTCTGCCAAGAAGATACTCAAATCAGAGATATATCTCTATCTCAAGAATTGTTTTACATTTTGCTATTCAATACAGAATTTCCAATTCAAGCATTTTCTAGAGAAGGCATTCTGACAAGATGTGTTGTTAAGAAAGATAGCATTAACTGTGCTTATTGTTTCTGTCTAGATCAGCAACACAACATCTTAGTAGCAGACTGTGGAGACTCTAAAGTGAAGATATTTTCCAATGAAGGGAAGCTACTCACTGAGATCAGTGAGAAAGGACGGTTCTCTGGATTGTTTGGAATTTCTTTGAGTGAATTAGGAGATATTGTCACTGTTCAGCGAAGTCCTCAGAATTTATTGAATCATTTTTCTATTTTATGATTGCTCTCTGAATTTTGAACTTTTTGATTTATTTTCTAATCGTGTTTTGTAATAATTATCCTTTCTATTATCGTTGTTTGTGTTTACATTCGTCTATATTTCTATCATAATGATGCTAACTTATTCGTATTTCTAATTTCTAACCGTTTGATCGTTCATTGTTTTGTAAGTAGTGCTGGTTATAAGAACATGTTCTTATAACCAGCCTGAATTATATGGATAAATGTCAACCTTTTTCGAGTTGACTGTTCTTTAACCAGTATACAATTTATTATATATTATAATTAGATAATATTATGATAAAATTTGACGAGGGGTCAAAGGTATAAATAGAAATGACCTCACTTTCATTTTCAATTTCAGTTCACTTACAATTCAACATTCCACGGCGACATAGGGGTATATCCGTTAGAATTCAACGGAGAGTAATAGATAAGATTAAGTATATCGAGTTGTGGTTCTTACAACCAGCATCTACAGTACACTAGATATAAATTTCTGAGATAGTTTTGATTTCTTCTTGTCCCTTATTTCTAGTATTTTCTTTTGACATTTTACTAAATTTATTATTAAGGTAATTTGGCTGAAATACCTTGTACTGCATTATTACTATATCCACATCATTCATTTATAATAATCGTGGTTGTATTGCCATGGAAGCTAATGTCAAAGTGTCTTATACATATCGTGCTACGTATCAATTGATGCTTACACCATTTAAATAAAATTCACAAAGAAATCTCAAATAGGTAGTTATCATATGTACTTAATTTAAAATTGATCCCTACTTCAAGAAATATCCTTTTTCAAAAAGCAAGAAATTTGGCAAATATCTCAAAGATCTGGAGTGTTCATATCTTATCACCAGGGTTGCCGTGGGAATGATTTTTCCACGTGGGAATTCCCATGGGTTTCCCATATGGGAATTCCCATGGGTTTCCCATACGGGAATTCCCATGGGTTTCCCATACGGGAATTCCCATGGCTTTCCCAAATGTGATTGCCCTCATATGGATATTGTTTAATACAGATTCCCATGTGGGAAACCCATGGGAATTCCCACGGGAATCTCGTGGGAATGGGATGGGAATGGGAATGGAAATTTCTTTCCCACGGCAACCCTGCTTATCACACCATTTAGTTATATCACAGATTGAGAGACCTGCCCCTCTGTTCGTTTTTCACATTTTGATTACCTCCACATTTTTTGTTTGAACATTCCTTCTATCAAAATTATATTGTAGAAATTTTGAAATTAGTTTCAAATAATTCAATTTACCTCTTACATAAATGGAATAAAGGAATGAGAGAAAGAAGCACTCAGAGTCTGGAAGGGAGTCTGTCTGACTCTGATGAAGACGGAGTTCTAAACGCCGTTGGAGACATCCCCACAGAATGGTGCAGAGACTTCCCACACATCGGCTATGACTTGGAAGGGAAGCGAGTGCTGAAACCTGCCTCCGGGGACCAGCTGGACAAGTTCCTGGAAGGAGTGGAGGACCCCTCAGGTCTGTGGAAGAGCGTCAGAATGCCGGACCTCCCTGGCACAGACCTGCTCCTATCAGAGAAAGAGATGGAAATGGTGCAGCGCATTCAGAAGGCGGACACATCGAGTTCTACACCTCTGAAAAGATGGAGACGCCGCTCATTGGAGCTGACGAGCCAAAGCGCAGGTTCATTCCTTCCAAGTGGGAGCACCAGAAGGTGATGAAGCTAGTGGTGGCTATCAGGAACGGTTGGATTAAACCCAGGAAAGAGTTCGAGATTGATGAGAAGCCCTATTTCCATCTTTTATGGTCGGATACTCCGGATGATAACAAGAGCAGTAAAGATACGCTGCCACACATTCCAGCGCTTAAATTGCGTCTCCCAGGACACAGAGAGTCGTACCGCCCCCCCACCCGAGTACCTCCCCTCCTCAGAAGAGGAGGAGAAGTGGAACGGAAAGAGCAAGCGAGAGATAAAGCTGGGAGAGTTCCTTCCCACCCAGTATGCCTCCATGCTAGACATCCCCGCCTACCCCAGATCTACCAGGAGAGATTCTCTCGCTGTCTCGACCTCTACCTCTGTCCCCGAGAACCTAAGCTCAAGACTAACCCTGAACTCCAGCCTAGAGATCTGCTGCCTGAGTTGCCTAAGCCTAGAGACCTGCAGCCGTTCCCAACACAGGTCTCACTGAATTATGTCGGACATAAGGGGAGTGTCACGTGCGTTTCTTCACACCCTGACGGACGCGTGATAGCGTCAGGGGGAGTGGACAGGAGCGTGAGGGTGTGGGAGGTTGTTACTGGGAGGTGTTTACGTCTGATTCAGTTGGAAGACAGTGTGAGTGACTTGGAATTCTCCCCCACACCAGCTCTCACGCTCTTGCTAGCTGGTAGCGGAGAGTCAGTGCTGATCATTAATCATAAGATAGGAAACTTCCATGTTATTTCATTATTCTATTGATCTAATTTTCAAGAGTCTCCCGCTTTTAGTGGAAATTTACCAATCATGTCCCGAATTTTTATTCTATGTAGAATACCTTTTACTCTGTCCCGCCGTGCCCGCGAGTTTCAACGCTGTGTCCTGCTTTTTTTATTTCTCAAGTTGGTATGTATATAAATTCAATCTTTTCATAAAGGGCATTACATTCAAACTAAAAGTCTGATTTTAGATTCTAAATCTACAAATTCGAATTAATCATTGTTGAACAAATATATTACATTACTCAACTCAATGAGTAATATTATCACCCTGTGCCAGCTTAGGTAATTCAAGGTGATTCATGTCATCTATAAAATAGGCGTATGTGGCATGAAGATATTAGTTTTAATTCGATTTAACTGGATGTTTATTTTTAAGCGGAGGTTGTTAATCTCAATTTGTAATTTATGCATATTTTAAAATTATAACATGATCTTCAGAAGTTAAAATTTGAGAGAGAATCGGCAGTTTCGAGCTAAACTTGATAATTTATCTGCAAATGAGGAGTAAAAAATTTTAATATAATTCAAATAGTAAATGTATAGTTGATTAGTATAGGAATTCTGGTTATTTTTGGATAGGAATTTAATATTATGTAAAACATGGTATATTCACTACTGTTAAAGTTGAAACTTATATTCTACTGCATGATGAGAGAAGTGTATGCATAGACTTAATATAGAAACACAATGGATAAGAACGAATATTCTAGCACAGCTTAATTAATGTATTTAAATTGAATTGTAGACTCTCATTAAATCTACTTTTATTTAACAGAACTGTTTTTCATTGAAATAATAGCAAATCTATAATGGCAACAGCAGATCCAGGATCTGGTCCTGCTAGTTTATTCGGAGTGAGTAACAAACTCCAGAGTAAAGTGAACTCGTTTAGAGAAATGATTGAAAGGAAGAAGTTGGAAGTAAGAAGAGTCAGCAAAGAAATGAGAAGTCTAATCGAAAAGAAAGAAGAAGCAATAATACAAGAATTGAATGCTATTTGGGAAGAAGTGAATACTAGAATGGAGAAAAGGAAAACAGATATTCAGACTAAAATCGGAGTCCTCGATGCCAAGGCGAAAGAAATGGAGCAACTATTCACCGAATTAAATCCAGGAAGTGGTCCACTACTTAATATTTCTGAGAAACTCAATTCAGTGAGAAGAGAAATGGACATTGATATTCCTAATGTGAAGTTAACGTGGAGAGTGGATGAATTGAAAGATTGTATAAATAGAATGTGTCGTTGTAATCAACAGATTCTAGTTTATAATGAAGATACTCGGTATCAACTGAAATGGAGTAAATGCGAGAAAGGAAGAGGAGACAATCAACTCTATCGTCCATTTGGTATAGCGACTAATCCTATGAATGAGAATATGTATGTAGCTGACCAATGGAATTACAGAGTTCAGATTTTCTCTAGAGAAGGAGAATGGATCAGATCTGTGAAAGATAACGGGATGAAACATCCACAAAGTATTCTATTTCACAACCAATCAATTTACGTACAATGTATTACAGCAATTCTGAAATTGAATGAATCCACTGAGCAGAAAGAAAAGTCTAAATCTTATGATTTTGGTCTCAGAGGTATCTGTACAGATAATATTCATATTTATGTCGGTCAATGGAAGGGAATGAATCTAATAGTGTTAACTCTAGATTTGATTGAAGAAAACAGAATATCTCTCAAGACTGAATTCTGTAACCAGAATACTGGAATCACAGATATATCTCTATCTCAAGAATTGTTCTATATTTTGCTATTCAATACAGAATTTCCAATTCAAGCATTTTCTAGTGAAGGCATTCTGACAAGATGTGTTGTTAAGAAAGATAGCATTAACCGTGCTTATTGTTTCTGTCTAGATCAGCAACACAACATCTTAGTAGCAGACAATGGAGACTCTAAAGTGAAGATATTTTCCAATGAAGGGAAGCTACTCACTCAGTTCGGTGAGAAAGGACAGTTCTCTGTAATGTTTGGAATATCTTTGACTGAATTAGGAGATATTGTCACTGTTCAGTGGAGCAATTCAAACTTATTGAAATGTTTCTCTCGTTTCTGATACTTCTCTGAATTTTGAACTTTTTCTATTTTATGATTGTGTTATCTTGTCTATCGTATTTTCGATGTTTTGTGTTTACTTTCGTTTATCTTTCTTTCTAATGATGCTACTTTATTCCATGGATTTATTTCCTTTTACTTGTTACTTACTACCTTTTTATTTTTTTTGAGGAAATAAAAGGTAGTATGTAAATATTCTGGATGAAGAGCACAAAAAGTAATTTCCCGGAAAAAGTAATTTTCCGGATGTATACTAACTATTCCCCAGATCGTAGAAAATGTGAACCTGTTCCAGTAGTCAGAAGAGATTTTATATTTTAACAACCTGATGACTGAGAATGGAGAAAATAGTTGGACGAGACAGGACAGTTCATTCAAGAAGGTAGTGTGCGTTGAGATGGAACTGGGGGCGGAAGTTAATCCTCTTCGATCCTGTTACGAGTTAATAAGAAGTGTTGTTCTGGAGTTTAGTAAAGCTTGCCTCCTGTGGCGATGAATGAAACCATCAAACATTCCTCTGAAACGAATGCCAGTCAACTCATACAAATGCCAATTCACAACCAACTCGTACCAAGTCACCATAAAATCCTGCCTTTAGCTGTGTTTACAGATATCTCATCCGAAACATTTCATTTTGGTAGTTGTTACGAGTTAACTGGTTTCCTTGGAAACCACTGAAAGAATTTACTTTCTGAAGACTGTGTCTGGTGAAGTCATAGCAGTTAAGATATGCTCTCTATGAGGAGATGACTGAGTCTACAAGCAAACATGCTGATAAGGGAAAATATTACAGTAAATATGCAGCAAAGTCTCTTATTTTGAATATAGAAAAAGGACTCATTCCTCTGTTTGTTCTGCTGAAATCAAATTGAAAACTCGGGATTCTCAATTCATCTCTTTATGGTGAGTTGTCAAGACTTCTTCTACTGTAGAAACAGTTCTGTCTAGGACGGTGTGAGGAGAGTGCAGACATCCAGCAACACGATAGTCTCAGAGAAAAGAAGTCCCACAGCTTGGCGAAGTACGAAATCGAAAGAAATCAATGTGGGGAGGTGTTAACCGAATACTTATAAAGTCGATTTAGTACTCGAAAGTAACGTTTTAAACGTAATCTACTCACTCATCTAAAGTTTAGCATATTGTCGACTGATCGAAGGTACAGTTCTCTGATTTCAAATTAAAAAGAAGAAGGTCAGAATGGATTGATGCTAGTGACAGGAAATTGTTGTCACATTAAAGTCATTAATTCAGGTTTGTCAATTTTTTTGAGGTCGTCATACCCACGAAAGAGTTGGAAACAGAATATTGACGGAGACTAAGAGATCGTGAGTAGAATAAGAACTAAAGTTTCGAGAGAGATGACAGCGAGAAGATCTATTTTAGTGTTATTTTAACATAGTTTGTTACAAATGAAAGCAAATATAGTTATTCTGAATGATATTGAATTAATTAAGTTAATATGCTGTTAGATTTATGAGGAGGTAATATCAGGAAATGGAAGTCCTAAGGACATTAAATAGCTTGAAAGCTAATGAGATATATTTTTGAGAATTTAAATTACCATTCTTTACTTTATCCATGGTACATTTGATACCAGGCCTTAAATAGAGCAGGCAATGGCTGAACATATCCAGTGCATTACTCAACTCAATGAACAACATGTATAGTGGTTAAAATGTGGTTAAAATTCAAATACTCTCTATTACGCTCGCCAAATTCAACGCTGCTTCCCAATTTTTCATGGTTCATTAATATTGTTCTGACCTGAAACCGAGAGTAGATTCGATTGTCTGTTTACTCAAAACCGGGAATATCCCGTCACAGTCTCGTCCCGTCCCGGATTTAGTAACAGCGTAGGATCAGTATCAGACCGAGTTAAAACTAGCTTTAAACTGTGCTACCGTTTTATCCGTTTGTGTACAGCAGCTTTCGTCACTCCTTGGATTTGATAAAATAGAATTAAAAGATATTGTTACTGTTCGGTTGATCAATTCCCACTGATTATGAGCATTCTCAATTAGGTAATTGTTCGCAGACCTTTATTAAGTATCGACTTTGAACATAAATTATATTTCTGTGAGAATGAGCCAACAAAGGTTCATACGCATCCTCTTTCAATAATTCCAACTCCGAGAAGAAGGAGATTGATAGAGCTTTAAATAACTTAGTACCCCAACTTTATTCGGATATGGACGTCACTGCACTACCCCTTCAGGCCTATCAATCCCATTCAAATCGATTTTCGCTGCTGTATTAGGGAATTACTTTCCATTGTATCACGGTATAGAACATTGTTCGTAATGTTATTTCGTCATGTCCCGCGAAATTCAACGCTGCCTCCCGCTTCTTTCTAGGCTCAAGCAGTCATGTGTGTAGTTGAATCTTTTGTGACCAGCAATATGCTTAAATCTATGAAATAATATAAATCTGATTTCAGATTGTTTTAAGCGGATGCGTGTTGATCTCGAATTCTAACTTTAACGCATATTTTTGAACTAACATGATCTTCACAAATTAAGATTTGAGAGAAATTCTGCAGTTTCAAGTTTAACTTGATGGTTTAGCTCATGCATGCCAACCTGAGCCATGACAAAAGCGTGACGCAATAGAAAAGTATTATACACAGAATCAACAATGCGGAACATGACAGGGAGATTTCATGTAACAACGGGAGACAAAAGTAGTTCTGTAAAAAAGCTGAACGAAAATCTGAGATTTGCACAGCTTAAATCTAGTTGAAGGAGAGTGAATTAAATTTTGAATATCTTTATTGAATCTAAATTTGTGAAGTTGCTCGTTGCTATGGTATGCGAATATAATATTACTCAAGATAGAAATACATTATATATTCACTCCTGTGTAAGTTGAGACTTAAACATGATGAGAAAAGTACTATGCATAGGCTTAGTACTGTAACACAATTGATAAGAACCAATAAGAATACTCTAGCACAGCTTAATGTATTTAAATGAATTGAAATATGAACTCTCATTAAAATCTAATTCTATATAACTGCACTGTTTTAATTAGAATAATAGCAAATCTATAATGGCAACAGCAGATCCAGGATCTGGTCCTGTTAGTTTATTCGGAGTGAGCAACAAACTCCAGAGTAAAGTGAACTCGTTTAGAGAAGTGATTGAAAGGAAGAAGTTGGAAGTAAGAAGAGTCAGCAAAGAAATGAGAAGTCTTATCCAAGAGAAAGAAGAATCAATAATCCGAGAATTAGATGCTATTTGGAAAGAAGTGAATACTAGAATGGAGAAGACGAAAACTGAAACTCAAAAGAAAATACGAGAATTAGAGAGTAAGAAAAAAGAGATTGATAAAATTCTTCTTGAACTCGATCCAGAAGAGACACAATTCCCTCAATTTTCTGAAGCGATAGAAAGAGCGAAGAAGAAAGAAAAAGACATTGATATTCCTAATGTGAAGTTGAAGTGGAGAGTTGATGAATTGAAAGATTGCATAAATAGAATGTGTCGTTGTGATCAACAGATTCTAGTTTATAATGAAGATACTCGGTATCAACTGAAATGGAGTAAATGCGAGAAAGGAAGAGGAGACAATCAACTCTCTGGTCCATGGGGTATAGCGACTAATCCTATGAATGAGAATATTTATGTAGCTGACCAATGGAATCACAGAGTTCAGATTTTCTCTAGAGAAGGAGAATGGATCAGATCTGTGAAAGATGACGAAATGAAAATTCCACAAAATATTCTATTTCACAACCAATCAATTTACGTACAATGTTGTAGTGCAATTCTGAAATTGAATGATTTCACTGAGAAGAAAGAAAAGTCTAAATCTTATGATTTTCATCTCAGAGGTATCTGTACAGATAATATTCATATTTATGTTGGTCAATGGAAGGGAGTGAATCTAGTAGTGTTAACTCTAGATTTGATTGAAGAAAACAGAATATCTCTCAAGACTGAATTCTGTAAACAAGATACTGAAATCAGAGATATATCTCTATCTCAAGAATTGTTTTACATTTTGCTATTCAATACAGAATTCCCAATTCAAGCATTTTCTAGAGAAGGCATTCTGACAAGATGTGTTGTTAAGAAAGATAGCATTAACAATGCTTCTTGTTTCTGTCTAGATCAGCAACACAACATCTTAGTAGCAGACTATGGAGACTCTAAAGTGAAGATATTTTCTAATGAAGGGAAACTACTCATTCAGTTCGGTGAGAAAGGACAGTTCTCTACACTGTTTGGAATATCTTTGACTAAATTAGGAGATATTATCACTGTTCAGCGAAGCCCTTTGAATTTCCTGAAGCGTTTTTCTCTTTTTTGATTGGTCTCTGAATTTTGAGCTTTTTTTCTTTTATAATCGTGTTTTGCAATAATCATTCTATCCTTCCTATTATCGTTGTTTGTATCTACATTTATAATGATGCTAGCTTATTCGTATTTTTCATTTTTCCTAAACTGTTCGATCGTTCGTTGTTTTATAATGAGTACAGTGGATTCTGGTTATAAGAACATGTTCTTATAACCAGCATATCTTATATATACTACACGTAAACCTTTTTCTAGTGGACCGTTCTTAAAACCAGCATTGAATGTCTTATATCCGTTATAAAATCAATCGAGATGAATTTATAAGATTATGTAAATCGAATTGATTGAAGAAACTGCCATGCACAGAAAGCTGTTTTTTGGTATGTGGGAGTCTTTTGGTTATGACGCCACTAAGTTCTGACATCAGACAAAAATGTCGACTCATCATGGAATTTTGACGTCATCGTCACCTTTTTATATTTAGAAAGACTATTGCTCAGTCATTTGGGTGATAGAAGGCTGAAAGTTTAATAGAATGTGTATATTAATATACCTCAATGCAATAATATTCTTCACATGGTAGACAACTATCAAAAAATGATGACGTCATCATTACGCATTAAAATTTACAAATTGACAAATTTGATGATTTTTCGAGTGATATTGTTTTCAACAGTAAGACATACTATATATCAATATGACCCCAGGCGCCCAAAGGGCGCCTCCGGTCGACACAATGTGTCCCCCTGCCGCGCAGCGCAAGCAAGCGAAGCGCGTTTGTTTTTAGTATTTTCTTTTGACATTTTACAATATTTATTAGTTATAGTGGTAATTTGGCTGAAGTACCTTGCACGGCATTATCACTATATCCACTATCTACTGGGAGTTCTGTTACAAGCTTCATTGGGTATATAATTTATTATACTCAAACAGTCTTAGTTATTATGGTCTTTAGAGATTGTAATTCGAATACTATCAACGATTTGAAAAGATTTTTCGAGTCTGAGACCTAGAACTGTGTTTTGTATGGTGAGTTTGGTGAATAAAAAATGTGTCCTGGCTTGCAGCGAAAATCGCAAATCAGATCCCGCTGCTTCTGTATAAAGTGTCTTCATAATCGATGTTCCATGACGATTTAACACCAGATACCTTTCATTCACCATAGAAATATTTCACGAATTCACTGATTTCATTTTCAGACATAAGAAAAAGTTATTCATTCGCAGTTCAAATTAGATATATTTTGCAAAATTCCCTAAAATGGCACTTTTTTTTACATCACAAAAAAATCTGATCCAATTGGTCATCAAAATGCACTGATCTGAACGTCGTATATTTCTACAAATTTAGATTGTTCGAGGAAAATGTGGGAGATAATTTTTCCCAGAATTTGAAGACTCTAGAAAGATAATTCGAAAAGCAGTGAACTCTGATTCGCGATTTTCGCTGCGTGCCAGGACACATTTTTTCTTCTCAAAACTCGGCATATTAAACATATTTTTAAATATTAGAATCGAAAAATCTTTTAAAATCATTGAAAGTATCCGAATTACAATCTCTAAAGATCATAATAACTAAGATTGTTTGAGTATAAGAAATTATATGTCCAATGAAGCTTGTAACAGAACTTATTGGTCACCCTGTATTGTATGTAGTTTTCAGGGTAATACTATTATACAGCCCTCCAGATATGCGCTCCTAGTCTCAAATCATTAAATCTTTATACGCCTAAATCGATAAATACTTGTAGCATTATAATATAGGATAAATTGTGTAATAGTATTCTAAATCTTCACGCTCCTAAACACTTTCGGGCTTAAAATCATACGCCAAAAGGAGCGTCTCGCGCTCCTAGATAATTGGATGGTAGTTTGTAGTGCAGTTCATAATTTAGGAGATGCCTTATCTCATGATCGGCGTGACATCAGCCATACCTTCATATGCTCACCTACTCGCCCCTGGAAATTATATTGAACAAATTATATATCGTCCATTTCTAATCATTGTGGTGTATTGCCATATAAGCTAATATCAGTGTATGATACATATCGTGCTATGAAGCAATTGATGCTTACGCCATTTGAATGAATATTTACAAAAATATCTCAAATGAGTTAGTTGTCATATATCCTTAATTTTTAAACTTGAATTCAAGAAATATCCTTTTTCAAAAAGAAGGAGTGTTGGCAAGTATCACACGATTTAGTTAGATCACAAGTCGAGAGACCTGCTCCTCTGTCACGTTTTGTCATATTTTATTATCTCTATTTTTTGTTTGAACAATACCTCTATCAAAACTATATTGTAATATCTTAGAATCAGTTTCAGATTCCATACATCTGACATAAATGGAATCAATGAATGACAGAAAGAAGCACTCACAGAGTCTGGAAGAGAGTCTGTCTGACTCTGATGAAGACGGAGTTCTCAACGCCGTAGGAGACATCCCCACAGAATGGTACAGAGACTTCCCACACATCGGCTATGACTTGGAAGGGAAGCGAGTGCTGAAGCCTGCCTTCGGGGACCAGCTGGACAAGTTCCTGGAAGGAGTGGAGGACCCCTCAGGTCTGTGGAAGAGCGTTAGAATGCTGGACCTCCCTGGCACAGACCTGCTCCTGTCAGAGAAAGAGATGGAATGGTGCAGCGCATTCAGAAGGCGGACTACCCTGACAGTGAGTTCCATCCCTACCCCCTACCATCGAGTTCTACACCTCTGAAAAGATGGAGACGCCTCTCATTGGAGCTGACGAGCCAAAGCGCAGGTTCATTCCTTCCAAGTGGGAGCACTAGAAGGTGATGAGCTAGTGGTGGCTATCAGGAACGGTTGGATTAAACCCAGGAAAGAGTTCGAGATGGAAGAGAAGCCCTATTTCCATCTTTTATGGTCGGATACTCCGGATGATAACAAGAGCAGTAAAGATACGCTGCCACACATTCCAGCACCTAGATTGCGTCTCCCGGGACACAGAGAGTCGTACCGCCCCCCACCCGAGTACCTCCCCTCCTCAGAAGAGGAGGAGAAGTGGAACGGAAAGAGCAAGCGAGAGAGAAAGCTGGGAGAGTTCCTTCCCACCCAGTATGCCTCCATGCTAGACATCCCCGCCTACCCCAGATCTACCAGGAGAGATTCTCTCGCTGTCTCGACCTCTACCTCTGTCCCCGAGAACCTAAGCTTAAGACTAACCCTGAACTCCAGCCTAGAGATCTGCTGCCTGAGTTGCCTAAGCCTAGAGACCTGCAGCCGTTCTCAACACAGGTCTCACTGAATTATGTCGGACATAAGGGGAGTGTCACGTGCGTTTCTTCACATCCTGACTGACGCGTGATCGCGTCAGGAGGAGTGGACAGGAGCGTGAGGGTGTGGGAGGTTGCTACTGGGAGGTGTTTACGTCTGATTCTGTTGGAAGACAGTGTGAGTGACTTGGAATTCTCTCCCACACCAGCTCACACACTCTTGCTAGCTGGTAGCGGAGAGTCAGTGCTGATCATTAATCATAAGATGGGAAATGAAACGTTGGTGACAGAGACTGATGGAATGCTGAGGAGTAGGAGTGATGGATCCAACACGAGTAAAGGACCTGAGTGGTGTGAACTGTCTAGAAGCACTGAGTGTAGCGGAGTAGAGATAGAGCTAGGTCGTGATGTGAAGCAGGTGGTCTGGCATAAGAGAGGAGACTACTTCGCTATTGTACAGAGAGACAGGAGTCACAAGTCCGTATACATCCACCAGCTGTCGAAACGGCAATCTCAAACCCCGTTTGTCAAATCCAAAGGACAGATCGAGTGCGTTTGTTTCCACCCAACAGAGCCCACATTCTTCGTCTGCACTCAGCGGAGTATCCTCGTCTACAACCTAGTAGCACAGGCTCTGGTGAAGAAGCTGTCTCCACCTGTGCAATGGCTGTCCAGTGTCAGCATACACCACGGCGGTACCAACGTAATAGCAGCAGTCAGGACTGTAGAGTGATGTGGTTTGACTTGGAACTATCGACTAAGCCTTACAAAACCCTGAGACACCATAAAGGAGCTGTTCCTTCAGTGGCTTACCATTCTGTGTAGTTTTAATATTTCGTTGCATCGTGAATGTATCTTTTATCCTCACTGTCATGCGAGTAAATCGAAACTTTAGCTTGTGTGCTCAGCACACTTTAAATAAGTAAATATTTTATTAAATTCATGCTACAAACTTTATTTTCTAATATAGAACTTATCAAATGATTCAAAGATATTAGTTCCAATTCAATTTTAACGATGTTTTTTTAAGTGCTTTGTTACGCGTACTCTCAACGTAACCTTATTGCAATTTTATTACTACTAGTAATTAATATAACATAATCTTCACAAATTTTGCAAATATTTAGGGGCGGTGAGAGATTTTATTTGTACTTCACTTTTACGATTCTGGAGTATCTCACACATTCCCAACAATAAACATAATTCACTGCACCAAATATTCTTACTATTCTATTATGAACCTTGATCAAACTTTAATAGACTTAATATGGAACAACAATCACTAATTGTGGTAAGTTGAACTTGATTCTTCAGAATGATAGGAGTACTATGCTAAGCTTATTTTAAAAATACAAAGGATAAGAACGAGTAGCATTATTCTACCACTGCTTAAATGTATTTAAATGAATTGAGTTACAAAATATCATTAAATATACTTTTACAAAACTGAACTGCTCTTGATTGAAATAATTAAGTAATAGCAAATCTATAATGGCAACAGCAGATCCAGGATCTGGTCCTGCTAGTTTATTCGGAGTGACTAACAAACTCCAGAATAAAGTGAACTCGTTTAGAGAAGTGATTGAAAGGAAGAAGTTGGAAGTAAGAAGAGTCAGCAAAGAAATGAGAAATCTTATCAAACAGAAAGAAGAAGCAATAATCCGAGAATTGGAAAACATTTGGGAAGAAGTGAATGCTAGAATTGAGAGGAAGAAAACTGAAACTCAAAAGAAAATAAGAGAGTTAGAGCGTAAGAAGAGAGAGATTGATAAAATGATTCTTGAACTCAATCCAACCGAGACACAATTCCCTCTTCAATTTTCTGAAGCAATAGAAAGAGCGAAAAAAGAAATGGATATTGATATTCCTAATGTGAAGTTAACGTGGAGAGTTGACGAATTGAAAGATTGTATAAATAGAATGTGTCGTTGTGATCAACAGATTCTAGTTTATAATGAAGATACTCGGTATCAACTGAAATGGAGTAAATGCGAGGAAGGAAGAGGAGACAATCAACTCAATGATCCATTTGGTATAGCGACTAATCCTATGAATGAGAATATTTATGTAGCTGACCAATCGAATCACAGAGTTCAGATTTTCTCAAGAGAAGGAGAATGGATCAGATCTGTGAAAGATGACGAAATGGAAAATCCACTAAATATTATATTTCACAACCAATCAATTTACGTACAATGTGATAGAGCAATTCTGAAATTGAATGAATCCACTGAGAAGAAAGAAAAGTCTAAATCTTATGATTTTTATCTCGGAAGTATCTGTACAGATAATATTCATATTTATGTCAGTCAATGGAAAGGAATGAATCTAATACTAGTAGTCTTAACTCTAGATTTGATTGAAGAAAACAGAATATCTCTCAAAACTGAATTCTGTCAACAAGATACTCAAATCAGAGATATATCTCTATCTCAAGAATTGTTTTATATTTTGCTATCCAATACGGAATTTCCAATTCAAGTATTTTCTAGAGAAGGCATTCTGACAAGATGTGTTGTTAAGAAAGATAGCATTAACAATGCTTATTGTTTCTGTCTAGATCAGCAACACAACATCTTAGTAGCAGACGATGAAGACTCTAAAGTGAAGATATTTTCCAATGAAGGAAAGCTACTCACTCAGTTCGGTGAGAAAGGATCTGATAAAGAACAGTTCTCTGCACTAACTGGAATATCTTTGGGTGAATTTGGAGATATCGTCACTGTTCAGCAGTGCGATTCAAACTTATTGAAAGGTTTCTCTCGTCCATGATTTTTGTGAACTTTTCTATATTTTATGATTATTATCTTTATTACCATTTTCGCTGTTTTGTGTGTGCATTGTTTATTTGTTTATTCTTTGTTTACAGTATTTAGTTATTTTTCATTTTCCTTAAAGCTGATTCAATTTGTGTTATAATTAGTACATTAGATATCGATTTTGTTTTTGTGTTGATGGCTTTGAGTTGTCCTATTGATGACAATTCTTTACTAGAAAAACTTTGCCGCCTCCTCCTAGCATGATTTGGAAATCGACGCCACTGCTAAACCCACTCCAGGCCTCCCAAATTCCAATTTCGTCGTGTGTCTCATGGTTTTAGTTGCTAGATGAGACCATTACTCACTATTGCCTCACGAGTTATAATACAATTTTGCCATTTCTCACGACTTCCCTCATGATATCACACGACTCAGTTAGATTAAGTGTTGAGGAGCTTGTTCCTCTGTCACTGTTTGTGATGAAGCTAGTGGTGGCTATCAGGAACGGTTGGATTAAACCCAGGAAAGAATTCGAGATTGATGAGAAGCCCTATTTCCATCTTTTATGGTCGGATACTCCGGATGATAACAAGAGCAGTAAAGATACGCTGCCACACATTCCAGCGCCTAAATTGCGTCTCCCAGGACACAGAGAGTCGTACCACCCCCCACCCGAGTACCTCCCCTCCTCAGAAGAGGAGGAGAAGTGGAACGGAAAGAGCAAGCGAGAGAGAAAGCTGGGAGAGTTCCTTCCCACCCAGTATGCCTCCATGCTAGACATCCCCGCCTACCCCAGATCTACCAGGAGAGATTCGAGAGATTCAGCATATACAAACAAACAATAATCGAGTTTTAATAGTAATGATTGAATACAGTTATTTTGAGTCTACAATTTGATTGTTAAAAGTTATTTTATGATATAAATAACCTAGTAGCACAGGCTCTGATGAAGAAGCTTTTTATTATTTAACAAGCACGCTTCGCTTGCTTGCGCTGCGCGGCTTGCGGACACTGCGTGTTCGCAGAGTCGCCCTGCGGGCGCCTGGAGTCACTCAATCTAACATATTTTGGAATTCTTTCCTTTATATAACTATTGTAAACAAAGGTCGACAAATAATTTCTCATATGGATCTGAAAATATGATATTCGAAATCTACACCCCTGAAAACCCCATGTCAACTATTGGAAGCTAGTCTCTGGCCTATTTTGTAATTTGTTTACTTTATGTATCTATTGTAAACAAAAGTAAACATTGATCATCAAATATACTCGAAAATATGATATTCGAAATCTGCACTCCTGAAAACCCCATGTCAACCGTTTAAAGCAAGTTTATGGCATATTTTTGAGATTTGTTTACTTTATGTATCTAATGTAAACAAAAGTAAACAAATAATTTATCACATAAATCTGAAAATATGATATTCAAAATCCACACCCCTGAAAACCCCATGATAACCGTTGAAATTCAAGTTTCTAGCATATTTTTGAGATTTTTTTACTTTATGTATCTATTGTAAATAAAAGTAAACAAATAATTTATCATATAAATCTGAAAATATGATATTCGAAATCCACATCCCTGAAAACCCCATGTCAACCGTTGGAAGCTAGTCTCTAGCATTGTTTTCAAAATTCATCAAATGGTGTGAAAATATGTATATAAAGGTGTGAAAATATGCACATAACCTTTTTTATTGCCATACATTATAATACATTTAAGATATCAAACTTAAGTTGTGGCTTTGAAGTATTAATAACAATGACGATCTATTGTAGTGTCGTACAATAGTTTCTATTGTGATAGTGTAGTCATTTATTTTGTATAGAAAAGGTGCGAAAAATTGTTTTCCATTTTTTTTGCAGAGATGTTAAAATTTCGCTTAGATCTTAGAACTTAATCGTAGTCATATCATTTGACACCTACATGCCAATTTTCACACCTCTATGACTTCCCAATTCTTCAATCAATTCGGACAAAGACATTAAAAAAAAAATCCTAGCATTTTAATATATAAGATATTGCATACTAAAATGGATGATCACCAACTGTACAGTATCTATGTAATATTGAAGTATGGTATGGTCACTACTGTGTATGTTGAAAATTGATTCTACTGCATTGTGAGAATAGTACTATGCCTAAACTAATTATAGAAACACAACGGATAAGATCGAATAAGATTATTCTACCACAGCTTAATGTATTTAAGTGAATTGAATAATGAACTCTCATTAAATCTACTTCTATATAACTGAACTGTTCAAATTTGAATAATAGCAAATCTATAATGGCAACAGCAGATCCAGGATCTGGTCCTGTTAGTTTATTCGGAGTGAGTAACAAACTCCAGAATAAAGTGAACTCGTTTAGAGAAGTGATTGAAAGGAAGAAGTTAGAAGTAAGAAGAGTCAGCAAAGAAATGAGAAGTCTTATCGAAAAGAAAGAAGAAGAAATAATCCGAGAATTGGATGACATTTGGAAAGAAGTAAATAATAAAATGGAGAAGAAGAAAACTGAAACTCAGAAAGAAATTGAAGAAATAGAAAACCTTAGAAAAGAAATGGAGAGAAGACTTTGTAAACTTAATCCTGCTTCCATCCAATTCAGTCATATATCCGAAGGAATCGATTTAGTGAAAAGAGAAATGGATATTGATATTCCTAATGTGAAGTTAACGTGGAGAGTTGATGAATTGAAAGATTGTATAAATAGAATGTGTCATTGTAATCAACAGATTCTAGTTCATAATGAAGATACTCGGTATCAACTGAAATGGAGTAAATGCGAGGAAGGAAGAGGAGACAATCAACTCTATTTTCCATGGGGTATAGCGACTAATCCTATGAATGAGAATATTTATGTAGCTGACAATGGGAATGACAGAGTTCAGATTATCTCTAGAGAAGGAGAATGGATCAGATCTGTGAAAGATGACGAAATGAAATCTCCACAAAATATTCTATTTCACAACCAATCAATTTACGTACAGTGTGATACAGCAATTCTGAAATTGAATGAATCCACTGAGAAGAAGGAAAAGTCTAAATCTTATGATTTTAGTCTCAGAGGTATCTGTACAGATAATATTCATATTTATGTCGGCCAATGGAAGGGAATGAATCTAATAGTGTTAACTCTAGATTTGATTGAAGAAAACAGAATATCTCTCAAGACTGAATTCTGTAAACAAGATACTCAAATCAGAGATATATCTCTATCTCAAGAATTGTTTTACATTTTGCTATTCAATACAGAATTTCCAATTCAAGCATTTTCTAGAGAAGGCATTCTGACAAGATGTGTTGTTAAGAAAGATAGCATTAACAGTGCTTATTGTTTCTGTCTAGATCAGCAACACAACATCTTAGTAGCAGACTATGGAGACTCTAAAGTGAAGATATTTTCCAATGAAGGGAAGCTACTCACTCAGTTCGGTGAGAAAGGACAGTTCTCTGCACTAATTGGAGTTTCTTTCAGTGAATTAGGAGATATTGTCACTGTTCAGCAAAGTACTTCGAATTTATTGAAGCGTTTTTCTCTTTTATGATTGCTCCTTGAATTTTGAACATTTGTTTTTCATTATATTTCTTATAATTATCCTTTCTATTATCCATGTTTTGTGTTTACATTCGTCTATATTATTGCATAATGCTGCTATCTTGGTATTTTCATTATTCTTGAACTGTTGATCGTTCATTGTTTTATAATTAGTGTATTGAATGCTGGTTACTAGAACATGTTCTTATAACCAGCCTAAATTAGACATTTAGTACAAGTCAACTGTTTTCGAGTTGACTGTTCTTAAACCGGTATAGAATTTATAATATCCTAAATATATATTGAATTCAAAGGAGCAGAATAGATAAGATTCTGTTAATCGAGCTGTGGTTCTTATAACAGACACATCCTTAGACCTGATGTTCTTATGTCTGGCATCTACTGTACATTGAGATATTAATTTCTGAGATAATTTTGATTTCTTCTTGTCGCGTATTTTAAATATTTTCTTTTGACATTTTTACTAATTTTATAGTGGTAATTTGACTGAAATAGCAAGCACGGTATTATCACTATATCCACTATCATTTGTATATATTTTTAGTATAGCTCCTAGTGTATGGGATGCCTTGTGTCATGATCAGCGTGCGACTTCCGTCTACTCGCCCATGGAAATTCTATTGGAACTATTATATATCGTTTGTTTCTTATTGTGGGTGTATTGCCATTGAAATATCATACTGTCGGATACATATCGTTCAATGAAGCCATTTAAATGAAAATCACTTAAAAATCTCAAATAGGCTATGAGCATCATATAAACTTAATTTAAACTTCATTCTATTTCATGAAATATCCTTTTTAAAAAACAAGGACATTTTTGTAAGTATCGTAGAGATCTGGAGTGATCGTATCCTGCCACACGATTTGTTGAATCGCAGGTTTGAGAGGCCTGCTACTCTGTCACGTTTTGTCAGAATTTAATTATCCGCATTTTGTTTGTACATTTCCTCTGTGAAGTATTTGAGATTTTAATTTCTATTAATTCCATTTACATCTGACATAAATGGAATCAATGAATGACAGAGAGAAGCACTCACAGAGTCTGGAAGAGAGTCTGTCTGACTTTGATGAAGACGGAGTTCTGAACGCCGTAGGAGACATCCCCACAGAATGGTACAGAGACTTCCCACACATCGGCTATGACTTGGAAGGGAAGCGAGTGCTGAAGCCTGCCTCCTGGGACCAGCTGGACAAGTTCCTGGAAGGAGTGGAGGACCCCTCAGGTCTGTGGAAGAGCGTCAGAAGGCCGGACCTCCCTGGCACAGACCTGCTCCTGTCAGAGAAAGAGATGGAAATGATGCAGCGCATTCAGAAGGCGGACTACCCTGACAGTGAGTTCGATCCCTACCCCCCCACCATCGAGTTCTACACCTCTGAAAAGATGGAGACGCCGCTCATTGGAGCTGACGAGCCAAAGCGCAGGTTCATTCCTTCCAAGTGGGAGCACCAGAAGGTGATGAAGCTAGTGGTGGCTATCAGGAACGGTTGGATTAAACCCAGGAAAGAGTTCGAGATGGAAGAGAAGCCCTATTTCCATCTTTTATGGTCAGATACTCCGGATGATAACAAGAGCAGTAAAGATACGCTGCCACACATTCCAGCGCCTAAATTGCGTATCCAGGGACACAGAGAGTCGTACCGCCCCCCACCCGAGTACCTCCCCTCCTCAGAAGAGGAGGAGAAGTGGAACGGAAAGAGCAAGCGAGAGTGAAAGCTGGGAGAGTTCCTTCCCACCCAGTATGCCTCCATGTTAGACATCCCCGCCTACCCCAGATCTACCAGGAGAGATTCTCTCGCTGTCTCGACCTCTACCTCTGTCCCCGAGAACCTAAGCTCAAGACTAACCCTAAACTCCAGCCTAGAGATCTGCTGCCTGAGTTGCCTAAGCCTAGAGACCTGCAGCCGTTCCCAACACAGGTCTCACTGAATTATGTCGGACATAAGGGGAGTGTCACGTGCGTTTCTTCACACCCTGACGGACGCGTGATAGCATCAGGGGGAGTGGACAGGAGCGTGAGGGTGTGGGAGGTTGCTACTGGGAGGTGTTTACGTCTGTTTGAGTTGGAAGACAGTGTGAGTGACTTGGAATTCTCTCCCACACCAGCTCACACGCTCTTGCTAGCTGGTAGCGGAGAGTCAGTGCTGATCATTAATCATAAGATAGGAAACTCCCGGTTTTTTCATTATTCTATTGATCTAACTTTCCCGCTTTTAGTGGAGATTATCCAATCATGTCCCGAATTTTTATTCTATGTATAATACTTTACTCTGTCCCGCCGTGCCCGCGAGATTCAACGCTGCGTCTTACTTCTTTTATTCCTCAAGTTGGTGTTATGTAAATTCAATCTTTTCATAAAGGGCAATACATTCAAACTAAAAGTCTAATTTTAGATTCTAAATCTACAAATTCGAATTAATCATAGTTGAACAAATATATTTCATTACTCAACTCAATGAATAATATTATCACCCTGTGCCAGCTTAGGTAATTCAAGGTGATTCATGTCATCTATAAAATAGGGCTATGTGGCATGAAAATATTAGTTTCAGTTTAAGTTGACTAATTCATGAATTATCAATGAATTACTCATAATTTGAAACTAAAATAGTGAAAAAAACATTTGATATTTCGCTTAGGGACTGAGCAATTTTAGAGGTAAATAACATGAGCAACCTTTTAACCACTTTTGGGCATAGTATCTGCTCTAATGTTTGAGATTTTGAATAATTCATAATTCTCCATCATCTTTCAATAAATTTGTCAACTTGGGTTTCAATTCGATTTTAACTGGATGTTGTTTTTTTTAAGCGGAGGTTGTTAATCTCGATTTGATTTGAAATTTATGCATATTTATAATATGATCTTCAGAAGTTAAAATTTGAGAGAGAATCGGCAGTTTTGAGCTAAACTTGATAGTGTACGTATCTGCAAACGAGGAGTAAAAAAATTTAATTTCATTTGAATAGTAAATGTATAGTTGAGTAGTATAGGATTTCTGGTTATTTTTGGATAGGAATTTAATGTTATGTAAAACATGGTATATTCACTACTGTTTAAGTTGAAACTTGTATTCTAATCAAAGTTGCAACCGAATAGTTCATTATTCGATTAGACCAAATACTATTTGGCAAATAATTGATATTCGGTTGGGAACCGAATATCAGTATTCGTATTCGGTTAGAGTAACCGAATATTATCAGTATTCATCAGGCTTTCATCCAGGCGGGCTGGGCGCGCGCCTAGAGGCGCGTATTTGATCTCATGAATCATAATTAGGCGTATTATTTTGGGGCTAGGCGCTTTGCACCAAACATATATAAAATTGCTTTATAAAAATGAGTAGGCGCATCGAAAAAATAGTGACGTCCATATATGCGTATACATTGGAAAATGAAACCTTGGTATTCATATTTGTTAGAGTAACCAAATATTATCAGTATTCGTATTCGGTTAGGGAACTATTCATGAATACTAATATTCGGTTCAATCTGTTTCAACCTTGATTCTAATCCATGGTGATATAAGTTTATGCATAGACTTAATATAGAAACACAATGGATAAGAACGAATAAGATTATTCTAGCACAGCTTAATTAATGTATTTGAATGAATTGAATTGTAGACTCTCATTAAATCTACTTTTATATAGCTGAACTGTTTTTAATTGAAATAATAGCAAGACTATAATGGCAACAGCAGATCCAGGATCTGGTCCTGTTAGTTTATTCGGGGTGAGTAACAAACTCCAGAGTAAAGTGAACTCGTTTAGAGAAATGATTGAAAGGAAGAAGTTGGAAGTAAGAAGAGTCAGCAAAGAAATGAGAAGTCTTATCGAAAAGAAAGAAGAAGAAATAATCCGAGAATTGGATACTATTTGGAAAGAAGTGAATACTAGAATGGAGAAGAAGAAAACTGAAACCCAGAAAGAAATTGAAGAAATAGAAAATCTTAGAAAAGAAATGGAGAGAAGACTTTGTAAACTTAATCCTGCTTCCATCCAATTCAGTCACATATCCGAAGGAATCGATTTAGTGAGAAGAGAAATGGACATTGATATTCCTAATGTGAAGTTAACGTGGAGAGTGGATGAATTGAAAGATTGTATAAATAGAATGTGTCGTTATGATCAACAGATTCTAGTTTATAATGAAGATACTCGGTATCAGCTGAAATGGAGTAAATGCGAGAAAGGAAGTGGAGACAATCAACTCTATCATCCATGGGGTATAGCGACTAATTCTATGAATGAGAATATTTATGTAGCTGACCAATCGAATCACAGAGTTCAGATTTTCTCTAGAGAAGGAGAATGGATCAGATCTGTGAAAGATGACGAAATGAAACATCCAAAAAATATTTTATTTCACAACCAATCAATTTACGTACAATGTCATAGAGCAATTCTGAAATTGAATGAATCCACTGAGAAGAAAGAAAAGTCTAAATCTTATGATTTTAGTCTCAGAGGTATCTGTACAGATAATATTCATATTTATGTCGGCCAACTGAGTGGAATGAATCTAATAGTGTTAACTCTAGACTTGATTGAAGAAAACAAAATATCTCTCAAGACTGAATTCTGCCAACAAGATACTCAAATCAGAGATATATCTCTATCACAAGAATTGTTTTACATTTTGCTATTCAATACAGAATTTCCAATTCAAGCATTTTCTAGAGAAGGCATTCTGACAAGATGTGTTGTTAAGAAAGATTGCATTAACCGTGTTTTTTGTTTCTGTCTAGATCAGCAACACAACATCTTAGTAGCAGACAGTGGAGACTCTAAAGTGAAGATATTTTCCAATGAAGGGAAGCTACTCACTCAGTTCGGTGAGGAAGGACAGTTCTCTGCATTAATTGGAATATCTTTGAGTGAATTTGGAGATATCGTCACTGTTCAGCAGTGCGATCCAAACTTATTGAAAGGTTTCTCTCGTCCATGATTTTGTGAACTTTTCTATATTTTATGATTATTATCTCTCTTACCATTTTCGCTGTTTTGTGTGTATGTCATAGGAAAGCTTCAAATTTGGTGGAACTTTAAATTCCCTAGTGCGAACTCTAATTAGGGGCAATTTAAAGTTTCACCAGTGGGACACCCAATTGTAAACGGCAAAATTTAGTCATTTGATTTTAAATGCCCCCAGGGCAAATTATGATTAGAGTTCTTTTTGTGTCATATATAATACACTAGATATCGATTTTGTTATTGTGTTGATAGCTTTGAGTTGTCCTATTGATGACAATTCTTTTACTCGAAAAACTTTGCCGCCGCCTCCCAGCATGATTCGGAAATCGACGCCACTGCTGAACCCACTTCAGGCCTCCCAAATTCCAATTTCGTCGTGTGTCTCATAGTTTTAGTTGCTAGATGAGACCATTACTCACTATTGCCTCACGAGCTATGATACAATTTTGCCATTTCTCACGACTTCCCTCATGATATCACACGACTCATTTAGATTAAGTGCTGAGGAGCTTGTTCCTCTGTCACTGTTTGTGATGAAGCTAGTGGTGGCTATCAGGAACGGTTGGATTAAACCCAGGAAAGAATTCGAAATTGATGAGAAGCCCTATTTCCATATTTTATGGTCGGATACTCCGGATGATAACAAGAGCAGTAAAGATACGCTTCCACACATTCCAGCGCCTAAATTGCGTCTCCCAGGACACAGAGAGTCCTACCGCCCCCCACCCGAGTACCTCCCCTCCTCAGAAGAGGAGGAGAAGTGGAACGGAAAGAGCAAGCGAGAGTTTCTTTCCACCCAACAGAGCCCACATTCTTCGTCTGCACAGCGGAGTATCCTCGTCTACAACCTAGTAGCACAGGCTCTGGTGAAGAAGCTGTCTCCACCTGTGCAATGGCTGTCCAGTGTCAGCATACACCACGGCGGTACCAACATAATCGCAGCAGTCAGGACTGTAGAGTAATGTGGTTTGGCTTAGAACTATCGACTAACCTTGCAAGACCCTGAGACTGCATAATGGAGCTGTTCCTTCAGTGGCTTTCAGTATTACTCCCTCATATAATTAATTCCGGCGCCACGGAGATGTTCTAGGTGTCCGGACACTCACTGCTTCCTATTTTAACTAATTGTATAGTTTGTATCCCATCTTAAATGGGCCCCAATTTCAAAGAAATCCCTCTTTGCACGCCCACCGCAAATATAACATGGCACCGGCCGTGAATATGGACTTCAGCTTATGAAACCATTCTGTTAGGTCAAAATATTTCGTGTCAGCACAAATATATCATTTAATGCGCATTTTCATACGACCAAAATGAAAAGTTTCACATTTCTCTCTGAACTCTGTAAAAGTTCATAGTATAAAATAATGGATTAACTACAAACAAGCGCGCTTCGCTTGTTTGCGATGCGCAGTTTGCAGCCACAGACAACCGTAAACCGTAAAGTCGTCCTGCGAGCTCCTGGACATATGAAAGAAATTGTTGATTGTTTTTTTCTAACTCTATACTAAAACTTCATTTATCTGCGTGAATAATGTATTCAAAACAGGAGAAGAAGCATTAGGTCATAATAGTAGACAAACACGCTTCGCTTGCTTGCGCTGCGCGGCTTGCAGACACTGTGTGTCCGCAGAGTCGCCCTGCGGCCGCCTGGAGTTACTCAATCTAACATATTTTGGAAATTTTTTCCTTTATATAAATATTGTAAACAAAGGTCAACGAATAAAGTAGGTGTCAAATGATGAATCTAAGATTTAGTTCGAAAGCTAAGCGAAATTTTCACACTCTGCAAAAAAAATTGAAAACAATTCTTCACAACTTTTCTATACAATACTATGTACGCACAGTGCCGCAACATGTGGAAATAGGCTTTTTCCAAGATGTTTCAATTAAAGTGATTTTTAAGTGTCAATTTAGCTACAATCTAGTAAATTATCAGAATTTATATTCGAAATTGAATTGAATTATCCTTACGAAAAATAAAACGCTTTTAAAAATATTGATTTCTCTATTTTGAAAAACATACTTTTTTGGGGCGATTTTTTTCGAAATCAAGTGTTATGAAATTTCTTGAAAATAACTCTAAAACAAATAATATCCAATTATGTAGTTGTACTGAATATAATGACTTGAAATTCACTTTATTTGTTACAGGAATTAAGATAATTCAATATTTTTTTTATTCGAAATACATGGATCGGTCTAAAATGTCCGAAATTATGATTTTTTAAAACTGCAAGAATTTTTCAATTGAGATGCTTGCGCGGGAATTTTTAATGTTTTTTTCATAAGTATATACATTATACTTTAAATTGAAAATAAGAAATGGGCCGCGCAGAAACCTCAATCTTAAAAAAATAAACCTAGAATCAATCCTTACTATTAAAACTCGATTATTGTGATTGATATCTGTAACGAATTGATTAAAGAAACTACAAGGCACAGAAAGCTGATTTTTGGCATGTGGGAGTCTTTTGGCTATGGCTCCGCTAAGTTCTGAGCTCAGACGAAAATGTCGACTCATCATGGAATTATGACGTCATTGACCATTTTTTTAAAATTAGAAATTTCAGCTTTTCGACCATAACTCAGCCATTTTTAGGTCGTATAAGGCGACCTAAAATGGATGATTTATGGTCGAAAAGCTGAAATTTCAATAAAATGTGTATATTAATATATCTCAGATATGATGCAATTATCATCAAAAATGATGACTTATCACTCTGTTATGACATCATCATGACGCATCAAAATTTGACAAATTTGGTGATTTTTCGTTTGATATCGATTATAACAGTAGGACAGACGTGTGTAGAGATGTTATCTGCCTTATATTTAATCAATGTGACTCCAGGCGGACACAAAGTCTCCGCCAGCCGCGCAGCGCAAGCAAGCGAAGCGCGATTGTCTAATTTAAATTAGCATGAATTCTATTAATTATTGCTATAATTATCAAAATTCAGTTAGCATGAATAAATAATTTGGATTCATTTGTTAATATGAAATAATCCTATGCAATTATACACTATGCCAATAACTACAATTGAATAAAGGAGTCAAAAGGTTTGATTTCTTTGAACCATGCCAGTCAATAAATGGGTGTTTGAATCCAATCTTCTATCACACTCCATACGATATACTATAAATTATTTTTAATAATATTATGATTATTGTTAATTCGCTCACTCCGCTCAATAATAAAAACAGTATAATAATGAGAAATCCAGACGAATCTATACTACAAATCTATACTTCAAATTGGATTTTGACAATTCTTCCCAGTGAACACCATGACGTGATTGAAACATTATATAATAATTTGGGCAATTCTAAGTATTTATAACAGTGGCCAAAAAATCAATACGGAAGTAATCGACTGTCTCTTCAAAATTGTTAAATAATATCTTGTTATATAACTGTGTCGAATTCGATTACTAGCAGATACATAATGGCAACAGCAGATCCAAGATCTGGTCCTGTTAGTTTATTCGGAGTAAATAACAAACTCCAGAGTAAAGTGAACTCGTTTAGAGAAATGATAGAAGGGAAGAAGTCGGAAATAAGAAGAGTCAGCAAAGAAATGAGAAGTCTTATCGAAAAGAACGAAAAAGAACTAATCCGGGATTTGGATAGTATTTGGGAAGAATTGAATACAAGAATTGAGAAGAAGAAAAATGATGTCGAGAAGAAAATATGTGTCCTCGAATCCAAGGCTAAGGAAATGGAGCAACTATTCACTGAAATAAATCCAGGAAGTGGTCCGCTATTTCATATTTCTGAGAAACTCAATTCAGTAAAAAGAGAAATGGATATTGATATTCCTAAAGTGAATTTAACGTGGAGGGTAGATGAATTGAAAGATTGCATAAATAGAATGTGTCGTTGTGATCAACAGATTCTAGTTCATAATGAAGATACTCGGTATCAACTGAAATGGAGTAAATGCGAGAAAGGAAGTGGAGACAATCAACTCTATCATCCATGGGGTATAGCGACTAATCCTATGAATGAGAATATGTATGTAGCTGACCAATCGAATCACAGAGTTCAGATTTTCTCTAGAGAAGGAGAATGGATCAGATCTGTGAAAGATGACGAAATCCAAGTTCCAAAAACTATTCTGTTTCACAACCAATCAATTTACGTGCAGTGTGATTGTGCAATTCTGAAATTGAATGAATCCACTGAGAAGAAAGAAAAGTCTAAATCTTATGATTTTTATCTCAGAGGTATCTGTACAGATAATATTCATATTTATGTCGGTCAATGGGAGGGAATGAATCTAATAGTGTTAACTCTAGATTTGATTGAGGAAAACAGAATATCTCTCAAGACTGAATTCTGTAAACAAGATACTCAAATCAGAGATATATCTCTATCACAAGAATTATTTTACATTTTGCTATTCAATACTGAATTTCCAATTCAAGCATTTTCTAGAGAAGGCATTCTGACAAGATGTGTTGTTAAGAAAGATAGCATTAACAATGCTTATTGCTTCTGTCTAGATCAGCAACACAACATCTTAGTAGCAGACTGTGGAGACTCTAAAGTGAAGATATTCTCCAATGAAGGAAAGCTACTTACTCAGTTCGGTGAGAAAGGATCTGAGAAAGGACAGTTCTCTGCATTAATTGGAATATCTTTGAGTGAATCCGGAGAAATTGCAACTGTTCAGCAGCGTGATTCTGATTTCTTGAAACTTTTTTCTCGTTTATGATTGCTATCTATATTTTGATATTTTCTTTATTTTATGATCATGTTTTGTTGTTATTATTTCTCCTTTTTTCGCTGTTCTGTGTTTACATTTGTTTATCTTTTCATGACTGTTCTATCCTTTATTGTTTCATAATTAGTGCACTTTATATTGATCTTGTGATAGTTTTAATTGTTATCGTGTTGAGTTGTTGGAATAGTTCCCTTCACTCCTTATCCTAATCCTAAGCTACGCTCCTGCATTGACATTGCTCTTGTTCTTGGATAATCTATTTAAACCTCCGAATAAAAATCTCCAGATCCGTCACTGTGCTTTTCAACATCGCTATCCTCTGTTTATTGTACGTAGTTTATACACTAAATAGTCTGAAACTTGTAATCAAAAGTATGCAGAAGTGTAGGCTTGGAGTGGAGTGGTGGTGTCCTAATAATTAAAAGTGGCGCCTGAAATGTCACAGCGGGTGTAAATGCTTCAGGAATTTACTTGCAGCACTGCTCTTGCACAGTTGTGGAATCAGTGTCGCACAGACCGATTTAGAATTCTTATATATTAAAACTCTAGGTTTTTTGTTTTTTTGTCCGAATTGATTGAAGAATTGGCAAGTCGTAGAGATACGAAAATTGGCATGTAGGTGTCAAATGATGAATCTAGGATTAAGTTCGAAGATCTAAGCGAAATCTTCACACCTCGCCGAGATAGGTGACAAAATGTGCTGACCAATCAAATTCGATTATTTTATAATGCAAATACATTGGAATAAAATAGTAGTGACTTATGCATACAATCAAAAAAGAACTATTTTTGATTGAAATTCATTGGTTTATGTGAACCAATCAATTATCAGCCTTTTATAATGCCACTCACACGATTCTATTTCATATAAATGATTGAATACTGCTATTTTGAGTCTATAATTTGATTGTTAAAAACAATTAAAGTGTGTTATATGCTACGATCAATCAATTCGATCATAAAATTACTTTTAACGACATGGACTGGAATTGATTATTTAAGTATAATAATCTTAAGCAATGTGAATTCAAATCGAGCTTACATTCAGGATAGTTGACTTAAGACTTAATACGAAGTAAATTATATTTATCACGAAACAAAATTTCTGCTACAATTCTGATTTCATAAATGTAACCGTAGACAAATGATAATCCAGCGTACTTAGTATAAAACAAGAATGCGACGTATTGTTTCTCTAATATCCCCAAGCGCCCACTGGGTAAATCTGCAGACACGCAGTGTCTGCAAGCCCCGCAGCGCAAGCAAGCGAAGCGCGCTTGTAATGTTGAAATGTGCAACTGTTTTTGTGGTTTCTATACTCCAGTTTTCTTCACTCACTGGAATAACTTTAAATGGATTACGATATATTGTCTCTGTTCAGCAGAGCAGTCACCACTCATTACAATCATTCTCTCCTACTTGATTTTTCTCAGAATCAGAAGCTTCACTTCACTTCATGTTCGTAGTATTGTGCTGTAGAGTGTATCTATTATATTTACTGTTTTGTGCGTTGAGCTTTTCATTTCAATATTTTGTTAATGTTACATGTAGCTCATCATTTCGCTCAAAAATGGTCTGACCATTTACGTACAAAACAAGACTCTCACAATGTCTATGTAACCTGATTCGTATCTCTACAGTTCATGAGAATGAATAGTCCTCCATCGATCTATTTTTAATATTTACAGAGAGATGGCACCAGTCGACTGGTCGAAATCTTTGACCAGCTGGTCGATCTTGAACAAATGATATTTGCATCACATGTGAGGTATATTAATATACATATCCTATTAAAATTTCAGCCTTCTATCACCTAAATAGCTAAGTTATAAATTTCTAATTATAAAAAAAGGTGACAATTACGTCATAATTCCATGATGAGTCGACATTTTCGTCTTAGTTCAGGGGCCTTATTGTCATAAACATTAATCGAGTTTTAATAGTAAGGATTATACTATTATCACTAATTCAAAAAGATAAAATAAATTATGGTTAAAAGTTGAATCGTTCTATTTTGGGACATACCTAATTAACGAATGGAATGGAACGAAACTATTCTGCGAAATCTGAGTCCCTAATTTACTGAACTTGACGGAACTGTAGGAATAAGACTAAAACGTGTGAAGTAGGAATAAGACTAAAACGTGTGAGATAGGAATAAGACTAAAACGTGTGAGGTAGGAATAAGACTAAAACGTGTGAAGTAGGAATAAGACTAAAACGTGTGAGGTAGGAATAAGACTAAAACGTGTGAGGTAGGAATAAGACTAAAACGTGTGAAGTAGGAATAAGACTAAAACGTGTGAAGTAGGAATAAGACTAAAACGTGTGAGGTAGGAATAAGACTAAAACGTGTGAAGTAGGAATAAGACTAAAACGTGTGAAGTAGGAATAAGACTAAAACGTGTGAGGTAGGAATAAGACTAAAACGTGTGAGGTAGGAATAAGACCTAAAATTGGAGGAAGACCGAGGGTTAGCATTTTAGGTTTGAACTAGTGTTCAATTGAGTGTGAAAGTGGCATTTTTATTCGTGAGGGGGTACTGTGTGGCGTTTTAGGTCTTAATCCTACTTAGCAGTTTTAGATCTTATTCCTACTTCAAAATATTTTAGGTCTTATTCCTACTTCATACATTTTAAGTCTTATTCCCACTTCACACGTTTTAGGGCTTATTCCTACTCCACACATTTAGATCTTATTCCTACTTCACACGTTTAAGGTCTTATTCCCACTTCACATGTTTTAGCTCTTTTTCCCACTCAACACATTTAGGTCTTATTCCTACTTCAAATTAGGTCTTATACTTCAAGGTCTGCCTGACGAATAAATAAAACTCTATAGTGAACGTTTTGCCAAAATATACTGAAGAGAAATCTATTAATTACCTCTAGATAAAATTTAATCGCTAGGAAGAGAAAATAATTAAGTAAACAATTTGACTAGACCGTCTGCCCCCGCAGATATCAACCAAGGCTGAGTAGGGTGAAACACACAATCGAGCACTCCGTTACCCCCAGTCACATTGTGTCCCCTTAACACCTTCAAAGGTACAATTAACGGGTTCCTGTCCAGGTCGTTATACACCATCCCATGATACACGACAACAGACCCTTCGTCTCCACAGGTTGCGAATAAGGGATAACGAGGATGGAAAGCTACGGAGCGAACAGCTCCTTTATGGTGTCTCAGGGTTTTGTATGGTTTAGTCGATAGTTCCAAGTCAAACCACATCACTCTACAGTCCTGACTGCCTGCTATTATGTTGGTACCGCCGTGGTGTATGCTGATACTGGACAGCCATTGCACAGGTGGAGACAGCTTCTTCACCAGAGCCTGTGCTACCAGGTTGTAGACGAGGATACTCCGCTGAGTGCAGACGAAGAATGTGGGCTCTGTTGGGTGGAAACAAACGCACTCGATCTGTCCTTTGGATTTGACAAACGGGGTTTGAGATTGCCGTTTCGACAGCTGGTGGATGTATACGGACTTGTGACTTCTGTCTCTCTGTACACTAGCGAAATAGTCTCCTCTCTTATGCCAGACCACCTGCTTCACATCACGACCTAGCTCTATCTCTACTCCGCTACACTCAGTGGTTCTAGACAGTTCACACCACTCAGGTCCTTTACTCGTGTTGGATCCATCACTCCTACTCCTCAGCATTCCATCTGTCTCTGTCACCAACGTTTCATTTCCCATCTTATGATTAATGATCAGCACTGACTCTCCGCTACCAGCTAGCAAGAGCGTGTGAGCTGGTGTGGGAGAGAATTCCAAGTCACTCACACTGTCTTCCAACTGAATCAGACGTAAACACCTCCCAGTAGCAACCTCCCACACCCTCACGCTCCTGTCCACTCCCCCTGACGCTATCACGCGTCCGTCGGAGTGTGAAGAAACGCACGTGACACTCCCCTTATGTCCAACATAATTCAGTGAGACCTGTGTTGGGAACGGCTGCAGGTCTCTAGGCTTAGGCAACTCAGGCAGCAGATCTCTAGGCTGGAGTTTAGGGTTAGTCTTGAGCTTAGGTTCTCGGGGACAGAGGTAGAGGTCGAGACAGCGAGAGAATCTCTCCTGATAGATCTGGGGGTAGGCGGGGATGTCTAGCATGGAGGCATACTGGGTGGGAAGGAACTCTCCCAGCTTTCTCTCTCGCTTGCTCTTTCCGTTCCACTTCTCCTCCTCTTCTGAGGAGGGGAGGTACTCGGGTGGGGGGCGGTACGACTCTCTGTGTCCCGGGAGACGCAATTTAGGCGCTGGAATGTGTGGTAGCGTATCTTTACTGCTCTTGTTATCATCCGGAGTATCCGACCATAAAAGATGGAAATAGGGCTTCTCATCAATCTCGAACTCTTTCCTGGGTTTAATCCAACCGTTCCTGATAGCCACCACTAGCTTCATCACCTTCTGGTGCTCCCACTTGGAAGGAATGAACCTGCGCTTTGGCTCGTCAGCTCCAATGAGCGGCGTCTCCATCTTTTCAGAGGTGTAGAACTCGATGGTAGGGGGATAGGGATCGAACTCACTGTCAGGGTAGTCCGCTTTCTGAATGCGCTGCACCATTTCCATCTCTTTTTCTGACAGGAGCAGGTCTGTGCCAGGGAGGTCCGGCATTCTGACGCTCTTCCACAGACCTGAGGGGTCCTCCACTCCTTCCAGGAACTTGTCCAGCTGATCTCCGGAGGCAGGCTTCAGCACTCGCTTCCCTTCCAAGTCATAGCCGATGTGTGGGAAGTCTCTGTACCATTCTGTGGGGATGTCTCCTACGGTGTTCAGAACTCCGTCTTCATCAGAGTCAGACAGACTCTCTTCCAGACTCTGTGAGTGCTTCTTTCTGTCATTCATTGATTCCATTTATCTCATGTAAATGGAATTATTAGAAACTGATTCTAAGATAGTACAATACAGTTTTGATAAATGGGTTGATTAAAATGTGTCAAAACGTGACTTGGGTACAGATCTTCAGATTACAAGCTACGGTATCTATATTGTATGATGACATGTGTAAGTTGTAAGATAAAGTTATAAGATACTAGATTGCCGCGTGGTTATTGAGTTTGAATTCCCATTTCCACAAGAACTACCCACAGCAGCTCATAGAATTTGCAGATCCTAATAAGATAATTCATTAAAGATACTCATGGTTGGAGGAAATTTAACAAATACTAGTATAATCTGAAAATAAACCCTATAGGGTTATATTTACATTGGATATTAACAGATCTCTCGAGTATCACGATTTCACTGTTCGTATTAGGGGTACTATTTTCCCATGCCTCACGATTTCTCAATTGCAATTAAACGATTTTGTTAAATCAGCGCCGTCGGTTGCTCCTCAAAAGTGGGGCTGTAATGGCCACCCTGCCTACCCATAAACCTCCAACAGCCCACAAATTGAACTTAAATAAAAACAAATCAAATTAGTGAATACATATTATTGTCTGTATCTAAATCTAGTGGGGTATAATCAATTATTCTTCTAATTATAATTTGAGTAAATAATTTCGATCATAAATACAAAACTCTAATGGTCATACACATGTAATCCTACGGTTTGCTTTGCAGTGGGCTAGGGTAAAATATTTAAAGTAAATAATCAAATATTTGAAAAATTTGAAAAATTTGATCTGATTGAAAGTTTGTAGAGCTCAAATAATCATGCAAAATTCATAATTAACTAAGTGAGAATGCTTGTAATCAGTGGGAATTGATCTGCTGTACAGTGACAATATCTCGTATTCTTGTACTCTAGGGGTTGGAATAGACGGGGGGGGGTGGAAAATTCTCAATAATTAATAAGCGGGGGGGTTGGAATAAGCGGGGGGTGGAATAAGCGGGGGGTGGAATAAGCGGGGGGGTTGGAATAAGTGGGGGGGTCATGCTAATAGGATTTAATTATTAAAATCAACAAAAAGAAATTCGAGCATATATTTACGCCTACGTAATTAGAATAAAGTACAATATTATAGTAGAGGATTCTAACTGATTCAGAACAGCAAGTCAGAAACTATGGTTTGGTAAAAATTCAATTAGTATAAAATTTAATAAATGGGGGGTTGGAATAGGCGGGGGGGTGGAAACTTTTTCAAAAATTAATAAGCGGGGGGGCCCCTAGAGTATTAAGCAAATCCAGTGAAAACTTCTGCATAGAAACCACTATTACGCGAAATCCAGGTCTACACTCTTGCATACTAAGTGCTTACAAGCCTCAGAGTATTACAATGCATGAACTACGAATAACAGATATTGTATGTAGAGATAATACTGCACCAGGGAAGGTATTTTAGCTAAATTACCACAATAACCTATAAAAAATAATTGAGTTTTAAGAAATAGTATCATTGGAGACAATTCAAAACGATCAAAACTATCACAAAATATAATATCTAGGCTCGGCACTTCCGTTCGAAAAGTTGTACGGCGGGATATTAAGAATGTCGTACGCGTGGGATCCACAACTAACTCATTGATTCCATGAGGTCCGGCAACCCCCACCTCATATTTTCACCCTCCCCACCCCCAGTTTGGACTGTATCTGAGGATTTCTATTGGATCAGATATGAATTTTGTCCCAGTAAGGATTTGACTTTACCACCTCTCAATTTAATTTTTGTTGTTTAAACACTTGCATGCCCATAGCGAAAGTGAAAGTAAATTGAAAGTGAACTGAAAGTGAAAATGAAAATGGGGTCATTTCTATTTATACCTTTGACCCCAAAGGCATTGCAGGGTATAAGACTACATCTATATACGTATAATATCAGGGAATATCCTAAAATATCAATACTCTGCATCCTTTTATCATGACATTGCCATTGTTATACGCCCCTCCTCCTTAGATGCATTCCGTTTGAGCGGCTCTAGCTCCTGGCTAATTCTTGCTAGCTTAGTGCATCTTATGGCTCACAACCTAGCACATATTCTGCCTGACAGGTGGGTCAATTGTCCGCGGAAAGGACAGCTGATCGAGGATAAATTCCTGCCCTTCAAGACTCCCCTCAGTACAGAGTACGACGAGAGCCTTGAAGAGAGGACGAGGTTCCCTCCCTCCCTGCTCCTCTCCATCTCCCAGAACCTACCGAAACCCCTCGGCATGGTCATAGACCTCACCAACTCCCGCCGGTTCTACTCTCCCTCGGAGATGAATCAGATAGGCTTAGAGCATGCTGAGATTCCTTGTGAAGGGCACAAGCACCCTCCCACGAAGGAGCAAGTGAGATACATTCAGTCCGTCCTGTTTTTAAGTTTTATTTGGAATTGTTGCTTTTATGGGCATGCCCAATTTCCGAGACGGGACGAGTCAAGATGCCTAATCTCCGGGACGGGACAGAAAGGGTACCTAATTTCCGGGACGGGACGAATTAAGATGCCTAATTCCCGGGACGGGACGGGTTAAGATACCTAATTTCCGGGACGGCATTTCGTCCCATCCCGGAAATTAGGTATCTAGATTTTCCTGAACGGTCCTGTCCCGTTCCGGAAATTAGGCATGCCCGCTTTTATGTACAACAAGTGGCGTAGCCCAGGTGGTCCGATTTACTATGTGCACCATGGGGATTTATATTACGATATATTCAGTGGTGTGCTCCATACGATGTACCACCACAGAAGAAAGACTGGCTGCACATCTGTGTACAACCAACTCTTTCTGTGGATAACTCGATAAATTCGAGTTAACTAGTATTTCCATTCACACTGAATCATGACGTCATAGTTTCATCATAGACTGAGAAGTTCATTGAGCTCTCACGGGAGTTCTTCTCCTCGCACGAAGGCGTCTCGATAGGCATCCACGCACACACGGGTTCAACCGGACTGGGTTCCTGGTGGTGAGCTACCTGGTGGAACAGGAGGACTGGCGACTGACCGCAGCCGTGCAGGCGTTCGCGGCGGCCAGAGATCCCGGCATCTACAAGCAGGACTACCTGGCCGAACTGTACCGGCGCTATGGGGACAGAGAGGAGGAGTCGCTCCCCTTGGCACCGGAGCGTCCCCCCTGGTGCGTCCTATCCAGTCAGGAGCTGGGGCTGGAGGTCTCCACCGATTCAGAGTCTGAGGAGGAGGCGGGACAGGCGGGAGGGTGTGAGGTCTCTAGAAACACGCTGGAGGAGGTGAGCTCTTGTGTTCCACCAGATTTCTCATTAATGCCACTTTTACCTGGGGTCTTTCCTATTTATAGTCTGGACCTCAAATCTATATGGCTTCCCATCAGGGGTTTATCTAGCTGCTCGGTCGGCACTTTTAGGTGCCAGCCTGGTATCGTCCGAGGAGCCAAGGTGCTTGCAGTGTGATTCGATTTTGGTCCCGGGTTGCTATCACCCCTGGAATTACAAGATAAACCACTGTTTAGGTGCCATATAACTTTTATCACCTCCAAAAAAGTGCTGGATTGGAAAATCCTAGATAAACCCATGCTTCCCACCCAAAATGGCTTAAACAGGAAATGACACAACACATTCCTGGTACAGGCGAGGTTTAATTAATGGTACTTTGTTCTACCTTTCTCATCCATGGTGCTTTGTTCCATGATCAGCGCCAGCTTTTTGACGAGGGAGTGCTGGAGGGGTTCTGAGAGTTGGGCAGGGGGTGCTGATTTTACCTATCGTTTATATACGTACCGTATTTCCCTGAATAAGCGCCGGGGCTCGAATAAACGTCGAACGCCGGGGCATTTTAGTTCTCTGAACATCATATCAAACTAGTATTCTCAGTAGTGGCATAGATACAAATGCTTTTTGAAACATTACATTATCCTTTTTTAATAGAACTAACATTCTCAGTTGTGGCAAAAATAAAAGTGCCAGTCAATGTAGTAAACAAAAAAAGAGCGCCGGGTCAAAATAGCGAATGAAAAAAATAAGCGCCGGGGCTTGAATAAGCGCCGAGCCTAAAGGGTGCACGAAATAAATAAGCGCCCGGGTGCTTATTCGAAGCAATACGGTATACATACTTACCAACCCTCCAGGGAAATGACTTATGATCCAGGGATTTTGAGCTTTTAACTAGCCTATAATAATTTCCATTAATGCAATATACGAGTAGTTCATATAATTTATTGAATAATTTTATGTTCCTCATTACTTAGCAAGTCTTCAGGGAACCAGGAAAATTCCTGGATCACGAATTTCGAAGATTGTCTTAGAATTTTGATCAAGTGATTATAACCCGTTAGATGACATTATATACGATGTACCTTTAAATAGTTTACTTGTCCTTTTCGAAATCTTTAATTACATATATTCGGCCTTTATTTAAAATCCAGGAAATTCCCTGGATATTCAGGGATTTCCATGGATCCCGAATTTCAAAATTTAACCTGTCTATTGATTCATGCTAATGTAGTCATTAAAATTAAAAATATAATAACATCCAGGGATTTACCCTTGAAATCCAGAAAAATTTTCAAGACGGGTTGGTAAGTATGTGTATATATCAGTGGTTCTCAACGTTCGCCACCAGAAGGCCCCCATTTGGACCTGCAGTGATATTGATGGCCCAAAAAAAGTGATTTTCAATTGTATATGATAAATAAATATTATTGCAGATAAATCCTAAGTGATAAAATGGCCCCTTCATTCAGTCCTGCAAACCCACATGGGGCCGCGGACCACCAGTTGGGAACTACTGGTCAGGGAGTGGAACAGGGGGGTGCAACTGCACCCCCCTGCACCCCATGGCGCTGCCCATGCTTTGTTCCACCAGATTTCTCATCCATGGTACTTTATTGAGGTACATGCATTTGCCATAATTTCCCAGTTGGCATTTGTCAGAATATTCGTGACTGTCACTTGTCCGAATCAATGGAAGGTGCAAACTAGTAAAAATTCAATAAATATCGATTCGAAGTGACAGTCACGACTATTCTGACGAATGCAGCCCCCCACTTTGTTCCACTAGATTTCTCATCCATGGTACTGAATGGCTAATGCTATCACTGGGATATATGGAATGTCAAATTAGTAGATACGTCCTTTAATAAGCTTTACCGTTCCATTGAGAAACGTCGAAAATTTAGAAAATGAAAAACATTGGTCTTTAGTTAATGATTGCATCCAATCAGGTTCCTAGCATCAGAGCACTCGGACGAGATGACACTCACATGGAGATGTCCTCCTCCCAGCTGATCCACCGCATCTGCCACCTGTGCGGACACAAGGAGGGCTCCTACTACTTCCCCGGCAGCCACCCGGTGACCCTGGACCACACACGCAAGACCCACCTCCTCAACAACAAGTACTACGTGTCCTGGAAGGCAGACGGGACGCGCTATATGATGTACATCCGAGGGAAGGGACAGGTCTTCCTCCTCAGACGAGACAACCAGCTGTTCCCGGTGGACATCACTTTCCCGCACAGCTGTGAGCAGGAGCATGTGAGGGAGACTCTGCTAGACTGCGAGATGGTGATTGAGAATTGCCCCAAAGGAGGCAGGCGTCCCTACCTCCTCCTCTACGATCTAGTGGCGTACGCGGGGGATAACAAATTCGGGATGATGAGGCACCCTGAGCGGATCAAGAAAATCAAAGAAGATATCTATGAACCGCGCGATAAGGCGTCTATGGCTCTCAGAATCGATAAAGGAAAGGAACCGTTCAGCGTCCGACTGAAGGAATTCTTTTCCGTGAGCAAGACGGGCGTGATATACGAGGACATTCCCAAACTCCACTACGAGGTGGATGGACTCATCTTCTCCGTGGACAACCAGGGATATTTCCCAGGGAGGTGTGAATGGCTGCTGAAATGGAAACCTCTCTCACTCAATTCTATCGATTTCAGACTGAAGATAGAGACAATAACCGCGAGGCAAGGGGAGCTGGGAGGCAACGCTACCAGTTTTTGGTTTTGGAAGATGGAACCCGGTTGGAGATAAAGTTTTACGAGTTTGGGCAGAAGAAATTCATAAGAAGAGGCGAATTCAAGCTGGAAGATTTAGACAATAAGATTGTAGAGTGTACTCTAGAAGAAAGTTGTATTAAAATCATCCGTGTTCGAACTGACAAGACCAAACCGAACACTATGTCGACAGCCAAGAATGTGAGAGAGAGTATTATAAAGCCGCTCGGTATCGAGGAATTGTTAAAATTTATCAACACCATCCCTCAAACCTTTCCACACCTCCACACTTCCTTTCCCGCCAACAGATTTCCTGAGCTAGGAAACCACAGACCTATAAACTCATCAAATCTTCATCACAAAACTGAGTTGAATCACAAAACGAAGAGACAGAAAGTCGAGTCCAACCACTCTCTTAATAATTCGGAACCAAATTTCAAAAGCAAAAGATTGGATTCAAGTGAATCAGATTGATTTTATTCAGCGAATTGCATTTTGCTTTATATTTTAAATAACAGTGAGCACCAATATAGTATTGTATATATATATGCATTGTATCATCGTTTGTAACTCTCTACTCTCCATTTTCTTTCCGAGGTTAGATTTAAGATTTCAAGATTTTCAAATTAAAAAAACCCCACGAAATTTGAATTATTCTTAGTGTGCTTCTGTATGGAGAAGAATTTTTAAATTTGTAGATTCCGAATTTTCCCACTTTGTAGGTAATAATATCATACATGCCAACCATCCTGTTTTTGGTGGGACGTCCCGCTTTTTTCACTCTCTAATTAAGCTAATTTTGTGTCCAGCTTTTGCATGAAATGTTCCCCATTATGTTTTGGACTCCATGTATGTATATATCATCTGAGTAGCTACCTGACTTTAACTCTAGGATTCCTCTTGATATCTCCTTCCTCCGGAAATCTAATTCCAGTTGAATCGTTTGGTTTTGATGCCTGTTACTGTATTTCTGGCTTCAGTTGTTATTACACAAATCTGAGTTAGCAGAGATGTCCAAAACAAGACGATAGAAAGGCATATACTGTGCAGTTTATATTTTGAATAACAACAACAACAACACCTTGCAACATGGTATATAGAGAATATTGCAGTCTCATTTCCTTAGCGACAATATTGCATTTATTTTATCATTTCCTGGAGTGTAAGGGTAACTAACTCCTTTATAAGAACTGTACTTCTAAGAAGCAAATAAATGCTCAGGTATTTTATCAAACTTTCTGTATTGGATGATGTAGACATAATTATTCTCTGAGATTCCTAAGCATATCAACCAATTGGATGAGCAACAGCGATGCAAGCGACACATGATCCACTCAGACCTAAGATTGGTCCACATGGTTACACAAAACATTTGAAACATTTATGTTCGCCTTGCAAAAAATATTTTGATATCTCATTCAAACGTGTGAACAGGTCACAGAGTTGAAACTTTACTTAAGATACTATACAATAGTACTCGAACAGTTCTATTATTAACTCTATTCAATTTCAACTCTTATCGCAAGTATTTCATTGGCAGATTACTGTGTTTCAATATACTCTATTAGGATGTAAGAGTATCTATAATTAGACACGACTATTTATAGTAACGAAACAGACTAAATCGAAACTATAACCTCTCCCCCCGGAATTCCGATTTATTTCCTGAAATATTTCATATTTTCCAGGTAACTTCTCTTTTACTATTTATAAACACGAATTTATGATTTTTCAATTGAATAACAGAGTCAATAAACTCTAATATTAATTAAGCTTTTTGAAATAAATTAAAATATATAAAATGTCTTCAAACTTTTCTCCTTTATCTATCCCTATATTCAATGGGGACGTTGTCTCAGCCAATCAGTGGCTAGCTTACCAACGGGAGCGGGAGCTCCTGTGTCACTATCCGGTTTCCTCTCTGAGGGTGGTCTTCTGTATGTGCGGTCTTCCATCCACTCAGTTCGCTGAGATCCTGAAAGAGCGCACGCGGGTCTTAAAGCGCGCCTCAAAACAAACGATTCGAAAGAAAGAGAAGGGAGAAGAATTGGCGCTCAGCGGAGAAGTTGATTGGTTGAATCAACAGAAGCAATGTCTTCTCAATGAAAAGGCGAAATTACAATACGAAATAAGTTATTACAAACCCAAATCACTTGTTAATGAATGGATTTGAGATTTTTCTGGTTGATGACAGAAATATTCTAATCTGGAAGGGCCTATATCCAAATAATCAGCATAAAACAGCTGTCACTCTTCAGAATGTATCTAACAGCCACTCTTTCAAGTTTATTTAGTTTTAATAATACAATTGTATCTTCACTTACTCTGTTGTTTCTACTTTGTTTGATAAGCTCTCTAACATTACCTCGAATCTCTTGTTTCAATTTGTGCTAATATTCTAAATGCGAGTTCTACTCACTTCATGACAGCGTAACTACTAAATTTAGTATGTGTAACAACCACAAGATGTGCCAACTGTAGGGTTAGGTCAGGGCTCTACTCAGTGTTCCCTCAGGATTATTGGAAAGCGCGTTAATTTTATAATTTTTGTGCGGTTTATTCGGGTAAATTGCATTATTTCACAACAAATTCACGTTATTCAAGCTAAGAGTGCTAAATAGCGCGCTTAACGCGCTCGGCGGGGAATACTGGTTCTGCTGATTTTGAAATCAGTATGATGTGTTGTGTGTATGTTATGAAAGTACCTTAACGTTCATTTGAATTTGTTAGTTTCGACCTAAGATTAAGCAAAATATTATACAATTGTATAATTGTGTATAGTGAGCAGATTCGACGAAGACTTTTAATTGGAAACTTATCGACTATTATGTAATTAAAATAAGGATGCGTATTTATTGAAAATGTAAAAAATTTACAGTTAAATCCATCATTACTGTGCAACCTCTAACATGTACCAGGGAAAGTACTTAGTTATTGAAAGTTACTGAGCATTTTCAGAGGAAAAAAATACGAGTTGAGTCTATAAATATGTACTTTTCATGACTATTGACTGTAAACTTGGAACTGTCCCCGTCTTGCCCTGAGCTTGGTAAATTCCTGTTACCACCCCTAAGTGCACCCTTCACGGGTTAGAGGAAAAACTACATAGCTAATCTGTATTGTGACTCCTATCTTGTGTGCCAAAATAGCAGGGATGCCGTGGCAATGGGAACCTGTGGGAATTCACATGGGAAAACCCACAGATTCCCATATGGGATTGGAATGGGAATTACTTTAAGGCTATGGGAATTCCCACATGTGGGATTCTGTGGGATTTCCTGTAGGAATGGGGATTGAAATTCCATTCCCACGGCAACCCTGCAAAATAGTGGAATTTATTTGTCAAAATAATAACATTTCAGGTTTTTGTCAAAAGATCACAATTTTGTTGCCAAAATTATGGCACATCCATCCATTACTTATCATCGCTATCATCGGTGAGGATTTTGAGTGTAATTTAAGAATATTTAAATTTAGGTGATCCGGGCTTTTAATATTAATTTTTGTTCCTAGCGATTAAATTTCATCTAGATAAATTAATAAATGTTTTTGCAGATTATTTTAGGCGAAACACTCACTATAAATTCTTATATGTCAGGCAGACCTTGAAATATGCTTTACAGGTTTTATATATTAGTGATAAAATAGACCCTCTTATTCTAAGTCGCCCATTTTTACCTTGTTAATTTACTATTACGAGTATAATGATCGATTGTTCGAAATTGTCTAATAGTCGATATTGGATATGAATAACCTGATAAAAAGGTATTCCCTCTTGTACTACAAGTACAGTAGAACTTCGGTTATCCGAACCCCTTGGTTGACCAAACTAAAATATACTCCTTGAGTTGAGAATTGAAAGTACTACACTGCCATCATTTTATATACTATTGATGATACGTAGATAGATCAATATGTATTTTATCCATATTCATCATTATGACTACTTAGTACTACTGACCAACGTTTCTATATAATCACATAACAACTTCAGTTATCCGAACCCCCTCGGTCCCAACCCGTTCGGATAACTGATGTCCTGTTGCACTTGGAATTTATAGAATTCAATTAATGTAATGTTACTTATATAATGGGTAAAGTAAATATTATTTAATTACAATATAACACAGCTCAATATAAACAATATGTACGTGATTACGTACCTCATCTATATTTCTAATTCTACTAAATCATGCATCTCGTATATTGTTCAAGGGAAGAGTAACTACTGTGTATGTATGCATGCACTCGACTACACATAAATGCTACATATCATCCTCTGAGTAGCTGGCTTTAACCCTAGGATTCCGCTTGATATCGTCATCCTCCGGAAAGCTTGTCCCAGTTGACTCGTATAGTCCTGGCGCCTGTTGCTGTAGTTTTGGCTTCTGGTTCCACAGAACACTACAAGATTCCTTATTTTGATTTGCAAACATTTCCCTCAGTCCGTTAATCCCCTTCTCAATCGATTCCATTCTCGTCTCCAGTGCTTGTTCATCAGTCATCGATACTTCGTCTATTTCTAGTCTATTGGTAGGCAGCACAAGTTCGATTATCTGCCTTGAGATCAGAGAAAGTTTCCCGAATCTATGCCTATTCGGATAAACTAAGATTTTCACATTCTTCTCATCTCGTTTTATCCATGAAGGAATCGCCCTGTCCATATTACCGAAAAAGATAATCCGATCCTTCACGCGCTGAAGATAGGCGCCCTCCCTCACGTTAGCGATATCCCCTACCGCCAGACCAATCAGCAGGTTTGTCAGTATGATGGTGACCATCAACCCAGCTAGCACGAAGAAAAAATATATAATGCCCTTATTAGGAAGTTGACCTTCTCTAAAGGCGAAATCGGTGACTGGATTGAAGCCTGGCTCTCCTATCAGCATTTGGAAGACGATGAGTAAGGACCTCTCAAGCTCATTATGCTCTGTGATGACTGACGTCAGCAAGATGTGGAATGCGAATGCGAATGAGAGAAGAATGACGAACACGAGTGGGAGCATGAAAATAACCGTTTTGAGAACGGCGATTAGCATTCGCGTGTAGAGAGCAAATAATCCATATTGTCCGAGGTAGAATACGAATGTTATCCAACCGAAAAACAGTGCGAAAGCACCTGCGCTCCAATTTAAGCAGGGCGTGTGTATCGGGAGGAAAATGAGTGTCGTGACATAGCAAAGCAGCTCAACGATGGAATGAATCGAGATTATATAACGGAGTTTGTGCTTGGCCAATACTGCTCCTATTAAGAGCAGGCTTAGATAGAGCAATGACAGAGACTCCAGCACTGTTCTATACACGAAGAAACCCGGAGTGTTGTAGTAGTTTGTTGTGTTACGCCAGTTCGAGAAGTTTAGAAGTGAATAACTGCCATCCTCACACGAAATTCCTGGTTGATAAATGTTGGGAAAGACAGAGAGGAGCAATAAATAAAACAGAAACGTGAACAGACTGATCCCATAGATTGTACTACCGTACCGAGCCCATTTAGCCTGCAAGAAGTGTGTGACTAAGGGATGAGTTAGCAACTCTTCACGGTCAAACTTCCTCATCATATTCAAGATATACATTTTATCCACTTTCTTATATTCGAAAAATCTCTCAGTTGCATCTAACGTTGAACTGATAGAGAAACTAATCGAGTTAGAATTTAATTCGCCGCCTTTGAGTGATTTACTTTCAGATCGGGCTAGCATAGGAATGTTCGGCGGAGGAAAGAGATATTTAAAATTGTATTTAATCCAGTAATCCTTCTTCGTATCGCTGAAAGACGATTTCTCGATCGATTTGTTCAACACTAATTTAGCCAGTGATGGCATGCGAATGATTAAAGCCACGAACGGTGGGTGTCTTGAGGTTGGCAGAATATCTAATGCTTCTTGCCAACGTTTGTGTTTTAGCGTATTTTGTACGACAGAAATTTGATCATTAATGATAGCATCGTAGAAGAACGTACTGCCCTCATTATTGAGTGTGATCTTGGCATTTTCCTGTAAGAGGTACACCACTATATCTGCATGACCTTTAGCTGCTGCTACATGTAAAGGAGAGTTCCCAGCTCGGCATTTCAAATCTTTTGAATATGGAAATAGTTCAGTGAGAGTTTGCACTATCCCGAGGTAGCCACCACATGCGGCTGCTATTACAGGCGTGTGTCCCGTGGGAGATTGGTGCAGAATAGCTCCGTAGTCAAGGAGGAGTTTCACCACTTCCTTGTGGCCGTTCAAGGCTGCCAAGTGGAGCGGCGTAACATCGTTTTCGTTACATTCGTTGATGATGCTTTTCCCTACACAAGTTTATATTTATAACAGTTAAAACGTCTAATCAGTGATTTTGTCTATTACTACCTAAATTGCAGGACTTTTCCATCAGTTATTATGCATAATCCCTGAAATTTTCAGGTATTTTACATAATAACTTTTTAATATATACAACCTTTAGAATGTTAGTTACTAATAACATCGCTCAGTTGGGCTATAAAACGAAAAATTTCCAGTTTAAAAAATTTGTTTGTTTTAATGTACCATTGTGTCAGTACCAATACAAATGATTTTTATTTTCGAACATTTCGCCATAAAAGGAAATAAATAGTTTAAGGTGAATCAAAATATCGAACTCACCTTTTTTATAGTGAAATTCGATGATTAAGTTCGCTAAATACAGGTGTCCATACTCAGTTGCGATGTGAAGTAAATCTGTCATCTCGTCCTTTATCCTTTGGCAGCAAAGAGTCTCACAAGATCCACTAGCCTCGAATAGCTTTTTTACCGCATCTATCTTGTTGTATCTGACTGCTAGCTGGATCGGCTTAAGATTTTCATAGTTTTTAATGCCAGCTAACTTCCCTGCATCTTCATCCTCCAGGATTTTTTCAATCACGTTAAAGTTTGGAAGTTTGAGTGCTAGGTGCAGAGCTGTATCTCCGTTTGCATTGACTTCACTAATGAGAAACAAATGAATGAACAGGAAACATTCAGATTGAATTATACGTTTTATTTAAAACCAGTAAATAATCTAACATTCACGTCCTGCAAGATTTCTAGTTATGATGAAAACTATTTTTTTCTATTTGGGATAGACTCAGAGTTGGAATCGGGTTCGGGGTTTTCGGGTCGGTCTCAGATTGGGCTCAAATCGAATCGATCTTTCCGCCATTTTATTTTTTCGCCATTTCATTCCATTTAATTTGGCGCCGGGATTTGGAAATCTATGGACCATTTGTTGGGCTCTGGAGGGAGGCCTCAGGTATAAATTTTGTTTCGCGTCTATGAGCCATCTTAGAATCCAGGGTCTCTCCCAGACCCCCCTGGGTTCGACTCCACAGGAAGTGCAGACTCACAATGCGTATATTTTAACCTTACTTTCCCCTGAGACAGTCGAGGCACTGGAGTTGCTATACTCTGCTATGCATCCCAAACACAAATTATTTAGTACTGAGCTTATGTTTACAACAGAATAACCTACGTATTCATATATAAAAATACAGTATAATTCGCTTATTAGCAACCAATTCTCAGGTTCCAGGTGTAGATTTAGTATTAATTCTGTTCCACTATTAGCAACCATTTTATGAGCAAAGCTCGAATTCCTAATAAATGAATGCAGTCGATTTAAGGTCATAAACTATTCGAATTCAGATTCGGGTTCGAATCGAGTTCTGGTTCTGAAAGGTCGACCAGATTCCAACTCTGATACGGCTACAAGGCCGTAGTGGTGTTAAACTAGTCCGACAGTTCAGAATGGTCCTTTTTGAGACTAAATTTGTCAAAAGTGGTCAGGTTGAAACCGGACCGATGGCTACCGCCCTGGGCTATAAATGGGGTGTTTAAGACGTCATTTCATAAAATATATCTCTGTTAGTGGGTAATGGGAGCACTTTTAGGCTATGAAACCACAACCAAACTTAATCTACAAATGGTAATGCAAAAATTGAATTCGATAAACAGATATTTAAAAGTATTTGAAGCAATTCTGCACTCTTGAGTTAAGTATGCAAAGCCTAACATTAGGTGCGTAGATTGCTGTACTACAATTTTTGATATTACTGGATACAGATAGGCCTGCCATGAGTCGTGCATTATCTACTGTGTTCCTATAACCGTAGTTAATAAGCTTTGTGTTAGCTAGACCTTTGTCCTTATTTATGTATGTCAGTATTGGATACAGCTTCTCATTATATTAGACGCTAAAAGCCTTGACTAGTGGGTACGCGGCTCTATTGCAACATTGCATGAAATCAATCTGCATGTGAAAACTTTTTTTAATCTAAATACGTTTTTGTGCTTGGACTTTATTAATTAAAACTTACAAATAATTTGCACCGAGTTCCACGAGTTTACACACGAATGCTCCAGCATTGATACGCACAGCTTGATGCAGAGCCGTGTCCCCGAACACCCCGCACTTAATGTTGGGATCTGCTCCTGCTTCTAACAGTATCTCTGCGTTCTTTGTGTTCGTCGAAGCGATGGCACGGAACAGTGCTGTCTTGTCCTCCTGATCTTTAGTGTTAATTTTGTCCTTCTCAATACCGCTAGAAGAAAGGTGAATTGATGATAATCTGTTCGATTTTAAAGCGTAACCAATCATTCATTTAGTGTACAGTTGAATTCGCTTATTAGAAAATCGGGTTTTGCTCGCAAAAAGTTGCTAAAAACCGAAGTTGCCAATAGTGGAACAGAATTCATACAAAATCTACACCTGAGACTTGAAAATTGGAGCAATATTGCTAATAAGTGAACTCCACTATGCAGTTGTTTCGCCTATTATCAACATTGCTATATTAGCAACCAATTTTAAAGTCCCCAGTGCAGTATTAATTATGTTCCCCTATTAACAACTTAGAGTAACAACAACTTAATTTGTGAATAGAAGCTGAGTTGCTAACATGCGAATTCCACTGTCTATTTATTTTCCATGGACACATTCAAATACAAGTTTAGACGGGAAAACGATCAGATTATTTTACATGAACTTCTTCAATCATGTTTAAAACAGCTTACTTGGATCAATCTCTCCAGACTAGCATTTTTTTCTGGCATAATTATGCATAATGGCATTTTCGACCAAACATATCTCCAATTCATTGCTGGATTTAAATACAAAGATATATGATAGTAATTGCAACATATGGCCATAGTCTGGTTAACTTCTGCACTATCTAGCTATTATAGCTTAAAATTTATCAAAAACTACTAGAATGGCACAATTTAACTTTTTAAGATCTAGCATAATTCGTTCTTGAATACATATTATACTTGTAATTGAAGAATGCAGCAACATTGCTTCGGATATACAGTCAGAGTCGCTTATTATGAATCAGCTTAATATGAACATTCGTTTATTATGAACTAACCTCATGGTCCCAATTTCATTTTTTAGATAGGATTTTTATTGAATCAAGTTCGCTTAATATATATCTCTATTATGAACAGATTATTTTGTCCCCTGGTGGTTCACAATAAGCGACCCTGACTGTATAACGTCTAACTTTACCATTAACTTACTCGATCATTGCAAGGATGCAGCTGGGGTCTGACATGGACGCTGCTATATGGAAAGGTGGCAAGAGCTGTCCTTCAGCGCCGAAAGGGTCTGCTCCGAAACTGATTAGAAATTTTATCACCTCAATATGCCCCCCGTCCACTGCATTGTGCAGCGGGGTAGAGTTCTCAACTGTGATGAACTTGAGCATCGTATCATTCGGATAACCGTGCTCCGAACAGCGAGTGAAAATAGCTTCCATTACCTAGTAGAGAATTAAACTCAACACACCTTTTTACTGATGTTTTGTATCAGCTATTTCCATCTGAATTACAGTCGACTCCACTTAATAGGGTCACATCGGTCAGAGGATATTTTGCCCCGATTAAGCGGAGAACCCTATTAACCGAAAATATTTTGTACTAGCTTCTACGAGTATCTGTGAGAATATTCCTGTCTTGTCAAAAGTGACCCTATTAAGCGGTTGAACCCGATTAAACAGCGACCCTATTAAGCGGAGTCGACTGTATGTAAATATTTTTAAAATTTAGGATTGTTAGAAAATCCATTGTACAAGTAAGAAAGAACCGGATTCGAGTGCCCATTAGAATGGCGTGTTTTTAGTTTTAATTTGATTGAACAATGCGTTGCACGTGTAGTACCTTAGCAGAACCAGATCTCGCTGCTGTGTTGATAGGCGTGTTGTCTTCCTCGTCTCTAGCACACAACCTGAATTGACCCATTTTTCCCTTTTTGTGTAGAGATATCCCATAGTCATGTAGAATATTATTAATCTCTACGTTATCCATTTCCGCGACATAATGAAGCGGAGTTTTGACTAGAGAATGAAAATTTTACAAAAAAATTATTATATGATCTAGTGTATCCTGCTGACATGCATGCGAACTTGAGTCATGATAAAAGCGGGACGTGGCCAGACTAATAGAGAAGTATTATACATGGAATTCAAAAAAACGGGACATCGATAAGAAAATTTCATTTAAAACAGGACACTCGTGAAAATTAGCTCAATAGAAAATAGAAGAGCGAGAAAAGCGGGACGTCCCACCAAAAACAGGACGATTGATATGTATGCACTAATTATATGGACTGCCAGCCCGCGTTTTCGAAAATGTGTTTATTTTATGACTCCCTTAGCTGAACTTTTTTTATAAATTCCTCGCCAACCGCCCAGGTTGCATTCAGCCATCCTCTGAAATTATTTAGACTCCTTAACTCCTCCCCCCTGAATCCAACCCTGCAGTAGTCACCCCTTCAGAGGGTTAGCCCCTCCTGATAATATTTTAGGTTTCCTTAACCCCCCAGGGGCGCCGAACTATTCGAAATCTATGTGGGTAATTTTGGAGTTCTAGGGGGGGGTCGAGCCCCCCCCCCGGGTTCGGCGCCTATGACCCCTTCAAACCAGGGCCGAATCCTACTCTGGTCCGCATCCCAGTATAAGAACTGTATATACAACTCAGTTTATAGTTGATTCCTTACGTTTTGGTCCAGGAATGACAATGTCAATCTCATGTCCAGAATTCACAATCGCTCGCGTGAACTCGACTCTATCATTCAAGACAGCTAGATGCAGCACTGACTCTTTATCATTGTTTAGGTCGCTGACATCTGCTCCAGCATCTAGCAGCACCAGCATACTGTCGATGGCATTGTAGGTAGCCGACCAGTGCAATGGCGTATTACCTATTTGATAGATTAGATGTGAATGTATAATTATAATATTACTAGTACAGTGGATGCTGGTTATATAGGGTACCGTATTGCTTCGAATAAGCGCCCGGGCGCTTATTTATTTCGTGCACCCTTTAGACCCGGCGCTTATTCAAACCGGAGCTTATTCAGGGAAATACGGTATATGTCAACCGTTTTCGAGTTGAATGTTCATATATCCGGCATGTACTGTATATAATATATATTCCCAACAATGGACTAAGGATTCACTAACTCACTTCCAGTTCATTTTTACTATAAATAGAATGGATCCCAAATTGGTCATAATCAATTGAATAGTGAATAACTTACCATCATCATCCCTTATGCTAACATTTATTTGGAGATCGATCAGTGTGCGTACAATCTCAGACTGATTCTCTTCAACAGCTAAGTGTAGGAGGCTGGCTCCTTGCAGCTGATCTTTTAATCGGATGTACTCGGGCATTTCATTGAGGAACAATCTTACTTCATCATTCTTGCCTGACCTGACCAGATTAATAATGCTATCTGAGTTGGACTTTCCTCCTGCGTCAAGGCTTCCTAGCATTAGGTAGTTTTGGAATGAAGAATCATTTTCTCGAACTGTGCCACCTATTGGAGTGAAGTCATTAGTCATACTAATCATACTATTCTTAAATAATAATCTATTAATTCTATTGATAAATTACTTGGTTTGTGACGCGTGAGTTTGAAACGGTTTCCTTTAGAATTTGCATTTCCTTCTCTCCTGCTCACTCCTTCCATGAAGGGTCGTTTGCTCTCATTCTTAAATCTAGACATTTGAAAGAAGATAGGGAATTGAATATATGAAATTTTTAGTATCTGTGAATACTGAACATATTTATAAGTATCTTCCTAACTATGCCTACCTCTGTAATACTAAATCTATAGTGATTGGTATATCACTTACATTTTGTAATTAATATTCAAATGACACTGTACGTATATAAATTCTTATAGATACTTATACTAATCTAGAATGATTTTGCTGTTTTTGGATTAACTGTGTCCTACATCACATGAAGATTCTAATTCTTATCTCTATTGTGCAATTGAATAGTAGAATTCCATCACTACTGAATAGCAATTCTAAGATACCGTATTGCTTCGAATAAGCGCCCGGGCGCTTATTTATTTCGTGCACCCTTTAGACCCGGCGCTTATTCAAACCGGCGCTTATTCAAGCCCCGGCACTTATTTTTTTCATCCGCTGTTTTTGGCCCGGCACTCTTTTTTTGTTTACTACATTGACTGGCACTTTTATTTTTGCCACAACTGAGAATGTTAGTTTTATTAAAAAAGGATAATGTAATGTTTCAAAAAGCACTTGTATCTATGCCACTACTGAGAATACTAGTTTGATATGATGTTCAGAGAACTAAAATGCCCCGGCGCTTATTCGAGCCCCGGCGCTTATTCAAGCCCCGGCGCTTATTTATTTCGCTCACCCTTTAGACCCGGCGCTTATTCAAACCGGCGCTTATTCAAGCCCCCGGCTTATTCAGGGAAATACGGTATATATTATTTATTATATTTTCTTGGTTACTTAGATATGTGAGCTAAGAATCCCAAATATGTAGTCTGATAACGTTGCATGTGCTTTTATATCAAATTGTGAATTTAAAACAAAGTGTAGGGATTCTTCATTTTCCCTCTGGATTTATGTTCATGATTACATATTTATGTATCGAAGAAAAAAATTCAAGAAGAACATCTGTTTGCAACAATTGTCTAAATCTTTGTTTAATATTGGTACAATAGACCCTCCAAAATACAAACACGAATTATACATAACTCCGGATACTAAGTAATAGTTAATATGAACAGAGGTTTTATCCTCTACACAGGAAAATACATGTAGATCACTCGGGTCAATACGAATTCAGGTTAATACTAAAACATTAACTATCCCCTGGTGTTCGTATTAACGAGTTCTACTATAGTTTTACAGGTATGTATAAATTGATTGATTGTAACAACAGCAAACAAGTTAGATAATCCTCACTTCTGTCTGATACAACAAAATAATTTCTACACCTTTCCTTTCCTTATAAAATAGCTTAACTCTGACAATCAATGGAAAGAGAATTATAGCAATGAACCTGATATTCAATGTACTCCGTTTAATGTGATGTTACAAGGTTAAATAGCATTTTTAAATATTTTCTGACTATTAATCTAACATAAAATATACAATGATATGAACTAATATAAATGACTCTATTAGCTCTATTTCATTCAGAATCTGTAATGCTGAATATATACAATCCCAAAGACAGAACGAAACTCGTTACTATAATACACAGAGATAAATTACTCAGTAAGTAATGGAGTAAAATAATAAAAGAAGATTCGTAACAGAGTACATCAGTGCTAGAACAGAGTTGGAATCGTGTTTTAGGTCGTTTTCTGGAGTGCAAACTTAATGATTAAGTACAGGACAGGTTCAGGTCGAAACCAGGACTTTATTCAGAACAGAAGTTAAACTCCATTTGTAGGGGAGAGGCACAAGTAGGGTTTTTAATCCCGGGATTCCCGATCCCGGGATCCCGGGATCCCGGCTTGTTTTAGCCCGGGATTGAATCCCGGGATTCATTTTTCAATCCCGGGACTGATGATTAATGCAGTTTATACGTATATCACACATTTGTTGTAATGTCTATTGGTTTATAGGGTTTCCCATAATTGGATGAAATAGTGATTCAATATATATAACACACTTTGATTAATATACTATACAAAGTTGTGATACTAATAATATGGTCAAATTGAACTTGCAAGGACCTTTCTGATGTATTATAAAAGTGTTTGTATGTGACTCTTACACTTCAAATTTACAATATCTATATGATGGCTGAGAAAATCGTTTGCAAAATTTTGTAGGTGCACCCATTTGGAAATATTTCAAGCGTTCTCTATGTGGGAAATTAGCTCAGTGAATTCATGTAGTAAACAATTTCCGTAATTCAAAAATAGTCTCGTTATATGCACGTTATATATACAAATACTAGCATACCAATTCTTGAAAATTACTAATACCGGGATCCCGGGATTCAGAATTTGTCAATCCCGAAATCCCGGGATTGGAATTTTAGACCGGGATTAAAAACCCTAGGCACAAGAGAGTGACCAATAAAAACTGCTTTTGTACTTAGAAATCACTTTTTGATATTGATTTGGCAGAGCAAGTCATTTTACTACAACTTTTGGTGCTATAATTTATGATGAAAACTTTGTTATAAACAAAAAAAAAGGTAAATTAACTGTTAATATTATTTGTTGATTTTTTCTGTGGAAGCTTCCCCCACCGGGACATTATTTGAAACTTAGACATTCAAATATCGCTCAAATCTATTTTGTCACCAGTAGAGAAAATTTACATTAATTTATCTTACTAGTAATATCTTTCATGATATAAAGCATCTGTTTCACCAAAATTAGATACAAGGGTAGTATAATGTAAAACAAACCACACATCTGAAAAATGGGGGAGAGTGCACCCTTCAGCCACTTTGGTCATTATGCCTATGTGTCCAGATAATTAGGCTTGTTTATATTGCTGTTTTTGAGGGAAAGAGAAACACAGCACTGTCCAAAAAATCCTGGTGGCAAGGGTAACTCAAAGGGGATTCACGGGGAAGGGACACCACCCATCCCTAGTTTTGCCCTGAACAGGTTATGAAATGTTATCCGAATTAGGGATTCCAATCCCGGGATTGATTGAATATACTCAAATGAATATACTAATTTGTTGATCAGATTCAGAAAATGTATCCGTCCAAGAGAAGCTCCAAATTGCAATAGTTGCTTCTCTCAAAGATCCTCAAGAGACTTCCCCAAAACCTTACCACTATCAACTCTTCTAAAGTTATGAGTAACAATCGCTGAACAGACAGGGAAAAGAGGAAATCTTTTAGAAGAAATTTATCAAATGCTCTACATCATCCAACTTCAGCAGAGGCTGAACGTATATTCTCTTCAGCAGCGTACCTATGCAATAGGTTTAGAAGTAGGCTCAGCGATGAAACAATAGATGTTTTGGTATTTATTAGGAATAACATCAGTAATTTGTAATAGTATACGCTTTGGGAATCGAATCGTGATACTTTGCCGTATTTCCATTTGTTTCTATGCTCCTTCATTATTACATTGGTTTTCTCATTCACTTTAAATTAGATACAGTATGGAAGAACGTTAATAAATTCATTAATAATCGCCGTACAATGAAAGCAAGTAAATGGCTTGTAACTATTACAAACAATAATCCATCCAACATATTGTATATGCATATAGGAGTAAAATTTTGAATGTATTAATTCAGCATGTTCAATCCAGGGATCCCGGGATTGAACAATATTTCAATCCCGAAATCCCGGGATTGAGAAAATGCCCCGGGATTGGAATCCCTAATCCGAATTTAAGACTGTACTGAGTTAAATAATATGTAACATCCAGTAACAATACAGGTCAAAGCATAAATGAGAAAAAAGGCTGAAATTCTAAAAATAATAGCCAAAATTAATCATGGGAACCATAGCCAGCAAAATTAAATTATTTTTGCTACAACAAGACGCAGCGGTCAACTCGGTTGCTCGCTTCAATTCTCGTCAGGATATCGTGCTCTTTCTGGATTGAGATTTCAAGTTCTTCTCCTAAACACTGCGAGATGATCAAATTGCCTTCAAACTTCTGATCAGCTAGGCCAGTTTCTTTCTCAGCTGCAGTTTCGATAAATTGAGCATAAGAACGGATTTTCTCATCTGGAGAGCTTGACAATATGGTGCATAAAGGAGTGGAATTCATTAATTTGTCTAAGCAGATGATATTTTCTGCAATTGAACTCGTCCAATTGTTCCATCTTCCAACGGTCAAATTGAGAAATGTTTCTGAATGGTACCTCTTATTCCCTCCGGTCCAAATAAGGTCACATCCTTCATAATCACTGGATATTATTTCGTGTATTTTACTTGCATTCTTTGGCCTAATTCCATTTTGAATTAACTTGAAGTACGATTCAAGTTCAGTCAACAAATCAGCACTTTTCTCTGCAAGGAATCTATTGCTAGTCTCTTCATCTCTTTTGGGATTAAAATAGATCTTTCCTTTAACAAAACCTCCAAAATATAATCCTGTAGTACAGTTTAATGCGTAATCTTTAACGAACTTGATGAAACTAGGATTCTCTATCTTGGATTCTAAGCTATTAAGGTCGATTCCTTCAGGTAGAGATCTCAATGACTGAATGAATTCTCCATTAAAATGAAACTGTTCGAGTTTATCATTATCAATATCGACCTGAAACAACACATAGCTGATTCGAAAGGTTATTTTAAGATATCTCAATAGAACCCATTTTGACTTCTTAACATACTTGATGTCTATAGCTATTTTTCTGAGATCTGTTACTGAGCAAAATTCAGGAATTTTCAATGAATAGTTTCCACTTACCACCGTTTCCATTTAAATTACTTGCAAAATTAAGGTCGATTGTCTAAATCTTAATATTGGTACGAAAATACAAACACGAATTATACATAACTCCGGATACTAAGTAATAGTTAATATGAACAGAGGTTTTATCCTCTACAGAGGAAAATACATGTAGATCACTCGGGTCAATACGAATTCAGGTTAATACTAAAACATTAACTATCCCCTGGTGTTCGTATTAACGAGTTCTACTATAGTTTTTACATGTATGTATAAATTGATTGAATAACTGTGACGTACGAAGATTGTAACAACAGCAAACAAGTTAGATAATCCTCACTTCTGTCTGATACAACAAAATAATTTCTACACCTTTCACTCCCTTATAAAATAGCTTAACTCTGACAATCAATGAAAAGAGAATTATAGCAATGAACTTGATATTCAATGTACCCCGTTTAATGTGATGTTACAAGGTTAAATAGCATTTAAAAAAATATTTTCTGACTATTAATCTAACATAAAATATACAGTGATATGGATTACTAATTTAAATGACTCTATTAGCTCTATTTCATTCAGAATCTGTAACGATGAATATATACAATCCCAAAGACAGAACGAAACTCGTTACTATAAATACACAGAGCTAGATTACTCAGTAAGTAACGGAGTAAAATAATAAAAGAAGATTCGTAACAGAGCACATCGGTGCTAGAACAGAGTTGGAATCGTGTTTTAAGTCGTTTTTCTGAGTGCAAACTTAATGATTAAGTACAGAACAGGTTCAGGTCGAAACCAGGACTTTATTCGAAACAGAAGCGCTTAAGGATCACCTTAGATATCGATTTGGCAGGATCAAGTCATTTTAATACAATATCTTTTGTGATAAACAAAAAGAAAATACTAGATTAAATCAACTGTTATCTTTATTTGTAGATTTTTTTCTGTGGAAGCTTGCCCGTCTAGAATATTATTTGAAACTTAGACGTTCAAATATCGATCTAAAGCTATTTTTGTCACCAGTAGAGAGAAACTTTCATTACTTTATCTTACTAATAATATATTTCATGATATTATAAAGCATCTGTTTCACCAAAATTTGGTACAAGGGTAGTATAAGTGTAATACAATCCACACCTCTGAAAAATGGGAGAAAGCGCACCCGAGCCACTTTGGTCATTATGCCTATATGCCTATGTGTCCAGATTACTGGGCCTGCTTATATTGCTGGGTTTTTTTTTCTAGAGGGAAAGAGAACATAACACTGTCCAAAAACTCCTGGAGAGGTGGCAACGGGAACTCAAAGGATGTTCACGGGGAAGGGACACCGCCCATCCCTAGTTTTGCCCCTGAACAAGTTATGAAAAGTTATTCGAATTTAAGACTGTACTGAGTTAAATAATATGTAACATCCAGTAACAATAAAAGTCAAAGCATAAATGAGAAAAAAGGCTAAAATTCTAAAAATAATAGGCAAAATTAATCATGGGAACCATAGCCAGCAAAATTAAATTATTTTTTACAACAAGACGCAGCGGTCAACTCGGTTACTCGCTTCAATTCTCGTCAGGATATTGTGCTCTTTCTGGATTGAGATTTCAAGTTCTTCTCCTAAACACTGCGAGATGATCAAATTGCCTTCAAACTTCTGATCAGCTAGGCCAGTTTCTTTCTCAGCTGCAGTTGCGATAAATTGAGCATAAGAACGGATTTTCTCATCTGGAGAGCTTGACAATATGGTGCATAAAGGAGTGGAATTCATTAATTTGTCTAAGCAGATGATATTTTCTCCAATTGAACTCGTCCAATTGTTCCATCTTCCAACGGTCAAATTGAGAAATGTTTCTGAATGGTACCTCTTATTCCCTCCGGCCCAAATAAGGTCACATCCTTCATAATCACTGGATATTATTTCGTGTATTTTGCTTGCATTCTTTGGCCTAATTCCATTTTGAATTAACCTAAAGTACGATTCAAGTTCAGTCAACAAATCAGCACTTTTCTCTGCAAGGAATCTATTGCTAGTCTCTTCATCTCTTTTGGGATTAAAATAGATCTTTCCTTTAACAAAACCTCCAAAATATAATCCTGTAGTACAGTTTAATGCGTAATCTTTAACGAACTTGATGAAACTAGGATTCTCTATCTTGGATTCTAAGCTATTAAGGTCGATTCCTTCAGGTAGAGATCTCAATGACTGAATGAATTCTCCATTAAAATGAAACTGTTCGAGTTTATCATTATCAATATCGACCTGAAACAACACATAGCTGATTCGAAAGGTTATTTTAAGATATCTCAATAGAACCCATTTTGACTTCTTAACATACTTGATGTCTATAGCTATTTTTCTGAGATCTGTTACTGAGCAAAATTCAGGAATTTTCAATGAATAGTTTCCACTGATCACATTCTTCGAAGGAACAATTTCTAGAAGAATGCGATTTCGTTTCTCCTTGGATTGTCTAGAATAGCCAAGACCTAGTAAACCGAAATTAAGTTTAAGATTTATCCGTAAAACTTCAAACAACTGAACTAGCCAATCATTTTCTTCATCAGTAAGCTGGAATGGATTGATCCTTTGTTGGATTGTATTCAGATTTAGATTTCTAAGATGGATGGACTTATTGAGATTGATTTTATGTAGATTATAAACTAAAGGAAAAATCTGAATATCTTCGAGTCCAATATGTTTGGAGAGAGTAGAATAAATTTCATTTTCGGTCGAGTTGAAAAATATTTCATCAATGCATTGTTTCCATTTGGTGTAATCGGTTCCAGGCAGATCTTGAGGAGTTCTCACTTCATTGATTTCATAACTGCTAGACTCACCCTTAAAGAGCAGTCGAACAGCTTCAACACCAACTTCATCTCCAGATTGTTTCATCAAGTGAATCATAGCCTCGAACAAGTTGAGAGGTTGTCTCGTACCGTCTGGTAATATCTTCCAGTCTCCTTTTTGTTCCATCTCCTCTCTCCTATCCAAATTCTCAATGAACACCACAGGCACTTCGAAACAGAAGTGAGCTCTGGCCAAAACTTTACAAATCTTTTCAATTTGTTTTGATTTTTCATGATATTCCTTCTTCAAGAAGTACATAGCATGTGTCACGACAATGACTACATTAGGATGAAGCCTATCAACAACGTTTAGCTTAGATAGAACATGGAGCATTTTAGAAAACATTGAATGAATCCCTGAAATTCTGTTGTCTTCAGCTGACACAGCAATGAGTACGATGCTTGGAAATGTTTTGAGTGGAGAAAATTTTGAGCCAATGAAGTGTGATATTTTTGTTAAGTTTTCAGCTTCTTTTCCATGTGTCTCTCCAAACCCGGGAGTATCAATAAAACTCATTGTTAAATCACTTTGAAAAACTCCTGAATTTTTTACAGAACACGCATATTCAGTAACAACTTGCGTTCCAGACGAAAATTCGCTCGTTCCTACAATATCTGTGTGAAACAAATAATTTATGGTTGTAGATTTTCCAGCTCCTGACTTGCCATATAGAAATACAGTTGCTTCCTTGTCTGATCGTCGAGCTTGTCTGGTACGAAATTGCATTTGTTCCTTTATTGCTTCAAAGTAAGGGAATTGTTTAAAGTTCTCCGAGGGTTCTTCTGTGCAAGGTTGAATAGAATTATCGGGAAACGCTTCTGCCATCTGAGAATCTCAACTAGCTAATTGAACTAGAAGTGTGAAACTGAAAGCAATGAAGAGTATTTTGACTCTAAAGCAATAAATTATGTGTTCTATGCCTATCAAGTGTTTAATAATGAAAAGCTTCGTATCTTTAGTCACCCAATATTTAGTATGACTCGGATTGATCATAATAGATGTATCATAATGGTCGAGATTGGATTTACTAAGGCATACAAAAAGGTTTGACTACTCGTTTGCAGGGATTCCAGAACTGGCAAAAAAAAAGTTGTACGTATTTTTTTTTGCCAACCGTTTACTTGCTACTTTATTTTTTCCTCCATTTTAGATTTAGTTTTACTCACTCACTACTTTTTTTTTACTTGCTACTTATTTTTTGACCGACATTTAGTTGACGTGAGGAGAAGAAATTATTGATTGTACAATATATGACAGAAACGAGGACGCATCGATGGATTTGCAGGAATATTTGAGTATTTCAGAAACATAATTTTCTTAATTAAACCATGTCCATTTCATCAGGTGTCCGGGAAATTTACTTGCTACTTTTTTTTTGCTCGCCATCCAGAATATTTACTTACTACCTTTTATTTTTCTCCAAAAAAATAAAAAGGTAGTGAGTAGCAAGTAAAAAAAAAGTAGCAAGTAAATCCCTGCTCGTTTGTCAGGTCAAATCAAGTTTCACCATCTAGCAGGTTAAATTAAAGATTAAGTGGTAACAATGGATGATAATTTTATCGAAAAAGATGCAGAGGTAAAAAGCAAGGTCGGATCTAGAGTTGGGAAGGAAGGGATGTTTTGAATTTGTTGGACAGATCAATACCTAGCTGGAGGTTTGGGGGCACTAGAAGCCCCTGGAAGCTGGCAATATTTATTTTATAATATACCGAGATTATTAAAGATCTATATCATGGCCTACTTAATACACGGCCTGCTAAGTGACCGAGAAAGCATGAAAAATAGAAGGCCAGTTATAACACAGTCAAAATTTAATTAGACCGATACATCAAAAACCGTATACGATAGACCTTTGAAATGTATCATTACCATATACAAACATTATATCAGAGTATCCAAATCAGTTATCAAAAATTCGATATGTCATCTGTAATTGCGCAATAGGCTCGTTTTAGAGCGAAAAATGCTGTTGTTCTAGCTCATTTAAAATATAGTTATCTGCATTTTTAATGCTTGATTTTTTTATAGAACAACGATAGGAAGGCCTTAATCCAAAAATTCTGAAAATTTTAATGGAAATGTCTATGCATTCCTCAGTTGCTATGGAAACAAAAAATGGAATGTTTGAGCCATATCTCAAAATATATATATCGTAGACACTAAGAAATTATACCATTCAATCCGCAAACTATTACTTCTTATATGATAACAATACTATTCCCGCGTCTATTTTCAATATTATCCGAGTTATCTAGGATTTTATCATGATCTATTGAGAAGTATTGAGATGTGACAAAATCCTAGATAACTCAGAAAATATTGTAAATATACACGGGAATAGTATTGTTATCATATAAGAAGTAATAGTTTGCGGATTGAATGGTATAATTTCTTAGTGTCTACGATATATATATTTTGAGATATGGCTCAAACATTCCATTTTTTGTTTCCATAGCAACTGAGGAATGCATAGACATTCCCATTAAAATTTTCAGAATTTTTGGATTAAGGCCTTCCTATCGTTGTTCTATAAAAAAAATCAAGCATTAAAAATGCAGATAACTATATTTTAAATGAGCTAGAACAACAGCATTTTTCGCTCTAAAACGAGCCTATTGCGCAATCACATGATGACATATCGAATTTTTGATAACTGAATTGGACACTCTGATATGATGTTTGTATATGGTAATAATACAGTTCAAAGGTCTATCGTATACGGTTTTTGATGTATCGGTCTAATTAAATTTTGACTGTGTTATAACTGGCCTTCTATTTTCATGCTTTCTCGGTCACTTAGCAGGCCGTGTATTAAGTAGGCCATGTCTATATACTATTCCAGCAAATGACGAATAAATGCAAAATTTGTCATAAATATAGCAAATTATTGGTTCCACCAGCTTATATATTAGTAATATTCTATGTTTCCCAGCCTAACATTTTAGTGAGATGATAACTCTCGGAATACCGTACCCCTTAGTTAGTTGACTTAGAAATAAAACTGTACAATTAGTAAATCTTTGATTTCGACCAACTTTGAGACGTTGAAACAAGTGGTTTGGTACCTACCGCCACCAAAATTCTAATGCAGCGGTTTTCAACCTTTTTTGGCTGTGGATCCTATAAAAACTTTCCTATATTCTGTGGACCCCTCCTATTAACCGTAACACAAATATCAAATCCTGTGCACCCCTGATATCTTCTGTGGGCCACTAAAAGGTTCATGAAACCCAGGTTGGGAACTACTGTACTAATGGTTAACTAAGTCATTAAATTTTAACAAGATTCGCTGTGCAACTGCCGAACACCTAGTACTCTAGCCGGAATGCTAAATATAGAATCTAGTAAATCACAATTTAAGCAACACAGTACATGCATTCTAGATAAGTATCAGTTTTCAAATTATGTACACAAAACACTATCAATCCGGGAAGTTTAAGAATGATAACATTATAGTATCAACCTAAACATCTAAAATTCAGAAAATAGTAATAACAATAAATCTTATTATAAAAAGATACAATGTTGTGCTCGCTTACTGGCTTCTACTCGAGTGAGAACATTATTCTCTTGTATCTCTGCTAAGTTAATAACATCCATAAACTTCAGTTCTGCTAAACTGACTTGTTTCATATTTGTAATGCAACTAAATTGTTCAGCGTATATGCTGATATTCTCATTCGGCGCTTTTTGTAGTATATCGAATATAGACATTGAATTCATCATCCAATCCAAGCAAACTACGTTCTCTTCGATGGAATACACCCATTTGTTCCATGTATTGACATTGATGTCGAAGAATTTTCCAGAATGGTACAGTTTGTTACCTCCGCCCCAAGTGAGAGTGCAGTCTTGCAATTTACGGTAGATTTCCTCGTCGTGTTCGAAGTGGGTTTTGAGTGGGTTGACTCCATTCTGAATGTGTCCAAAGTATGTGTTAAGTTGTTCTGATAATATATCCGTTTTTTTTACCAGGAATCTTCTGCTGGTTGCTTCATCCTTTTGATGTTTAAAACATAACACTCCCTCAAAGTATCCTCCAAAGTATACTCCAGTAGTACAGTGTAGAGCATAATCTTTGATGAACTCAGTGAAATCAGGATTTTCAAATTTGTACTCTATATTGTCAGGTGCGACTCCTTCTGGCAGTGCTCTTTTTAATTTTTCAATAAACTTGACATCTAAATTAAAGTCTCCTACTTCATCAACATCCACCTGAAATAAGACGTAGCAGATCCGAAAAGAAAGCTTTAAATATTTCATTACAAACCATTGGGCAGTTTCGTCATAGACAATGTCAATGGTGACACGCTTGAGTTCTTTGGCTGTGCATTGTGTTGATATCTTAAAATAATATTTGGGACTGCTCACATCTTTCAGGTTCTTTATTTCTAGAATACGTTTCCTTATATCTTTGAATTGCCTAGAGTAGCCGAGACCCAACAATTTAAAATCAAGTTCCACTTTCATTCGCGTAACTTCAAAAAGATCAAGCAACCATCCAGTTTCTTCCTGAGAAAGTTGGTAAGGCTGGAGAGATTGTTTAATAGAAATGAAATTTCGTTCGCGAAGATCAGTGGGTTTAACAATATGTATTTTCTCTAGATGATAGGCGAAAGGAAAGATTCGAATGTCATCAGAACCAATATGATTTGAAAGAAAAAGAAAAATTTGATTTTGCGTTTGGTCAAAGAAATTCCTATCAATAAATCTCCTCCATCTCGATTTTGGGAAAATATAAAATTCATGATCAATGGGATTACTTTTGATCTCTTTGAAATTAAGATTCTTAGAATTGCAAAAAGACAGTCGAACAGCTTCTACACCGATCTTGTCTCCAGATTGTTTCATCACGTTTATCGTGGCATCGAACAAGTTGAGAGGTTGTCTCGTGCCATCTGGTAGAATACGCCAGTCTCCTTCATGCTCCATCTCATTGCGTTCATCCAAATTCTCAATGAATACCACAGGCACTTCAAATGAAAGATGAGCCCTTGTTAACACCTGACAGTTTATTTTGAAATCGCTTGATTTTTGGATATATTTTTCTTTTGTGAAATGCATAGCATTCGTGACTACAATCACTACATTAGGATGGAATATATCAACTACATTCAAGTTTGTTAGAACATGAAGCATCCTTGAAAAGGTAGAAGATATCCCAAATAATCTATTATCTGTAGCGGAAATAACGACGAGTACAATGTTGGGATAATTTCTTTTACCATCTTTATGCAATTTGGGATGTGTCTCAATGAATTGCGAAATTTTAAACATGTTCTCTGAGTCTTTCTCTGTTCCGTCTGTGTCGAACAATCCTGGAGTATCAATAAATCCCGATTCCACCCGAATCCTTGATAGAACAGCCGTATTCTGTGACTTTTTGGGTTTTTGAACTTTCCTCACTTGTTGGAATAATGTCAGAGCCAAACAAGTAGTTTAGAGTTGTAGATTTTCCATCTCCTGATTTTCCAATTAAGAGCATGGTAGCTTGATCGTTTGATCGCTGAGCCTGCTTGTAATTCTGCTCAGGATAAACATCGATGATTGTTCTATCACAACTATATACAGCTTGCGCTGAATTGAAGAGCATTTCCAATTGAGCTTCAATTTCCCTTCGATTAGCCTCAGCCATGAAAATCTTGATTAATTAAATCGTTCGATTTTAAAATATCAAAAATCAACTTTCAACTAAAGGTTACAACTAAATGCCAACCGACAGATCTAGAGACAGCCACTGAAAAATATCAACAAAGGGGTGACAATTAGACATATTTGTTTGAAAGTCAAGTAAATCTACAAAAATCAGAATCTACTATATTTAGTGAAATCCTAATATTAATTAGCACCTCCAGATATTTAATTCAGGTGGTCAATTTAAATTCGAGATTGAGTCCTAGATTGAAAAGACCAGCGTTAATGCAGGGCCATAGCAAGGATTTAGGATAAGGGAATCCTGAGCGAGTGAAGCGAGCAAATAAGGGGTTTGGGGAGCAAGCTCTCCAGAAAGTTTACAAATCTTAGACGCTGAAATATCGATATCTGGTTATTCTAACCATATAGAGAGTAATAACTTTGATCATAGCCTACTGTATATAAGGCCTCACAGTAACTTGCGGTTTTGGGACTAGGGATGCGATAGAAGATGGTTGAACTAATACATGAGCTGCCTTAAATCATTAACAAAGCACAATAGAGCTTAGGAATGTATTACCAGGATATATAAATATGGTGTCAAAGTACCCATATCCATTGTTAAAATTTAGATTAGTTACCATGTGGTTGCGCAATAGGTTATATTTGTGAAAATTGGTGATTTTTAGGTCGTTTAAGGGCACTTCTAGGTGTTTTATTATAGATTTTTACTGAGATGTGAATGGGTAAATACGAAAAATTCGGAAGTTTTTTACGGAATGTTGCTATGGAAACGTGTTTTTGTCAGTTGAGGTTATATCTTGAAAACCGCGATAGCTAGACATTCAAATCTAATTCGATTTGATAGCCAAAAGACTATTTCCTATTAAGTGATAATATAATCTATTTGTCTAAATTCAATAGTTTACGAGTTATTAGACAAATTACCAAATGTGACTAATATGATAAATTGTCTAATAACTCGTAAACCATTGAATGTAGACAAATAGATTATATTATCACTTAATAGGAAATAGTCTTTTGGCTATCAAATGGAATTACATTTGAATGTCTAGCTCTTGCGATTTTCAAGTTATGATCCCAACTGACCAAAACACATTTCCATAGCAACACTGGAATATAGCAACATTCCATGAAAAAGTTCCAAATTTTTCGTATTAATAACCCATTCACATCTCAGTTCTATGCGAAAAAATCTATAATAAAACACCTAGAAGTGCCTTTAAACGACCTAAAAATCAGCAATTTTCACAAATATAACCTATTGCGCAACCACATGGTAACTAATCTAAATTTTAACAATGGATATGGGTACTTTGACACCATATTTATATATCCTGGTAATACATTCCTAAGCTCTATTGTGCTTTGTTAATGATTTAAGGCAGCTCATGTATTAGTTCAACCATCTTCTATCGCATCCCTAGTCCCAAAACCGCAAGTTACTGTGAGGCCTTATATACAGTAGGCTATGCTGGCTTGCAAATGTGTCGGAGTCCACAATGACACTCTATTATATGTGGCATAATATTTAGATGACGTCATAATTCCATGATGAGTCGACATTTTGCTCTGAGCTCAGAACTTACTGGAGCCATAGCCAAAAGACTCCTACATGCTAAAAATTAGCTTTCTATGACTGGCAGTTTCTTCAATCAATTCGTTACATATATATATATATATATATATATATATATATATATATATATATATACATACACAAACATTAATCGAGTTTTAATAGTAAGGATGTATTAAAAATTAATATATATGCCGAACAATTTATTTAATACAGTCAAATCCGCTTAATCGGGTCACTTTTGGCAGGCCCGGAATAGCTCTCACACATAGAAGCTAATACAAAATATTTTCGGTTAATAGGGTTCTCCGCTTAATCCAAAATGTCCTCTGACCGATGTGGCAAATTAAGCAGAGTCAATTGTACTAGCACTCTCTGACATCCCAAATGAAATAATCTAAAATTTTCCTTGCCTGTATAGAAAGATTTTCAAGTTCCTACCCAATATGTTAGATTTAGGAGCATCTACTGCAGGGTTGCATTGATTCTTTGTGATATTACATCAATTCTCTGACCAGATTTGTCACCGACCATCGCGTTTCTCAGTTACTTACTTATTGGGCGAAGAAGCAGTAGGTGTAATAGACTTGGAGGAGTAATTGCCCCTCTACTACAATTCTAGTTAATATTTGAAATAATTTTTAAATTTAGTGGTTACCATCTGGTATAATCTTTCATTTAATTAATTAATTAATCAATCAACTCGATTATACAAGAGAAGAACATTCCTACTGGTGCAGGAATAATCTTAGTGATTTATGACATCTGAATGGAAATAATAAACTACTACGTAGTATATAGATGTACGTACATCTAAATCACATTCAGTTGATAGACTTACCTAATACTAATTCTATGAGATTAACTATGTAATGAAAGATAATATGAATTATTACAGTGAATGTGTATAGGCATGTTCATAATATCTGAACATAATGCTAGTAGTTCGAGCCAATATTAAATTACAACTATACTACATCAATTCGGGATCAATTACTGGTGCTATACGTGATGGAATCTCATTTTATTTATTACTAATGCCCTTTACTGCCCTTTACAAAGTATATCATGAGTTCTCACAGCCTTATGATCAGTAATAATGTAATCAATACATTTTCTGTATCTACTGTATGTACAGAAATATATTTTGAAACAAATCTAATGTTCAATCATAACCATACAAGACTTATAAAAACTCTCTATTCACATAATTTGGCTTTCAGGTACCAAGGCCTCTATTAAATAGCTATTTCGTATTATTTATGGCAAAATTGGTAAAACCTCGCTTCGCTACCCTAAACGGCGCGACTGGCCAACACTTTGTGCTTGTACCAAACGCTCTGTGAGCTTAAACCGAAGTGATAATAAGCATGGTAAGCAGGGTTCTTCCTAGGAGATTAAATTGAGGGAGGAAGCTTTTGAAAATCTTCAGAATTGTCCTTGTAGGTTTGTATTGTTCTAGTTGTTCTCGCCAAGTAGAATATTTTCACTTGGCGTGAAACAGTAAAAAAGGGATCAATTATTTGACCAATTATTACGGATTTTAGTTAACAGCAAAATAAATATTTATTTGCTGTATTATCGTTAGAATAAGTAGTAATGTATATAGGCTGGTGAGCAGGGGTTTATCTAGGTGCTCGGTCGGCACTTATAGGTGCCAGCCTGGTAGCGTCCGAGGAGCCAAGGTGCTTGCGGTGTGATTCGATTTTGGTCCCGGTTGCTATCACCCCTGGAATTACAAGATAAACCACTGTTTAGGTGCCATATAACTTTTATCACCTCCAAAAAAGTGCAGGATTGGAAAATCCTAGATAAACCCATGCTGGTGAGTAGGAGCAGTAGTATTTGCCAACAATTGTTTTTCTTTCGCAGTCGCATAAGTATAAAATGTGTTTAAATCAGGTTTTCCACATGTTTTATTAACATTTCAATTAATCTATTCACAATAAATTGATAGTGTGTATTATAATTTAACCTGTGAAGTATATATTTCAATGTATATTACATCTTAGGTGATTCTTTGAGGAAGCTCCCCCCAAAGGAAGATAAAATCGGAATAAGGGTACCTAGTATTGCAACACGATACAAAACCTAGAAAAATATACACTCATATGACATATGGGATAATAAAAGTTAAGTTTAAATCCAGGTAAAATGCAAAGAAAGTTATTATTGAACTATATAAAGGTACAGGTTTTGGCTCTATTAGCTGCTTCAATCCGTGTCAGAATATCGTTTTCTTTTTGAAAAGTTGGAGAACCAATAAATTTCAGATCAGCCAAATTGTTCTGTTCCCCAGTTATGAAAGATTGAATTTTAGGAGCATAAGAAAGGATATTATCATCATGGGAACTCGATAGGACTGTAAATAAAGACACAGAATTTACCATTCTCTTTAAACAAACTATCGTTTGCCCTAAAGAATTTGTCCAGTTATTCCAATTATTGACAGTAATGCCAAGAAGCGTTTTAGAATGATACTCTTTATTACCTCCCCCCCAAGTAAGGGAACACTCGAATAACTTCTTGGAAATATCCTGGTCTAAAGGAGAATACGTAATATTCGGAACAGATCCATTTCGAATCGACGCAAAATATGTCTCAAGTTGGGATGATAATAATGCAGTTTTCTCAGCCAGGAATCTTCTGCTGGTTTCTACATCTTTTCGACGATTAAAGTATAAAGTTCCTTCACAAAAACCTCCGAAATACAATCCTGTAGTACAGTGTAAAGCGTAGCCTTTGTAAAAATCTTTGAAATTAGGGCTTTGAAACATGTGCTCAAAGTTATGAGGAGCTACTTCATCAGGGAGAGATTTTCCTAATGACTGGACAAACGCAGTGTCTAACCCAAAATCTTCTAGTTTATCAATATCGACTTGAAATAATACATAACAGATTCGGAAAGTTAGCTTGAGATAATTCATGAAACACCATTTTGCATTCTCATCATATACAATGTCGATGGTAATCTGTTTTAATTCTTTCAATGAACAGGGATTAGGAATCTCCATTTCGAAGTTTCCGATTTTAACACTCTTCATAGGCTCAATTCCTAGAATGCGCTTTCGTGAGTCCATGGAATCCCTGGAATAGCCAAGACCTAGTGATTTGAAATCAAGATTTATCGTTATTAGCGCTACACCAAACAAACGAATTACCCAATCAGATTCTTCCTGAGTCATTTTGAAAGGATGCAGTTTATAACGGACATCCATCAAACTCAAATGTTGCAGATCGGTGGGTCTAACAATCCCAACTTTGTGTAAATTGTATACCAAGGGAAAAATCAGAAGGTCATCATCGGGACTAATGTTTTCCGAGAGGATAGAATAGATTTCATTTTCCCTTTTTGCAAAGAAATTTTCTTTTAGAACGTTTTTCCAAAAAGGATTATCATTTCCTAAATCAATATTTTCCGGTTTTTTCACCTTTGGTTCAATAAGATATCTTTTAGAGTTACTGAAGAGCATTCGTACAGCTTCAACGCCAATTTGATCGCCAGATTCCATCATCAGATTGATCATTGCATCGAACAAGTTGAGAGGTTGTCTCGTGCCGTCTGGTAAGATCTTCCAGTCTCCTTCCTGCGCCATTTCATTCCGTTCATCCAAATTCTCAATGAACACCACAGGTGCTTCGACAGAAAAGTGAGCTCGAGTCAAAATATTACATATTTTCCTAATAGCTTTTGATTTCTCCTCAAATTTATGTGTGAGATGCATTGCATGTGTAACTACGATGAGCACATTAGGACGGTGGGAATCAATTACATTTAGTTTAGTTAGAGCATTAAGCATCTTAGAAAAACTAGAATTCGTTCCTTCCAGTCGATTATCCAAAGCAGACACAACGATAAGTGCAATGTTTGGATAGATGTCATCAGCCACCGAGGTAGAACCTATTTCAGGGTGCTTTTTAATGAAATAGGAAATTTTCGCTAAATTTTCTGCGTCAGCATCTTCTCCCTCTGTATCTTCAAACCCTGGATTATCAATAAATCCAATGTTCAAGCCTTCCCCAAAGTGCGAACATTTCACAGAACAACCATACTCAGTAACTATTTTCGTTTTAGATCTACTTTCGCTTGTTGGAATAACTTTAGTGTTGAATAAATAGTTTAGAGTGGTGGATTTTCCATTTCCAGACTTTCCATACAAAAATACAGTCGCTTGTTTTATTGACCTGTGAGCTAACTTATTGCGATGTTGCAGTTGTTTCCGAATCGAGCGTAGTTGTCCTTCAAAACTCTCTAACGCATATTCTTCCTTACATGTCACTAGGGGGTATGCTTCAGCCATTTGAGTTGCAAGTACCACGAGTATCTACCTTTCTGTCATCGGAAATAATATTTAAAGATCAGTAAACATGCATGAAGAAAGTTTGATATTTTGGATTATTTTATCAGTCAACTCCGCTTAATAGGGTCACTATTTGATCGGGTTAACCAGGGATTCCAGAACTAGCAATAAAAAAGTTGACTTGCCCAAAGAAATAACTTCATTTGTGATAGTGTTCAACAATAAAAAATCGATTAATGTGTATATATATATATCTTTACTATTAAAAATCGATCATAGCCTACTCTATTAATGCCTCACAGTAAAATAACCAAGGATGCAGTAATAGCCGAATGGATTAATACACGATTAGCTTAAAATCGTTAACCATGTAGAATAGGCATTAAGAATGTATTACCAGCATATATAAACATAGCATCAAAGTACATATATCCGTTGTCAAATAATATAATCTAAACTTCTAAATTCACAGACTATAGAGTTATGCGACAATTTAGTGTTTTGGTCACATTCTTAAAATCAACCCATAACTCAAAACGAGTTGAATTTAGAAGTTTAAGTTGTATTATCACCTAATAGGAAGTAGTCCATTGCCTATCAAACACGATCAAATTTGAAGATCTAGTTACTACAGAGTTACTACAAAATTGTCCTTAGAATGACCTGTTGCGCAATGATGTGATGACTAATCGAAATTTTTACAACGGATATATGTACTTTGATACCATGTTTATATATGCTGGTAATACATTCATAATGCCTATTCTACATGGTTAACGTTTTATTAATAAGCTAATCGTGTATTAAGCCATTCGGCTACTACTTCATCCCTAGCCCATGATTTTCAGTCTACTGTGAAGCATTATTAGAGTAGGCTATGACTCGATGAATGTTTGTATATTTGATTCCTTCTCTGTTGTGTCATTTTGAAATATCTTTTTGGCGTAGAGCAGTAACACGGGAATTGATCAATCATTACGGATGTTAGTTAACTAATTTTAATTAATTGTCCTTTTAAAATAAACCAATATACAAATTGGAAACTGATCCCCTAAGGAATACAATGGACAAATTGAAAGTATTCTATTTTCACTATCATTTGAGATATAGATATAGGATGAGAACTTTTGGAATACCCTATGTATTTATAACTATTTATGAGAAAATTTTCGAATGAAGTTTCCCCTAGATAAAACCCGACGTATGGCTGCCTAGTATTACTATCAAAAATGGATTAAAATATACACTCATAAGGGGGGAAACAAAAGAGTTATGTCCAGGTAAAATGCAAAGAAGGTCATTATCACTACTATATCAAAACACAGGAGTTGGCGCTATTACTCGCTTCAATCCGTGTTAGAATCTTTTTCTTCTGAAGACCGCTTAACCCATTTGTAGGGTTGGAAGAGTCAATAAATTTCAGATCAGCTAAGTTGTTACGCTCCCCAGTTGTGATAGGATGGATTTTAAGAGCATAAGAAAGGATATTCTCATCATGGGAACTCGATATTACAGTAAATAGAGAAACAGAATTCACCATTCTCTCTAAACAAACTATTTTTTGTCCAATAGAATTTGTCCAGTTATTCCAATTATTAACACTAATACCAAGAAGCGTTTTAGAATGAAATTCCTTGTCACCTCCTCCCCAAGTAAGGGAACACTCGACTAATTTTTTGGAAATATCTTGATCTAAAGGAAAATACGTAATATTCGGATCAGTTCCATTTCGAATAGACGCAAAATATGTTTCGAGTTGATTTGATAATATTACAGTTTTCTCAGCTAGGAATCTTCTGCTGGTCTCTACATCTTTTTGATGATTAAAATATAAACTGCCCTCAACAAAACCTCCGAAATACAATCCTGTAGTACAGTGAAGAGCGTAATCCTTGAAGAAATTTGTGAAATGAAGACTTTGAAACATGTGCTCAAAGTTATCAGGAGCTACTTCTTCAGGAAGAGCTCTTCTCAATGATTGGACAAATGAAGTATCTAACTCAAAATATCCTAGTTTATCAATATCGACTTGAAATAACACATAACAGATTCGAAAAGTTAGTTTCAGATAATTCATTAAACTCCATTTTGCATTCTCATCATAAACAATGTCGATGGTAATCTGTTTTAATTCCTTCAATGAACAGGGATTAGGGATCTCAATTTCGAAGTTTCCGATTTTAACACTCTTCTTTGGCCCAATTCCTAGAATGCGCTTTCGTATGTCCATGGAATGCCTGGAATAGCCAAGACCTAGTGATTTAAATTCAAGATTTATCGTTATTAGCGCTACACCAAACAAACGAATTACCCAATCAGATTCTTCCTGAGTCATTTTGAAAGGGTGCAGATTATTCTGAACATCCATCAAATTCAACTTCAGATCAACTTCAGACCTTCAGATTTTTCCTTTGGTAAGTTGTATACCAAAGGAAAAATCTGAAGGTCATCATCGGGACTAATGTTTTCCGAGAGCATCGAGTATATTTCATTTCCACTTTTTGCAAAGAAACTTTCTTTTATAAAGTTTTTCCAAAAAGCATAATAAATTCCTAAATCAATATTTTCCAGATTTATTGCCTTTGATTCTATAAGATATCTTTTATTACTAAAGAGTATTCGTACAGCTTCAACACCAATTTGATCGCCAGATTCCATCATCAGATTGATCATGGCATCGAACAAGTTGAGAGGTTGTCTCGTACCGTCTGGTAAGATCTTCCAGTCTCCTTCCTGCGCCATTTCATTGCGCTCATCCAAATTCTCAATGAACACAACGAGTGCTTCGATAGAAAAGTGAGCTCGAGTCAAAATATTACATATTTTCTTAATAGATTTTGATTTCTCTTCAAATTTATGTGCGAGATGCATTGCATGTGTAACTACGATGAGCACATTAGGATGGTGGGAATCGATTACATTTAATTTATTTAGAGCATTAAGCATCTTAGAAAAACTAGAGTTCGTTCCTTCCAGTCGATTATCCAAAGCAGACACAACGATAAGTACAATGTTCGGATAGATGTCATCAGCCGCCGAGGTAGAACCTATTTCAGGGTGCTTTTTAATAAAATATGAAATTTTTGCTAAATTTTCTGCGTCAGCATCTTCTCCCTCTGTATCTTCAAACCCTGGATTATCAATAAATCCTATATTCAAGCCTTCTTCAAAGTACGAAGATTTCACAGAACAACCATACTCGGTACCTAGCCTGGTTTTAGATCTACTTTCGCTTGTTGGAATAACTTCAGTGTTAAATAAATAGTTTAGAGTGGTGGATTTTCCATTTCCAGACTTTCCATACAAAAATACAGTAGCTTGTTTTATTGACCTGTGAGCTAACTTATTGCGATGCTGTAGTTGTTTCCGAATCGAGTGTAGTTGTCCTTTAAAACTCTCTAACGCATATTTTTCCTTACATGTCACTAGGGGGTATGCTTCAGCCATTTGAGTTGCAAGTACCACGAGTATCTACCTTTCTGTCATCGGAAATAAAATTTAAAGATCAGTAAACATGCATGAAGAAAGTTTGATATTTTGGATTATTTTATACAGTCGACTCCGCTTAATAGGGTCACTATTTGATCGGGTTAACCAGGGATTCCAGAACTAGCAATAAAAAAGTTGAACTTGCCGAAAGAAATAACTTTTATGATAGTGTACAACAATAAAAAATGTCATGTGAATATGTTTACACCTTTATATACATCTCAAATCTATATCATAATTGTTTGTCTAGCTTTGTTTACAATATATATTAATCAAATAAATCTTAAAATTGTAATAGAAATAAATTTTAAACAATTGACCTGTTGTTGTTATTTAAAAGGGTGTAGATTCCAAATATCATATTTAGATCTTATATTGATAAGCGCGCTTCGCTTGATTGCTTGCGCTACACGGCTGGCGGACACAAAGTGTACGCCAGAGGCGGAAATCGCACGCCGGTCACGACATAAGGCATCCCTTATACTAAGAGCCGCACTAAAATAATTAGCACCTGGGAAAAATTCTCACTCAACTTAAATATGGTACTGGCATTCATAATAATCGCAAAATTATGAACGAATGTTGGGGTAGTAACAAATCCTGTATCAATTATCGCATTACTACACTCACAAATAGAGATACATTCGAACTTGTCTATAAATTCCACCCAAGGGACCGATCAAAATGGCCATTATACACATATAGTGACCAGAATAGATAGTGTGAGATTGTAACGATGCGATGCAGTGGCAATATCTCTATGTACTGGTTATCACTGATGATTATAGACAGTATTAAGGCCCTGAAGGGACCGAAAAAGGGTGCCCACTGTTCAGGTTGAGCACGTGACTATGATACACGTAGGAAATCGGACAGGACTGTTCTTAGGTGGCAGCTATGTCCAAGTGATAATTATACAGAGGTGGTCGTTAGAGCAGGTCCGACAGTACATCACAATTCTTGATGATAACAAACACAACCTTTTCATTCGTCTCTCGATCATGTAAAATATATATAACAATGATAGTACACAGCTAAATCTGTCAATATAATAGCCCAATATACTAACCAAATAATAATAATGATAATAAGACAAACCTAATTCGCTCAGCGATCTATTTTTAGAAAAGCTCAGTGATCTATTTTTAGAAAAGGACAATGATGGAAAATTGACCATATGTTTATTTTTAGGCGGCTGTTGTGTAAGTATATATATTAATAAAGAGAGGTCATTGTACCTGGTTTTACTGTATTATAAAAAACACATTAATTCAATATTAATACTAGGCATAATAATTTATATATATGAATAAAAGTGAGATAAAGTACATCATGCTAAATATGCCTATAACTAGTCTCAGGATTAAGTTACCAACGACACAATTGTACTGTGCAATCAATCATGCTATTGCACTGATAAGCATACGTTTATCTGAGTTAAATATTATCTCTACGCTAAGTTGACTTATTCATGAATAACAATTGGATTATTCTTTATATTTTAATCAATAATTCACAAAAGAGTATTTAGTATTTTTTTCAAGGGGTGCTAAGAATTATCATATGTGTATATTATGTACAGCTTTTCAATTGATTTTGAATAGAAATGATTCTATATTTTAGAATTTCATCCTGGAAATTAGTATACAGGTATCTGTTCAGATGAATATTGAAATTTAGTGAAAATCGTTGTATTCAGTTATATTAAATAGGAGTAAACAAGAAAATTATCATTAGCATAAAATGGAGAGGATAAGTAAAAAATAGTTCAGTTTAGTCCTAGTATCTAAAATTCTTCAAAATTAGTTATACTACGTAGTGTATTATGTTTTGGCATTACAAGATAGTACAATAACTTTGAGCTCGATTACTCGCTTCAATTCGTGTCATAATCTGATCTTCCACCTGAAATGAAATATCAGAACCCAACTCCATCCCCAGCTTTACACTGTTGAAAGAGCCTTCAAACTGCAGATCAGATAGGTCTGTATGTTTCTTAGTTGTAATATTACTAAATTCACGAGAATAGAAACGGATATTTTGATTGCGAGAGCTTGATAGGACATTGTATAAAGATGTGGAGTTTATCATTTTAGGATCTAAGCAAATTATATTTTCCCCAAATGAATTTATCCAATTATTCCAATTTATAACAGTTATGTCAAGAAGTGTATTTGAAAGGAACATCTCTTTCCCTCCGCTCCAAATGAGATCACAGTATCTCAAATCGCTAGATATGTCCTTGTCTATTTGCAGAACTTTATTCGGATCAGTCTCTTTTCGAATGCAAGCAAAGAATTGATTAAGTTGGGTTAATATCTCAGTACTTTTCACAGCAAGGAATTTCTTGCTAGTTTCTTCATCTCTTTTGGGATTAAAATAGATGCTTCCTTCAACAAAACCTCCAAAATATAATCCTGTAGTACAGGAGAAGGTGTAATCATTTACGAACTTGGTGAAATTTTGATTTTCAAACTTGTATTGCATATCATCAGGGTCTACTCCTTTAGGAAGAGATGTCCCTAATGCACTAATAAGTCCTTGGTTTAACTCAAAATTTTCGAGTTTATCATTATCAATATCAACTTGAAACAACACATAGTAGATTCGAAATGTTATTTTCAGATATCTCATTAGACACCATTTTGTATTTTCATCATAGACAATGTTTATAACTATTTTTCTGAGATCTGCAACTGAGCAAAATTCAGGAATTTCCATTGAATAGTTTCCACTATTCAAACTCTTCAAAGGACCAATCTCTAGAATGCGATTTCGTTTCTCCTTGTATTGTCTGGAATAGCCGAGACCTAGTGAACTAAAATTAAGATTCAGTTTTATCCGTGAAACTTCAAACAAATGAACAAGTCAATCAGTTTCTTTATCAGTAAGCTGGTATGGATGTATCTTTTGTTGGACTTTAATCAGATTTAGATTTCTGAGATGGATAGGCTCAGTGAGATTGATTTTATATAAATTATATACTAAAGGAAAGATCTGAATGTCATCAGAACCAATATGCTTCGAGAGAGCTGAATAAATTTTATTTTCTGTTGAGTCAAAAAATGTTTCATCAATTAATTGTTTCCATTTGGTATAATCAGTTTCAGGTAGATCTTGAGGGGTGACTTCATTCATTTCATGACTGCTAAGATTAGTAAAGAGTAGTCGAACTGCTTCAACACCAATTTCATCCCCAGATTGTTTCATCAAGTGAATCATAGCATTAAACAAGTTGAGAGGTTGTCTCGTACCGTCTGGTAATATCTTCCAGTCTCCTTCTTTTTTCATCTTCTTTCTTTTATCCAAATTCTCAATGAAGACCACAGGTACTTCAATTGAGAGATGAGCTCTAGCCAAAACTTTACAAATCTTTTCAATTTGTTTTGAATTTTCATCATATTCCTCATTAATGAACCGCATAGCATGTGTCACGACAATGACAACATTAGGATGAAGCCTATCAACAACATTCAGCTTAGATAGAACATGGAGCATTTTAGAAAACATTGAATGAATCCCTGAAATTCTATTGTCTTCAGCTGACACAGCAATTAGTACAATGCTTGGAAATGTTTCGAGTGGAGAAAATTTTGAGTCAATGAAATGTGATAAGTTTCCTGCTTCTCTTCCATGTGTTTCTCCAAACCCGGGAGTATCAATAAAACTCATTGTTAACTCACTAAGAAAAACTGAATTTTTTACAGAACACGCATATTCAGTAACAACTTGGGTTCCAGACGAAAATTCACTCGTTCCTACAATATTTGTGTTAAACAAATAATTTATGGTTGTAGATTTTCCAGCTCCTGACTTGCCATATAAAAATACAGTTGCTTCCTTGTCTGATGGTTGAGCTTGCCTGGTTCGAAATTGCATTTGTTCCTTTATTGCTTCAAAGTAAGGGAATTGTTCAAAGTTCTCCGAGGGTTCTTCTGTACAAGGTTGAAATGAATTATCGGGAAAAGCTTCTGCCATATGAGAATCTCAAATAATTAAACTAGAGGTATGAAACTGAAAGCAATGAACAGTAATTTGACTATAAAGCATTATGTGTCTTATGTCTATCAGTGCTTAATTTTGGGGCCAGATTCTAACCCACCTGGGCAAATGTTTGGGTGTGCTAATAAAAATTATAATATTTTATCGAAAATTATTTTCAAATTACATTTCAATTAGCAAAAAATCCAGGGACGCTACTCATTATCCGGTAACTTATGTTCAGGAGACAAAATGTCTATGTGACGAATTGTCCGTCAATGATTTAACCAATCCATGGTCCCTTTTTTGGTGAGTGCCATTGCCTTGTATATAGAATGCTATGCACAACCTTACTGAGTTCTTCATGGGCATGCCTAATTTACGGGACGGGACGGAATAGTCCCGTAAAATCTAGATGCATAATTTACGGGACGGGATACCGTCCCGTAAATAAGGCATGCCCGTTCTTCTGTTCAGTGGTTTGAGAACCAGCTCAAGTATACAGGGGTAAGGATACCATAGGTTTAATAACTGTAATAGAAATACCAAACAGTATGGGAAATTAGTGAATAATAAAGTCGAGAATATATATATGAGCTCTAAGGCCACTAACTAGATGTTACCTAGGTGGGCTTCTCTCACTATTTAGGTCTATGGAACTAAGGTAGGATGATATCCTAAACATTTCATCTTTTCCAATAGTTGGAGTTGGAGAATTGATCATTGAATCACTGGTTCATAGTGTTCATGCAAATTCTTTATAATAGAGTGTTGATTTTGTTACTTTACTAGCTCTAAGAAATATTATGCAACAGTCCTATTTTGCTAGACTATATATACTTGGTATCCCGGTCATTTGTGGGGTATATACCTGGATGGCGACTTCTTGATAGTTTTTCCACCAGTTTTTCTTCATAATTTTTTTTTTGGGAATACCGAAAGTAGTGAATAATGAATTTAGACAAAAAGTGTAAATCAATTAACAGCAAACGAAATTCCAAAACAATTTTTGACCGATACACATTGATACACTTTAAAAATTCAATGCAACAGAAAAAGTTGTACCACTGTGGTACATTTAGCTAGTCTAAGGGTAACACTGTAAATGGACAGAAACACAATTTCAAAAGAAGCCTCGTTTTCGGTGAAGGACTATGTTATTACAGTAGAGTGCGAGTAATCTGGATCACGTAACTCAGAAATGTATCTTGTTTAGCCGCGCTGCAGATTTACATGCACTTCAGTTGAATAACTATATAAAATTGAATATATAAAATTGACGAAATTTGGTGTAATTTTAACTTTAAAACACTATGACTGTTGATCTTTGTGGTCATTTTGGTCCCCAAAAGCCCTTTATCGAGACTTGGGGTGTTCTGGTAATACTGGTATATACATTAATTAAGTTTAACAGGCTTTCGCTGAAAACAAGGCCATTTTTGAATTTCAAAAATATGTCTAATTTACTGAGTGTTATCCCGCTTATGATGGCTATCAATATAAATTATGTTCCTATTAAATGATATTCCTGATTTAACATTATAAATCATATGTAGCTTGGCCAACTATATTTACTTCGGGCCGCAACTGCTTCATACCATTTAGTGGCGGGACGCAATACAGGGGCGTGCACTCGGGATGGGTATGGATAGAGGCATTTTGGACAATTTATTATACTATAACGAATGATAAAATAAAGCAATCATGGCGCGAATAATACTTGTGGAAGAAAACGAGATGCATGATATGGAAAAATTTGGAGAATTCGTCTAAAAGTGGGTAAAAAAGGGGGAGATTGAAGCAGGCAACGCGGGCCGCCTGTTGGACAGCGCTGATCTACAATATTACACTTAAGTCCAGATAAACGCGATATAAAATGGTTTGTTTCTAGGTTTGGTACAAATCTACCAAGCAGATCTTCAGGATGGAGGAACGTATGTACTTGCACACCGTCCATGCCAATGTGGAATCTCATTATCTTTAAGAACCTTTCTAAAAATTAGGATAAGTAAATAAAATACATGGAATAATGTAAAAATAATGTAAATATATAATGGAAGGTAACTAAAGTCGCAATTCTCAAAGTGGGGGAGGCAAAATAAATGTTATAATAAATTCAAGATTCAAAAATACTTCTAATACCAATTGGTTACATGTAACATACACTACCAAGGTTTAGCACGTTCAGTTGCTTCTACTCGTGTCAAGACAGGCTCTTCTTGGAAAAAATTCTTATCTGTCAGAGATATGAAGTCGAGAGGATATTGAAAGTTGAGATCAGTTAGACCAGTTTGTTCATTAGTTTTGATAGGGTTCAGTTCTGTAGCATAAGAAAGGATTTTCTCATCAAGGGAACATGACAAAATATCACCAATAAATGCCGAATTAACTATTTTCTCAATACAAATAGTATTTTCTTCGATAGAATTTGTCCAACTCTTCCATTTATCAACAGTTATATCAAGAATTGATTTAATATGGCAGTACTTGGTACCACCTGAACAAGTAAGAGGACATCTAACCAATTTAATGATATATATCTTGTAAGAAATGCTCTCTGTTTGGATCTTTTCCATCTTCAATACAGCAGAATATGATTTCAAGTTGCTTCCTTAACGTTTTTGTTTTCTCATCGAGGAATGCTTTACTAGTCTTTTCATCTTTTTGAGGATTACAATATAACTCTCCTTCAATGCAGCCTCCGAAGTACAATCCTGTAATACAATGTAAAGCATAATCTTTAATGAAACTTGTAAAAGTAGGGGTTTCAAATTTGTACTCTAAACTATCAGCTCCTTCGGGAAGGGATTCTATTAATTTGTTAACAAATCTATCATCAAGAGCAAACTTTCCGATATCATTGATCTCGACCTGAAATAATACATAACAGATTCGAAAGGTTAGTTTTAAGTATTTCATTAGGAACCATCTTACATCTGCGTCACAAACGATGTCAATAGTAACTTGCCTGAGCTATTTTGCAATGCAATATTCAGGAATCTCAATTTCATAGTTCCCAAGTTTCCTATCCTTAAAGGGACGAATTGTTAGGATTTGATTTCGTGTGTCTCTGAATTGTCTGGAATATCCCATACCTAGTGATTTGAAATCAAGTTTTATTTTTATTCGAGATACTTGAAATAAATGGACTAACCATTCTTTTTCTTCATCAGTAAGTTGGAAAGGATACAGAGAATTTTTGATCTTCAATAAATCCATAGTTTTAAGCGTTAAGAGATCGATATGTTTAATTTTCTGTAAATTATAAACCAAAGGAAAAATTTTAAAGGAATCTGAATTAATTGCATCCATAAGAATTGAATAGATTTCATTGTCTTTCCTTATGAAGTATTTTTCATTTACAATTCCTTCCCACTTAGTAATACTATTACGCTTTAGATCAAGACGATTGGTCCTAATTGGTTCAATATTGCATTTCCTAGATATACTAAATAGTAACCTCACAGCTTCAATACCGATTTCATCTCCAGATTGTTTCATTAAGTGAATCATAGCTTGGAACAAGTTGAGAGGTTGTCTCTTACCGTCTGGTAGAATACGCCAGTCTCCTTCTTTTTCCATCTCCTCTCTCCTATCCAAATTCTCAATGAACACCACAGGTACTTCAAAAGAAAAATGAGCCTGAGTTAAATTTCTACATACTTCTTTAATCCATTTTGTTCCTTCAGCGTATTTAACTCTCGAAAAGTGCATTGCATGTGTCACTGCAATCACTACATTAGGATGGAATTTATCAACTACGTTCAGTTTAGAAAGTACATGAAGCATCCTGGAGAAAGTAGAATAGATCCCACACAATCTATTATCTGCAGCTGAAAGAACGATGAGAACAATGTTAGGATAAATCCGAACTTGGTGTTTAGAATTCCCTAACTCAGGGTGTGTATCGATAAAATGCGATATCTTTGCCAAATTTTCAACATCAGCATCTTCTCCTCCTGTATCACCAAACCCTGGAGTATCAATAAAACTTACGTTCAAAACCTTTTCAGACAAGAGAGAACTCTTCACAGTACAACGATACTCAGTGACCTCTCGCGTTATAGACCCCCCTCTCTTGGCTTGAATAATATCTGTATCAAACAAGTAGTTTAAAGTGGAAGATTTTCCATCCCCTGATTTTCCATATAAAAATATAGTCGTTTGATTACTTGATCTTTGTGCGGCCTTACTTCGATATTGCATTTGTGCCAAGACAGAGTCAATATATTTTGCAAAATTCTTTGTAGATTGTTGTTCTCCTAATTGGGGTTGAACGGGATTAGCTTCTGCCAACTAAATGAAGAAAAAATTACACTCTCCAAATAAATTATTTTTTGCTGAGCAATTTAAATTGCAAATAATTATTACGAGGGTCACTCGACAAGTTTTGAGCCTGAGTAGTTGCTTCCATTTGATTGTGTTGAAAATTCCTAGGATTATTCATCTACCTATTGTTATCTTTGGCCTTGAGTTTGATTTCAATCGGACAATTTTCTAAAATATTATGCCACATATAATGGAGTGTCCTTGTGGACTCCGACACATTTGCAAGCCATTTCCTATGGAATTTTATTTATTCTCTTTATGGAAAAAATGATAGTTGGGAACAAACTTTTGATAATTCAATATTATCAATGATGCGATATATTCACAATCCGGGGGGATTCTATGATTATCATATTTAAATTTCGTTTGCAAAACTTAAATAAATTTTCAAAGATATCCCAATTCAACACTTGTGGTTGTGTTTTCATAGATGCTAATACAAAATATCTTAGACAATTTCTTCAAAAGGTAAAGTTAAGTCAGGTGCTATCTTTCTTGCCTACTGATAGCCGAGGTTCTCTGTAAATATACTGTCATATACATACACACATGCTGCATGCATCTGTCAACAACTATCAGTAGGTTTAGCACCTCACCCAGATTATGAACCAACTGAGACATACGTATTAGCAAGGATTCGAGAGAATATAAATCTACTCTTTACTTTATCTAATTTTCTGCTAGTTCTGCACTGATTTCATTATTAATACTACAGGGTGTTTCATTGATTACACACAAAAGTAAATTGCTTTCATTTCATTTGTGATCGAGATAATTTAGTTATTTGCTTTTGAAAGGAAATCCTTTGACATTTATGAAAAACAATGAAGCAAACCGTTGGAATAAAAGTCAATTATTTCAAAACATCATTAATATAGAATAACTCATTTCCGATTTAGTCATTTTGGGCGGGTAAACCTTAGAAGTGTGGGGTAATCTTGAATAGGACTGATTTTTATGGTAGAATTCCACCATCTTGATCTTCTTTTGTTTGTCATCTAGCTTGTCCATTTTGATGTCACACAAATGTCAGAGGGTGTTAAACAACATCGTAAAAGGGGAAGATGATTAGTAAAATATTTACCTAGTAATTTCAAATTATTTTCGTGATACAATCGCTGAAACACCCTGTACGTATAACCGTTAGAATGACAACTCAGGAACTAGTCCAGGATCAATCGAAAAAATATTTTAAAACCCACAAGACAAATTCCACAAGGCCAAAATATCATTCAAGCTAGTCAAAACCATCCCTAACAAAAAATAATCGGGAGACAATTCTTTGGCCTCCGATGTCCGAAAATCCAATTCTTAATAGAATTCTCTTTGGAATTGTTTAGAATTGGTGATTTCAACCAATTATAGATATTCTATGCTAATAAAATGTCCGAAAAGACTCAAAATATAGCAACATAGTAGAAAATATTTCCAAATCGGACATCCGTTCAAAAGTTATAACCAAATGATCACACTGTTCGGACAAAATTTTCCCATTTAGTGGTCCGTTGAAATACCATGAATTTAAAACTATAATTGTTAGAGCTTAGCTTTAGTGATTAAATCTGTAGAAAGTTTCCTATACCATGATATATTATATCAAATATTTTCTAAAAGCTAAAGATTTCATAATCTCATACAATGTTGAATAATTATTAAACAATAGAGAGACACAACTAACTTTTTCATTTGAAGCTCCCTTTACTTCATCCAACTTTGAGCGTGAGTTTCTGTTTGATTGTACTGTTGGTTTAATTCCTGTAAGGAGGTGTTAAGGTATATATACTCCAAAATAAATTTATTAATGAAATTGATCGCAGCTCACCATAACGTGGTTTTCGCGTATCGTCTCGACCAGCTAGCTTGATTGTAACTTGATATGAGGGATCTCTCCTCTCAACTTTGAAAGGTGTCACTTCAAACACTCCCAAATTTCCTAAGTTGAGAGATCCTTCATGCCCTTACCTCCATGACACAATCGCACTTGAAACAGACTTTACTTGCATTTCCTAATCCCTTCGCATCCTCTGTAATAAATGTAAACATTTCGCCGTTTTTATCGAAAAAGTAGATCTCTCTTTCTCTGATCCGCTCTACAGCTCCTGCGAACCATGTCATGGTGACAGAGGTCTTACTATCCAAGTAGCTTGTAACAGATGAAGAGGCTAGACAAAAAAACATATGTACAAATTCATTATTTTAAACAATTGCTGACTCAAATTTTTTATTTCTTGTTCATCTACTATGTATGTACTACGTAACAATATATTATTATGCTAGGCAAGTAGTGAACACTACTGAGCGTAATGGAATCAGTTGTCAATAGGAAATACCTAAATAAATTCGATTACCTGAAATGCTTTGAAACTTCTGTACATTCTTTAATGATATCTTTTCTTTCTCTAAATCACTAACTACAGTCTGTAAATGTAGAAGTTCAGCTTCTTTGGTAGTTAATTTCATTTCCAATTCTTCAATTCTTTTCAGTTTGACAATATTGTCTTGATTCTTCACTTCTGCAGTCTTTAGTTTTCCTTTAACAACTTCGTTCTCCTTCTTTAGACGTTGAATTTCTGCCTTAGACTGTTTGAGCTGAGAAATACAAAAATAGAACATTATAAAGCTAGTAATTAATAACCATATTCCAATAGGAGTGGCCGGGTGCGTGCTCAACTTTCCAAATATTAAAATCCAAGAAGAATAAAAGTTATAACGGCCCATAAACAGACCACCACTCCTCTTCAGTTACATCATATCACAAAATATACCCTCCTCCTTCAAAGTTACGTAACGCTAAAACCATTTCATTCAATACACTCTCTATGATTTATGCATTTTAGCAAGGAAAATCAATCTATTATTCAGTATTTTCTCTCTAATACTACGTTACGTAAAGCATATAATTAAATTCCCTAACCTGCTATGTCACACCCTGTCATGCTTCACCTGATACCCCTCTCCCTTAGAAGCGTTACGTAACGTTTGAACAGCTCATAATTATATAAATGTAATAAGAACGACATGAATGATAAACTCAGAACAAACGAACCTGTTCTACCATGACTCTTTTCTCTTCATTTGGATGTGAGATAGCATCATTAGCTTGTACTGTCTGTCTTGCATCACAGTTAGATGAGACAATTCTACAAACTCTCTCAATTGCTCCATAATTTCTCCTTACTTGGGGGTACGCGTAAAGTTCAAAAAATAGCCAGGGGGTACGCTGGGAAAAAAGTTTGAAGACCACTGCTCTATAGTATGGTCTCTCAACTTTGGGAATCAGTGGAGCGGTGACAATTTGGACCCATGATGGCGTTGAAGAAAAACTTCTAAATTCATGGTTAACGAGTTATTAAACAAATTACGGAATGTAGGCAATATGCTAAATTGTCTAAATACTCATAAATTGAATTTAGATATAGAAATTATATTTTACATCAAGCCATTCATAGCTTGGTTCAATCAAAAAATATATCAAAAACAGGGTCTGAATATAACTAAACTTGTCATAAATACACCTATTGCACAATAATATGATGACTAATCAAAACTTTTGCAACGGAAATGGGTACTACGACATCCTACTTATATATGTTAGTTATACATTCTTAAGTTCTACTTTGTGTCATTACTGATTTTTTTGGCAGATCGTGTATTACTTATAGTTTAACCATTTTCTACAGTATCTCAGGATTTACTACTAATAATTAGCAAATACGCATAAGAATTTCAACTGTGGCACTTTATGATACTAACATCATCATCTACTGACATGTAGTACAAGGCTGCAAATGTAGAAATATTTAACCTTGAATTGGTATAGTTCAGTTGAAAACCTTTCGAACTTAAAGAAAACATATTTGAAGTCAAATCTAGCGTATCTGCTGCTGAATAGATGTTATAGGTTTAATCATTAGTATTTGAATGAGAAATAATGAGTAATAAGTACAGTTGAGTGAAATTATGAGGCACTTATATAGCAGGAACCATGGATGTACAACTTGAGTGATTAAGTTACACACGCACCATGACTTCATAACTTTCCGGGAATAATTAATATAGAAACGAAATCTCAATAATGAAAAAAGGGAAAATAATGGATATATTTCAAATTTCACATTTAGAGAGCTCTAAAATTCCCCAACTATGTACTGTGTCAGATATTAATATTTTGCGTCCTTCAATTCACTTACTAGAGCAGCACTATCAGTCTGTTCACAGACAAGTTTTTATTTACATATGTACCCATGTTTCGATATCTATGAAAAATGAGTGTTAGTAAGTAACCATTGAATGAACTTAATAAGGTATTTGCAGGGTGTATAATTGAAAAGAAAGTGTTCACTAGTCTTGCAATTCAAATGAGTGAAGAACGTTTGCTGTATTGAACTTAAGTTGTCGCGATAAAGTCTATAATTCACGTTTTAAGAGGAATTAGAAAATTTGAAGAATTGTTATTTCAATTCCAGGTCGACGCCATTAAAAATAGTTTGTTCTAAGTTTAGTAAAACTCTGCTCAGCAGATCATCAGGATGGAAGAATGGAAGAAACGTCTTACACTCTCCATGCCATTCAATGAGATATCTTGCCATTTCTAATAATAGGAACTGCTCTAAAAATTAAGTTAATAAAATACAGGGAATAATGTAAAACAATGTAAATATATAATGGAAGGTTACTACTCGTAAATCCTACTAAAAAATATAAACATTCAGTAAAATGGGGGAAAGTCAATATTATAGTTAATTCAAGATTCTAAAGTCATTCTAATACCAGCAGGTTTGGCGTTATATACTATATGATAGCACACATGGTTTTGGCATGATCAGTTGCTTCTACTCGTGTCAAGACCGGCTCCTCTTGCAAAAAATTCGTATCTGTCAGAGATATGAAGTCGAGAGGATTTTGAAAGTTGAGATCAGTTAAACCATTATCTATATCATACCGATCGACAAAAATCTCAGCGACCTACATAAATCATAACCTTCAAAAAGTGTACAAACATTCAGTAAAAACATGGGGAAAGTCAATATTATAGTGAATTCAAAAGTCTAAAATACTTTAGTACATTAGTTACATGTATCCTACTACATTACAGAACACAAAGGTTTCGCACGATCAGTTGCTTGTACTCGTGTTAGGAGAGGCTCTTCCGCATAGGAAGATTGGAAAGAATTAGTATCATTCAAAGATATAGATTCGAGAGAGTTTTGAAAGTTGAGATCAGTTAATCCAGTTTGCTTTTCAGTTTTGATTGGTTTAAGTTCCTTAGCATAAGAAAGTTTTTTCTCATCAGGGGAACTTGATAAAATATCGCCAATGAATGTCGAATTTACCATTCTCTCAATACAAATAGGTTTATTCTCAATAGAATTTGTCCAACTGTTCCATTTATTAAAATTTATATCAAGAATGGATTTGACATGATACTCCTTGGCACCACCTGAATATCTAACTGAACATTTGACTAATTTACCAATAGTTTCCTTTTCATTTAGAAAATGCTCTCTGTTTAGATCAATTCCATCTTGAAAACAGCCGAAGATAATTTCAAGTTGCTTCCTTAATGTTATTGTTCTCTCAGCGAGGAATGCTTTACTAGTCTTTTCATCTTTTTGAGGATTAAAATATAACTCTCCTTCAATGCAGCCTCCGAAATACAATCCTGTAATGCAGTGTAAAGCATAATCTTTAATGAAACTTGTGAAATTTGGGTTTTCAAATTTGTACTCTAAAGTACTAGCTCCTTCGGGAAGAGATTTCTCTAATTTTTTGACAAAAGTATCATTAAGAGCAAATTTTCCGATATCACTGATCTCGACTTGAAATAATACATAACAGATTCGAAAGGTTAGTTTTAAATATTTCATCAGAAACCATTTTGCATCTTCGTCATAAACAATGTCAATAGTAACCTGTCTAAGTTCTTTAGCCGTACAATATCCAGGAACTTCAATTACATAGTTCCCAATTTTCCTTTTTTCTAAGGGACAAATTATTAGGATTTGCTTTCGTTTGTCTTTGAATTGTCTAGAATATCCCACACCTAGTGATCTAAAATCAAGTTTTATTTTCATTTGAGATACTTGAAGTAACTGGACTAACCAATCTCTTTCTTCATCAGTAAGTTGGAAAGGATAGAGGGAATATTTGATCGCCAACAAATCCATAGTTTTAAGCGTTAAGAGATTAATATGTTCAATTTTCTGTAAATTGTAAACCAAAGGAAAAATTCTAAAGTTGTCAGAATTTTTTTTTTTCGTAAGAATTGAATAGATAGCATTATCCATGTCGAAAAATTTGTTGTTTACATCTTTTTTCCATTGGGTACTACTACGCTTTAGATCAAGATTTTGAGGAGTGCATCTAATTGGTTCAATATTACATTTCCTAGACACGCTGAACAGTAATCTAACAGATTCAATACCGATTTCATCTCCAGAATGTTTCATCAAGTGAGTCATTGCATCAAACAAGTTAAGAGGTTGTCTGGTACCGTCTGGTAGAATATGCCAGTCTCCTTCTTGCTCTATTTTTTTCTTTTTGGCCAAATTCTCAATGAATACCACAGGTACTTCAATAGAAAAATGAGCTCGAGTCAAAATTCGACATATCTCTTCAATATGTTTCGTTTCCTCATCAAATTCATCTCCCGTAAGGTACATTGCATGTGTCACTGCAATCACTACATTTGGATGGAATTTATCAACCACATTCAGTTTAGATAGGACATGAAGCATCTTGGAGAAAGTAGAATAGATCCCAGACAATCTATCATTTGTAGCTGAAATAACGATGAGAACAATGTTAGGATAAACCCAATCTGGATCTACTTCGAAATACCCTAACTCAGGGTGTGCATCGATAAAATGCGATATTTTTGCTAAATTTTCAACATCAGCTTCTTCTCCGTCTGTATCACCAAACCCTGGAGTATCAATAAAACATACGTTCAAAACATCTTCAGATATGAGTGAACTCTTTACAGTACAACGATATTCAGTGACCTTTCGAGTTATAGAATCTCCTCTATTGGCTGGAATAATATTCGTATCAAATAGGTATTTTAAAGTGGAAGATTTTCCATCTCCCGACTGTCCATATAAGAATATAGTCGCTTGATTACATGATCTATGTGCGGCCTTACTTCGATATTGCATTTGTGCCAATACAGAATCAATATATCTAGCAAAATTATCTGCTGATTGTTGTTCTCTTAACTGAGGTCGAACGGGATTAGCTTCTGCCATCTAAATTGAACTAAACATGGAGATATAATAGTGTAAGAGTCAAGATTCGGTTTAACCAAATATTATTTGCAAATAATTGATATTTGGTCTGTAACCAAATATCATTATTTGGTATTCGGTTGAGAACCAAATAATTTGATCAACCGAATATTTGGTAAAACAAATAATTTGCATGCTTTGCCAATACAATCACACGTTCTTACATGAGGTGGTCCGAACACAAATAAATCTAATAGGCCTACTTTTACTTGATTATATTTTGTATAAATATTTATAAAATTATAATAGATAAAGGTTTATGCAAAAATAGATTCAAGTATTATTTGTTTTACCAAATTATTCGGTTGACAAAATTATTCGGTTTGACCATTATTCAGTTAACCAAATTATTTGGTCTGACCATTATTCGGTAAAAATGGTATTTGGTTGAAGCGGTTTCAACCTTGATATATACAGTCGAACCTGTTATAACGGCCACTCTGTATAACGGTCACCTGTCTATAGCGGTCACCAATGAACAGTCCCGTCCGAAATTTCATAATATTGACCCTGTGTATAGCGGTCACCTGCTCAACGCGGCCAGCGGCCACCCATTTGCAGTCCCTTGCTGACCCAAAAACTGTGTATAACGGTCATCATCTGTCTATAATGGTCACTACCTGTATATAACGACATCACCTTTTTCACCTTTTTATGTGTTTATGACAGGACCTGTTACTAACGATAAACAAGTGTCATTATATTACTTCAAGTAATATATTTCTAAAAACTTGATATTCATTTCACTACGTTGATACCTTTTGGGGATTAAGACAATCACCTGTATATAACGGCCACCTGTGTATAACGGCCATTTTTGTCCAGTCCCTTGGGTGGCCGTTATATACAGGTTCCACTGTATATATATATATATATATATATATATATATATATATATATATATATATATATATATATAAATGGATTGGCCTGCGTATAGCCCATAAACCTATGGGCCTGGATAAAAATACAGCTTAATTTGAAATCTCCCTGGACTCTTGGCGAGCTTGAGGAGAGTCTTAATGAAGTCTGGGAAAAATTTCAACTGACTTTTTGAGGTCATATTGGGAGTCGATGAAGAAAAGGGTAGTTTTGGTAAACAAGAATAAAGGTCAGAAGATTAAGTACTAGTGGATATTATTTTGTAGTGATGTATGTTTTGCATGTGGTTTCTTCTTAGAAAAGTAAGTTATTACGAATACTTTGTTAGAAAAATACACTTAAACATTTTCCCAATTTCATTGTGTCACACTGTACTATAATGTATAACAGTAAGGATGCGCCGGTCAATGAGGCAGTCGCTTTGGAGGCGCTCTGTCGAGAGTGACATTTTCTTTTGTTTAACACATTTAAGTTAATGTATTTGAAATAGGAATAACTATAGGGTGAAGCAAGGCTGGATTCGGTTAACCGGTTAACCAGCTAACCGCCGTCAATCACGGTTAATGGTTAAGAAAATTTTGGATCGGTTAGCCGATCTGCTTTATTTTCTAAATATTTAGACTAATTTCATAGTTTTTCGATGAAGATTCTGAATATTACTTCTAAAATTTTCAAACCAAATAGTATATTTCGAGACCACTGAAGATTGTAAATTTTTCAATATCAGGTTAAATATTAGTCGACAAATCCATATTTATACTAATTAATATTGACATCTGTTAACCGGTTAACCGCCCTGGAGGAAACCAAAATAACCGACCCTGAATATCGGTTAACCAACCCCAGCCCTGGGTGAAGAAAATGTCGCCAGCATTAAGCATTAATTACGCATCAAAAATTGAAAAATTGCTCTTCTTGCCGTCTCTCGCCCTGGATCTTCCCCTTGTATTGAGAGACAGACGTAGAACGACTTCCATGCTGTAATTCACTAAATCAACCACACAAAAATTGACAAAAACTGATAAAAATAAGACAGTTTGAAAAGGTAGTTTTAGTACATGTAAAAAAGTTCGAACTTCAATGGATTTATAATAAAATACACATAGCTCTAGCTGGACCACTCGCGTCAGTCCGTGTTTTAACATCCAATTTCAGATTGTGGGGTACAGGCGATACTGCGCTAATAGAAGATTGAGAAGAATAGCCTGTCAAATCATTTTTTTCAATTTTTTCATTAAAATGATGAGCAAATGGACTGATCTCTTCATCATGTGATTCTTTTAGTATTTTGTATAGAGGAACGGGTTTGATAATATTATCTAGACAAATACTATTTTGTTGAATGGATTTTTTCCAGTCGTTCAATTTATTCACAGTTATATCGGACAGTCTTTCAGAATGACATTTCTTGCTTCCTCTTCTCCAAGTGATCTTACATTCTTGCAATGCGTTTTTTAGTTTATCGTCGAATTGGGGGGGTATGTCGCGCGGGCTAGTTCCATTATTGATTTGTGTAAGGAAATTTTCGAGTTGCAAAGAGATTTCTTGGCTCTTATCATCGAGAAACATTTTGTTATTTTGCTCGTTTTGTAAAAAAGAAAATTCAAAATTTATATCAATATAGTCACCGAAAGATAATAGTATAATACAATCTTGAGAGTATTCTTCGATGAAAGTATTCCTTCTTTCATGATATTGTTCTGTAAAAAAAGAATTTTTTAACTTGCTGATAAAAGAGGGATCAAATATTTCAATTTTATCAACTTCAACTTGAAATAAGATATAACATATTCGAAACATTAGTTTTGAAGAGTTTGCTCGGAACAAGTTCACTTTTCCTTCATGAACGATGTCAAAAATGGAAAACTTTCCGATTTCTTTTATTGAACATGTTTCAGGAATTTCAACTTCATAGTTTCCAATTTTCATTCTTGTCATGGGACCAAGTTCTAGAATACGTTTTCGACTTTTCTTCAGTATTGTAGAATAACCGCAGCCTAACAGTTCAAAATCAAGTTTTATTTTAATTCGGGATACTTCAAATAGATGGATTAGCCATCCTTTTTCTTCACTAGTAAATTCGTAAGGAAAGAGAATTTTCTGAATATCTGTCATTTGGTAATTAAGAAATTCATTGGGATTGACCAAATGTTTTTTCTGTAAGTTATATATCATAGGAAAAATGTGTAGGCTATCGGAACCAATATACGTAGAAATAATTTCATAAATAATACTTTGTTTCTTTGAAAAGAATTTTTCTTCTATTATTTCTTTCCATTGAGAAGAACAATATTTTAAATCGCTGGGTATACTTATACTGGTTGGACTTACTTTATATTTAGTAGACATATGAAAAAACAGCCGAACAGCTTCAATACCGATTTTATCTCTGGATTGATTCATTAAGTGAATCATAGCATCAAACAAGTTAAGAGGTTGTTTCGTACCGTCTGGTAATATCTTCCAGTCTCCTTCTTGCTCCATTTCTTTCTTTTTATCCAAATTCTCAATGAATACCACAGGTACTTCAATAGAAAAATGAGCTCGAGTCAAAATTCGACATATCTTTTCAATATGTTTCGTTTCTTCATCAAATTCATCTCTCGAAAAGTACATTGCATGTGTCACTGCAATCACTACATTTGGATAGAATTTATCAACTACATTCAGTTTAGATAGGACATGAAGCATCTTGGAAAAAATAGAATATATCCCAGACAATCTATCATCTGAAGCTGAAATAACGACTAGAACAATGTTAGGATAAACTCGAACTTGCTGTTTAGAGTTCCCTAACTCAGGGTGTGTCTCAATGAAATGTGATATTTTAGCCAGGTTTTCAGCATCTTCTCCTTCTGTATCATCAAATCCTGGAGAATCAATAAATCCAATATTTATATTTTTTTCGATTTGTGATAATTCAAGGGAACAGCCGTATTCGGTAACTTCCCGCGTGTCAGACCTTCTTTTTCTTGTAGGAATAATATCTGTACCAAACAAGTGGTTCAGGGTAGAAGATTTTCCATCTCCTGACTTTCCATATAAAAATATAGTCACTTGTGTGGCAGATCGCCGAAGTAACGGTTTCTGGATTTGTTCTACCATGTTGCTCTGAACCCCTGGTGCAAATTCCTCCATTTCAGGATGAATTAAATCCTGGGGATTAGCTTCAGCCATTTGAGTAAATGATATACCTACTAGTAGAAGACAGATAGGCTACAATAATGTAAATATTAGAAATAATTTTTCGATTGAGGACTGCACTGACAAAAGCGGGCTGGTGGAGCTCAAACCTCATTGGAATCGAAGATTATACACAATACAATATTTAGGACTGATCACCTCACTAGACTCACCGAAATAGTCATTAATTCAAAAAGTTCCGGCGGACCTGCTTGAGGGTCAAAGCTATTTCAAACATTTCTCTTAAATTTAAAATAAAAAGATCGAGATTGGGATCGGATCCGTTTTGAAACTATGATATAAATCAAGAATAACAAACGAGCTAAGTGCAGTCTAGGGACCCAGAGTGAAAAGAGAGGACCGGAAATAGGAAACATTATATATATATATACAGTTGACTCCGCTTAATAGGTCCACTGTTTAATCGGGTCAGCCGCTTAATCGGGCCACTTTTGGTAGGACCAGAATAGCTCTCACACATAGAAGCTAATACAAAATATTTTCGGTTAATAGGGTTCTCCGCTTAATCGGGCCAAAATGTCCTCTGACCGATGTGGCCCTATTAAGCGGAGTCGACTGTATATATATATATAGTCCACAACCGAAAACCGGGGTGCATAAGGAAAATATGGTCGTGTTCTATACAAATTACTCTCGGAAGCGGGGCGCTTGTTCAAAAAACCGGGGCGAGTTTGGATGATATTTTTCTTTGCAAAATAATGTTTTTTGTTTGAAACATTCCATTTGTTTATACGTACTTAATGTATGAAGAGTTGTTAAACAGCTTTTATGGGTGTAGGTACCATGATGAATTAGAGTCAAATGACAATTTTTAATGACAACAATGTAATACCAATGAGACAGACTGACTGTTAGTATGTACATACGTATGTACTATACAAGGGCGAAATAACAGGTTCGGCGGGTATATGAGAGCCGTGTCAATTTTTGGAGTGGTCTTACTATAGCATAATTAGTGAGGATGCTAGTTTACACGGAACCATGATTATTTCTCTTAAAATGCTTTGTTTTTGTCACGAACTATACTAACTTGATGCAGTACATCTAATCTCTCGAAAATCGGGGGACTCCCTAAAACCTGGTCCCGACGTACCCCGGTTTTCGGAAGTGGACTGTATATATATATATATATATATAAGCGCTTCGCTTGCTTGCGCTGCGCGGCTGGTGGGAGCCTGGGATTAAATTGATTAATTATAAGGGAGATAAAATCTCTAAATGCATCTGTCCTACGATTATAATCGATATCGCGCGAAAAAATCACTAAATTTGTCAATTTTAAAAATTTTGATGCGTAATAATGACGACATACATACATCCTTACTATTAAAACTCGATTAATCCTTGTGTATATACAGTACCCGGACAAAAGTATTCGACCACCATATAAACCGCCATACAAATAGTATTAAAGTGGGTCTATTCATAAAGGAATATGTACTCAAACTGTAACGAATACTCTATTTTTTATTTCAAAATCGTAAACTAGACATCCTAATTATTCATAATTGATAGCCTCAGCTTAATTACTAACTCTCAAGTTAATAAATATCAACATTTGATACTTGATGCAACTTGTCCTAAGTCACAGCCATTAAATATGATGGCGTTTAGTGACACAAAGTGGCATAGGTTGATAATTTTCTACATAAGAATAAGTAATCGAGTTGAAACTCTCAATTATGAGTAATTAGAATATGCAGATTACGAATTCGAACTAAAAAATAGAGTATTTTCTAACTGTTTAAAGACAAGTTCCTTTTTTAAAAGATCTAATTTAATACTATTTGTATGGAGGTTTAGGTGGTGGTCGAATACTTTTGTCCGGATAGTGTATATATATATATATATATATATATATATATATATATATATATATATATATATACATATATGTAACGAATTGATTGAAGAAACTGCCAGGCGTAGAAAGCTGATTTTTGGCAAGTGAGAGTATTTTGGCTAAGCTATGGCAAGTTCTGAGCTCAGACGAAAATGTCGACTCATCATGGAATTATGACGTCATTGTCAGATTTTTAAAGTCAAGCAATACAGTTATTCGAGCATAACTCAGCCATTATAGGAGATAGAAGGCTGAGATTTTAATAAAATATGTATACTAACATACCTCACATATGATGCAACTATCATCAAAAAATGATGACTCATCACTTTGTTATGACGTCATCATTACTCATCAAAATTTTAAAAATAGATAATTTTGGTGATTTTTCGTGCGATATCGATTATAACAGTAGTACAGGCGTATTTAGGGATTTTATCTCCCTTATAATTAATCAATGTGACCCTAGGCGCCTCTTGCGGACACACAGTGTCCGCCAGCCGCGCAGCGCAAGCAAGCGAAGCGCGCTTATACATACATAAATACATACATACATACATACATACATACATACATACATACATACATACATACATACATACATACATACATACATACATACATACATACATACATACATACATACATACATACATACATACATACATACATACATACATACATACATACATACATACATACATACATACATACATACATACATACATACATACATACATACATACATACATATTAATTGTATACAAGCGCGCTTCGCTTGCTTGCGCTGCGCGGCTGGCGGGCACTTTGTGTCTGTCGGAGGCGCCCTTCGGGCTCCTGGGGTCACATTGATTAATTATTAGGGAGAAAACATCTCTAAATGCGTCTGTCTTACTGCTATAATCGATATCGCACGAAAAATCACCAAATTTGACAATTTTTAAAATTTTGATGCGTAATGATGACGTCATAACAGTGATATCTCGGCGATATGTTATTTTTTGATGATAGTTGTATCATATGTGAAATATATTAATAGTTCTGGTCGAAAAACTGAAATTTTTACAATTTAAAAATATTTGGTGTGAAAAGGAACCTAGTGTCGGAGTAGTGGTTTTGAATACTAGTATTATCTTTTATTCATTTTAAGTATTTAAGTGTTCAGAAAAAAACATACAATGAGCAAGTAGTTTCCAATATCTTCACACAGTAGTGTCTAATCGTTTGCATTGGTGTAGGTTTAGTACAGGGGTGCTCAAACTTTTAAATCTACGGGCCACTTGAAAGACTAGGTTCCGCCTTACGGGCCACAAATCATAGATCGCCTCTAGCTTTAGTTTAATCAATTTTCAAGCTATACTATTTGACCTCATATTGCATTAACAATGGATTCTACTTGTAAATTCAGGTTATTGACTTAAATTATAATCTTTTGAATGGATTCGAATCATTTGATGTCTCTTTTGAAATCAACTATAGTTACCAAATACTGTATTCATACTAGGAACATTGATGCATTTGTAGAGTATCTATGTATAATTATTTCTATATGGTGTTTAGAAAAAACATTTATTATCTGACGATTGAAGTACGTCAATCCACTATATATATATACGTATGAATGATGAAAACAAGCGAATTATCCGCGGGCCACAGCGAATGGTCTCGCGGGCCACCGTTTGAGCACCCTTGGTTTAGTGAGTTAGCATGTGAGAAAATTGACAGGATTGTTGGCGATCTGATTTCGCAGCACCAAAGTATAGTTTAGCTTACCTACACTTGTAATATACTATGATGTATAGTGACCAACTTCTGAAATTAGTGCCTCCCTATACTATATATACCTCATTAACGGGGTTTCAAGAATAACATAAGTGTTTGAAAAAGTTGGAAAAGGCGTTAAATGTCCATCGGTAGAAGAAATATACGAATTTCGATTCGGCATTAAATGACAAAAGAGACATCTTTGAATGTCCAGACAAGGCGTTAAACTCATGATAGTAAGTAACCTTATCATATTTGATCACATATAGTAATATTGTTCTAAATGCATTTTAACAACTTCTGCAGTTAAAGATCTTTGCTATGACGTACCATTTTGGTTCCTTCGTAGTGGTTCCCAACTTGGGTTCCATGGACCCTTAGTGGTCCACAGAGGAGAATTTTGTATTATTGTTAATAGGAGGGGGCTTACAGAATATAGAAATTTGCTATAGGGCGGAGGGGAGATTCTCAACCAAAAAAGGTTGAAGACCTCTGCTCTAAGAGATACTAGGAGTCTGATTTCAGATTCGAAATCTACACATTCAAAATAGTTGAAGAGTTCTAATAAATCGTTCAACCCAATGAATAAAATTATAAACTTGTGGCATAAGAAATAATTCATTGCCATCATGTATAATGGTAAATAAGGACATATGTGGCACAAAATGGCAGTAATTGATAATTTGAAAACATTGGATATACCCATTTGAGTATTAAATGCACATATACAATAATGAAGTGTACAAATACTTCTGTCTGAGTGGTGTAAAAAACGATATTCTAAAGTTAAAATCCCAAATAAGCTACAGTCTGTTTCACAAATATTGAGAATATTCGCTAAATTAATATCAGCTCATCACTTCAGTTTTGAAATTAGTTTTGATAAAAAAAAGGGGATTTCATTTCTATTCGATTTTACCAAATTCAATTCTAAACTTCAAGGCCTCAGAGTAACTTGCGGATTTGGGACTAGGGATGCGGTAGAAGATGGTTGAACTAATACATGAACTGCCTTAAATCATTAACAAAGCGTAATAGAGCTTAGGAATGTATTACCAGCATATATAAATATGGTGTCAAAGTACCCATATCTGTTGTTAAAATTTAGATTAGTCACCATATGATTGCGCGCAATAGGTTATATTGGTGACAAATTTGGTGATTTTCAGAGTTCGTTTAAGGGCACTTCTAAGTGTTTTTATTATAAAATTTTTCGCATAGAACTGAGATGTTCATTCCGAACATCCTTATGTGCTAAGAAGAGACTAGACAACGGATTAAAATATTTTTTGATGCTGGTATGCATTGTGCTGCTGAGATTATTCGAGTAAACCAAACTTCTCCAGTACTGTTTATCAAATTTTGAAAATAACTAAGGACAACAAACACATTCAACATAAGAAATGTGCTGGACATCCTGTGAAAACTATCTACAGACAGAAGCAGGATATTACATATATAGACTCTAATTCGATCTCCCAAGATATCCGTCGGAGACGCAGTGTGTTGAGTTTAAACCACCCAGATTTGCCATCTACCACTATAGTGTACCGTGTAGTAAAGTCCTCTGGTTTCAAATCATTAAAAACTACCCTAGCGCCACTTATTACAGAAGTAGTGGCCGCAAAACGAGTTCGACGGGCGAAAAATAACCTTCAACAACAATGGGACAGAGTTTGGTTTTCGGATTAATGCTCTGTCGTGACATTTGGATGAAATCAAATTTCCCCATTTATTCCAAAGTCGGGAAACATTCATCCAAGGTGCATATTTGGGGAGCGATATCTACACGTGGCGCCTCTGTGGTAAAGATATTTACTCAAAACTTCAACTCAGAGGTGAATATCAATACCTTTAATGAGTATCTCCTTGAAGTTGCTAATTTCTTCCACCCAGATGGTTGGATCTTACAGGAAGACAATTCGCCAATTCATCGTCACCATTCGAGCCAGAGTAGAGAATGGAAATCTTCCAGAAATATACTGGTTTTAGACTGGCTAAGCAATTCTCCTGATCTAAACCCCATTGAAAACTTATGGGCAGTTCTGAAGATTCGATTATTGAAGAAATATATAAGTATCAAAGAGGAACTTTGCGACAAAATAGTACAAGAGTGGGAGTCTTACACTTCATTTTTTCTACAAAATTTCATCTTCTCGATGGAGAATAGACTTAGGATGTGCATACGAGTGAAAGGCGAGAAGATTAATTACTGACTATATAAACTATCTTCAAAATTATTCTATTTTTTATTTAACAATCTAACATTGTACTAACAATTGTGATACATGAGTTTGAGCTAAAAGTAATCCTGAAAAATTCTCAATAATTGTGAAACAGATTGTAGTTTCTAACATTTGATAACAAAAGCGCCTTTGCGTTCCTCCCCTAATATACTCTTGAACATAATACATGATTTAATTATATCATTACTAGTGTTACTTAGCTGAAGTTGTTTTAGGTGTTTAAAAGTATATACAGTCGAACCTGCTATAACGGCCACTCTATATAACGGTCACCTGTCTATAGCGGTCACCAATGAACAATCCCGTCCGAAATTCCATAATATTGAACCTGTGTATAGCGGTCACCTGCTCAACGCGGCCAGCGGCCACCTTTTTGTAGTCCCTTACTGACCCTAAAATTGTGTATAACGGCCACTAACTGTCTATAACGGCCATCACCTTTTTCACCTTTTTATGTGTTTATTACAGGATATGTTACGAACGATAAACAAGTTTCATGTAATTACTTCAAGTAATGGAACTACATGTAGTAACTATGTTTTATTCTAGATAGGGTTAAGACATTCACATGTATATAACGGTCACCTGTGTATAACGGCCAATTTTGTCCAGTCCCTTGGGTGGCCGTTATATACAGGTTCCACTGTATATATAATAACCATAGAAAAACGTAGATAAAATGTCATTTCTCAGGAGATAATTAGAAAGCATTCAAGCGTTTTGGAACCTTGGTGGCAGCAAGCGACTCTGCGGACAAGCGGTGTCCACAAGCCGTGGAGAGCAAGCAAGTGAAGCGCACTTATGAGATATCTTATACATCTTATATATTAAAACGCTAGGATCTTTTTAATCCGAATTGATCGAAGAAAGGTAGTAGAGATATGAAAATTGGCATGTAGGTGTCTAATGATATGACTACGATTAAGTTCAAAGATCTAAGCGAAATTTTCGCACCACTACAAAAATTCACAATAGAAATTATTGTACGACTCTACAATAGATTGTCATCGTTATTAATACTTCAAAGCCACAACTTATATTTGATATCTTAAACGTATTATATAGTATATAGCAATAAAAAAGATTATGGGCATATTTCCACACCTTTATATACATATTTTCACACCATTTGACAAATTTTGAAAAATATGCTAGAGAGAGACTAGCTTCCAACGGGTGACATGGGGTTTTAGGGGTGTAGATATCGAATATAATATTTTCAGGTCTATATTATAAATTATTTGTTTACATTTCTTTACAATAGATACATAAAGTAAACAAATCTAAAAAAATTGTCTAGAAACTTGCTTTCAATGGTTGACATGTGTTTTCAGTTTTGTAGATTTCGAATATATCGAATATGTATATTTCGAATACAGAAAAGGTGCCCAATTTCCTGGACGGTACGGATTAAGATGCCCAATTTCCGGGACGGGACGGGTCAAGATGCCTAATTTCCGGGACGGGACTGGATCATTCCGGGAACTTTGTCAGTACTTAATTCGCGGGACGGGACAAAAAAGGTGCCTAATTTCCGGGATGGGACGGGTTAAGATGCCTAATTTACGGTATGGGATGCCGTCCCGTCCCGAAAATTAGGCATGCCCGTATAATTAGGCATTTTTGTCCCGTCCCACAAATTAAGTACTGACAAAGTTTCCGGAATGATCCTGTCCCGTCCCGGAAATTAGGCATATTTTGATATGCTAGGGAATTGAGACAATTGCACCATCTTAACGACAGGGTATATCGAGATTATAAATACTCACTAATTGTTTATTGAAATTAGATAAGATAATAAAAATGTAAAATACACAACTTTCAAACAATGAAATAAATTAATAAGATAAAGTGAAAAATTACCTGAAAAGTTAAGATAAGAACAGTAATCTGAAGTCAGAATAAACTTTCGAAAATTATATTGAATAGAACAAAGCTGAGTAAATCGAGTAAGTTTAGACACATCAATTTATGCTATTTATATAGAAACTGAGCTAGCATAAGACTATACTGGAGCTAGTACACAAATAGAATCAACCTTGTAACATCTCAAATTTCAGACCACCAATCACAGCCCATCAAAAACATAGCACACTGTAAAATGCCTTTACCCCAGAGATTACTAAGATGCTATCTCGTTTTCTATCTATCTGAGTAAATATTACTGGGTCTAGTTTAGATGTAATTGAACTATTGCTGTTCATTTGGCTTCCTTAGGTAGATATCTGATATTTTCGCTTTGCTATAGTAGTGTGACGAAACTAGATTATGCCGGGATACTTAGCAGACTTAAGTTTGTGAAAAATCTAATTTGAATAACAAAGACAATACAAAAAACGAGTACATAACAATACTTATACGTATGACTATAAATACTATATGTCTTGCTGCTACGAGTAACCATGACTTCTAATTGTAAACAATGCTACTCCCCACGACGGATGAATCCAGTTACCTAACAGTAGTAGTATAATATTATATGGGTAGAATTGTCTTCACTTTGTATCAGAAATATTGGATTCCATCTCCTTATAATATCTATTCATATGCTATAATAAACCGGTTTGACTAGATAAGCAATGCTAATGCCATGATACCTTTTTTTAGGTCATCAGTGAATTTGGTTTAATTTTCGTAGAAGCTATTTTTCCGTATTTTATTATACATAGCTCAGTGGGAACCATAGGCATAGCACCATAGGCGCCGATAGTGCCAAAGCGGGAGGATCCAGACCCAAATAGCAGGAGGATACACCTGCTGACTAAAGACATGCTTCTATAGATACAAAGTGCAGGCAAGTATTTATCTATTAAATCAGTAGTAGTGTAGAATTTCAGTAATACAAACACCAAGGGACGGTCAAACATTGGGATTGGTATCAAATGAGGTGAATTATATGTATTTTATTCTTATGGGTAAAGTATCTGTCCGTATAATAAAATTCGGAATTTCCTATCAACGAGGTGTTACTGTCTATACAAAGGGAAAATAGAGAGTGTGAGCCAAAATCTTTTTTACTATCTACATAGATATATCCGTACACAGTAGGATTTCAATCTTCAATCATAAATAGTTTTGTCAACAGAGCCTCGTGAGGTGGCGCCAGATAGGGAAGAACCTTTAGGAGGATTTAACTGTGCTCCACTTGGTGGTGGGCATAGTTAATGCATGAAGCTAAACAGCTTGATATGAAAAACGATGATTCTCTATCTCCTTTAAAAATACTCGTTATGTCATTTCGGTCGACTGAAAAACACCCAACTCATAAAATGTGTTACTCTATAGTATGATCTCTCAACTTTGGGAATCTAGTGGAACGATGATAATTTGGACCCATGATGGCGTTGAAGATTATCTCTTACATCAAACCATTCATAGCTTGGTTCTATCAAAAAAAAATTAAAAACAGGATCTGAATATAACTAAATTTGTCATAAATACAACCTATTGCACAATAATATGATGACTAATCAAAACCTTTGCAACGGAAATGGGTACTACGACATCCTACTTATATATGTTGATTATACATTCTTAAGTTCTACTTCGTGTCATTAATGATTTTAGGCAGCTCGTGTATTAGTTTAACCATTTTCTACAGTATTTCAGGGATTTACTACTCATACTTAGTAAATACCAGGGTTGAAACCGAATAGTTGATTATTCGGTTTAACCAAATATTATTTGCAAATAATTGATATTTGGTTTGTAACCAAATATCATTATTTGGTATTCGGTTGAGAACCAAATAATTTGGTCAACCGAATAATTTGGTCAACCAAATAATTTGGTCAACCAAATAATTTGGTCAACATAATAATTTGTTTAACTGAATATTTAGCCAAACAAATAATTTGCAAGAATTTGCAACACAATAATCACATGTTCTTACATGAAGTGGTCCGAACACAAATAAATATAATAGGCTTACTTATACTTGAATATACTTTTGTATAAATATTTATATAAACATTTATGCAAAAATATAATCAAGTATTATTTGGTTGACCAAATTATTTGGTTGACCAAATATCCGGTTGACCGAATTATTCGGTTAACCAAATTATTTGGTTGACCAAATTATTCGGTTTGACCATTATTCGGTTAACCAAATTATTTGGTCTACCCATTATTCGGTTAAATTGGTATTTGGTTGAAGGGGTTTCAACCTTGGTAAATACGCATAAAATTTCAACTGTGGCACGTTATGATACTAACATCATCATCTACTGACATGTAGTACAAGGCTACAAATGTTGAAATATTTAACCTTGAATTGATATACATAATTCAGTCGAAAACCTTTTGGACGTAAAGAAAACAAATTTGAAGCCAAATCTAGTGTATCTGCTGCTGAATAGATGTTATAGGTTTTATAATTAGTATTTTAATGAGAAATAATGAGTAGTAAGTACTGTTACGAAAATTATGAGGCACTTATATAGCAGAAACCATGGATGTGATTAAGTTACGCACGCACCATGACTTATCATAACTTTCCGGGAATAATTAATATAGAAACGAAATTCAATAATGTAAAATGGGAAAATAATGAATATATTTCAAATTTCACATTTAGAGAGCTCTAAAATTCCCCGACTATATACTATGATAGAATATTAATATTTTGCGTCCTTCAATTCACTTACTGGAGCAGCACTATCAGTCTGTTGACCGACCCGAGTTTTTATTTACATATGTACCCATGTTTCGATATCTATGAAAAATGAGTGTTAGTAAGTAACCATTGAATGAATTTAATAAGGTATTTGCAAGGTGTATAATTGGAAAGAAAGTGTTAATTAGTCTTGCAGTTCAAATGAGTGAAGAACGTTTGCTGTATTGAACTTAAGTTGTCGCGATAAAATCTACAATTCACGTTTTAAGAGGAATTAGGAAATTTGAAGAATTGTTATTTCAATTCCAGGTCTACGCCATTAAAGATAGTTTGTTCTAAGTTTAGTAAAAATCTGCCGAGCAGATCATCATGATGGAAGAACGTACGTCTTACACCCTCCATGTCATTCAATGAGATATCTTGCCATTTCTAATAATAGGAACTGCTCTAAAAATTAAGATAATAAAATACAGGGAATAATGTAATAACAATGAAAATATATAATGGAAGGTTACTACTCGTAAATCCTACTAAAAAATCTAAACATTCAGTAAAATGGGGGAAAGTCAAGATTATAGTTAATTCAATATCCTAAAGTAATTATAGTACCAATTGGATGGATGTCATATACTACGTGATAACACACATAGGTTTGGCAGTTGCTTCTACTCGTGTCAAGACAGGATCTTCTTGGTAAAATTTCGTATCTATCAGAGATATGAAGTTGTGGGAGTTTTGAAAGTTGAGATCAGTCAAACCAGTTTGTTTATCAGTTTTGATGGGGTTCAGTTCTTTAGAATAATAACTGATTTTCTCATCAGGGGAACTTGATAAAATATCACCAATAAATGTCGAATTAACCATTCTCTCAATACAAATAGTATTATTTTCGACAAAATCTGTCCATCTCTTCCATTTATTAGCATTCATATCAAGAATTGATTTGACATGGTAGTATTTACTACCTCCTGAGCAAGTAAGTGAACATTTGATCAATCCATTAATGCTTTCCATGTCTTGCAAAGAAATACTCTGGATCCTTGCCACCATGAATACAGCCGAAGTAAGTTTCAAGTTGCTTCCTTAATGTTATTGCTTTCTCTGCAAGGAATTTTTTACTTTCCCTATCATCTTCTTTACGACTACAATATAACTCTCCCGAAATACAGCCTCCGAAGTACAATCCTGTAATGCAGTGTGAAGCGTAATCTTTAATGAAATTTGTAAAAGTAGGGTTTCGAATTTGTACTCTAAACTATCACAGCTCCTTCAGGAAGAGATTGTTCTAATTTGTTAACAAATATATCATCAAGAGCAAATCTTCTGATATCACTGATCTCGACCTGAAATAATACATAACAGATTCGAAAGGTTATTTTTAAATATTTCATCAGAAACCATTTTGCATCTTCGTCATAAAGAAAGTCAATAGCAACCTTTCTGAGTTCTTTAACCGTGCAATATTCAGGAACATCAATTTCATAGTTCCCAATTTTCATATATTTAAAGGGACAAATTGTTAGAATTTGCTTTCGTTCGTCCTTGAAATGTCTAGAATAGCCCACACCTAGTGATTTAAAATCAAGTTTTATTTTTATTCGAGATACTTTAAATAAATGGACCAACCATTCTCTTTCTTCATTAGTAAGTTGGAAAGGAAAGAGAGAATGTTTGACCTTCAACAAATCCATAGATTTAAGCGTTGGGAGATCAGTTAGTTTAATTTTCTGTAAATTATAAAAATGATGAAAAATGATGATTCTCTATCTCTTTTCACAATACTTGTTATGTCATTTCGGAAGACTGAAAAACACCCAACTCATAAAATTGTTACCTACTCTATAGCATGGTTTCTCAACTGACAATTTAGACCTATGATGGCGTTGAAGAAAAACTTCTAAATTCAATGGTTTATGAGTTATCAAACAAATTACGGAATGTAGGCAATATGATAAATTGTCTAAATACTCGTAAATCATTGAATTTAGATATAGAAATTATCTTTTACATCAAACCATTCATAGCTTGGTTCTATCAAATAATATATTTAAAACATTTGGAAGTGTGCTTAAACAGGATCTGAATATAACTAAAATTGTCATAAATACAACCTATGCACAATAATATGACTAATCAAAACTTTTGCAACGGAAATAGGTACTACGACATCCTACTTATATGTGTTGGTTGTTCATTCTTAAGTTCTACTTTGTGTCATTAATGATTTTAGGCAGATCGTGTATTAGTTGAACCATTTTCTACAGCATCTCAGGGATTTACTGCTATTTTTTTACACGCTGCTTACACCTTCATATTTTTTGGAGGAAAAAAGGGATGGCGAGCAAAAAAAGAGATTCCTGGGGACCTTATGAAACTGGACATGGTTAACATTAAGAAACAAAGGATATTGAAATTTAGAAAAAATATATTTCAAAGTTGTTTATCCTGCAATACTTTTTCACCGAACATGAGGATATTTTAAATTTTTGTTTAAGTAGAAGTAAAATTTAAGAATCTCTATTTATTTACGTTTTTTTGTAGAGTAGTTTTATGAACTGATTATTATAGGTTACTTTTACATAATCTATGTGGTAAAATATTCCTGATGCATTAAAAGATAATCAGTTCATCGAATATTTCATAGATTTTTTGTTCGATATTGTATCTCTTCTCAACAAATGATTAACTTAATATAATAAATAATACAGTCAACTTCGCTAAATAGGACCACCGGTTGATCGAGACACTTTTTATTAATACAAACTATTTTGGTTGAGAGGATTCTCCGCTTAATCGGGACAAAATTTCCTCTGACCGACATGCTCCTATTAAGCAGAGTCAACTGTATTTTGTATCTTACGCAGAGATCAGAGCTATATTGCTCATCTTAACTAGATGCTCTAGCTCGTTATATTATACGTTATGGTAATATATGAGTGCATTTCACCATATTTCAGTATTTTTAGTGCAGTTATTGTAGGAAGGTACCTTAATGGTACGGATAACGTACCACATCCGTTCAAATTGATATTAGGAAGAACTTCGAAATCTATGAAAAATGAGTGTTAGCAAATAACAATTGAATGAATTTAACAAGGTATTTGCTGGGTGTCTAAGTGGAAAGAAAGTGTTCACTACTCTTGCAGTTCAAATAAGTGAAGAGCATTTGTTGTATTGAACAATAAAATCTATAATTTCACGTTTTAAGAGGAATTTGGAAATATGAAGAATTTATTTTAATTCTAGATCTATTCCATTAAAAATAGTTTATTCTAATTTTGGTAAAAATCTGCTCAGCAGATCATCAGGATGAAAGAACGTATGTATGACTTCGTTCACCTTCCATGTCATTCAATAAGATATATCGCCATTTCCAATAATAGGAACTGGTCTAAAAATTAAGTTAATAAAATACTATAAGGAATAATGTAACAACAATGTAAATATATAATGGAAGGTTACTACTCGTAAATCTTACTAAAAAATCTATTATTCAGTAAAAATGGGGAAAAATTAAGTATATAGTTAATTTAAGATTCTAAAGTCATTCTAATACCAACAGGTTTGGTGTTATATACTATATGATAGCACACATAGATTCAGCATGATCAGTTGCTTCTACTCGTGTCAAGACAGGCTCTTCTTGCAAAGATTTCGTATCTGTCAGAGATATGAAGTCGAGAGGGTTTTGAAAGTTGAGATCAGTTAAACCAGTTTGTTTTTCAGTTTTGATAGGGTCCAGTTCTTTAGCATAATAACTGATTTTCTCATCAGGGGAACTTGATAAAATATCACCAATAAATGTCGAATTAACCATTCTATTAATACAAATAGCATTATTTTCAATAGAATTTGTCCAACTCTTCCATTTATTAGCATTCATATCAAGAATTGATTTGGCATGGTACAATTTATTACCGCCTGAACAAGTAAGTGAACATTTGATCAATTCATTAACGTTTCCCATGTCATGTAAGAAATATTTTCTGTTTGGATTCTTTCCACTTTGAATACAGCCGAAGTAAACTTCAAGTTGCTTCCTTAATGCTTTTGCTTTCTCAGCGAGGAAGTTTTTACTTTTCTTCTCATCTTCATTACGATTATAATATAACTCTCCCTCAATACAGCCTCCGAAATACAATCCTGTAATACAGTGTAAAGCGTAATCTTTAACGAAATTTGTAAAAGTAGGGTTTTCAAATTTGTACTCTAAACTATCAGCTCCTTCGGGAAGGGATTCCATTAATTTTTTAACAAAGGTATCATTAAGAGCAAACTTTCCGATATCAGTTATCTCTACCTGAAATAATACATAACATATTCGAAATGTTATTTTTAAATATTTCATTAGGTACCATTTTGCATCCTTGTCATAAACAATGTCAATAGCAACCTTTCTGAGTTCTTTAGCTTTACAATATTCAGGAACATCAATTACATAGTTCTCAATTTTCTTACCTACACAGGGATGAATTGTTAAGATTTGCTTTCGTTCGTCTTTGAAATGTCTAGAATATCCCACACCTAGTGACTTAAAAGCAAGTTTTATTTTCATTCGAGATACTTGAAATAAATGGACTAACCATTCTCTTTCTTCATTGGTAAGTTGGTAAGGATGGAGAGACTGCTTGATCTTCAACAAATTCATTTTTTTAAGTGTTAGGAGATCAGTTAGTTTAATTTTCTGCAAATTATAAACTAAAGGAAAAATTATAAACTCATCAGAATTATTTTCCTCCATAAGAATTGAATAGATTTCATTGTCTTCCCTTAAGAAGAATTCTTCATTCACAATTCCTTTCCACAGAGGTCTTTTAAGTTTTAGATCAAGATTTTGAGGAGTGGTCCTAATTGGTTCAATATTACATTTCCAAGAATCACTAAATAGTAACCTCACGGCTTCAATACCGATTTCATCTCCAGATTGTTTCATCAAGTGAGTCATGGCATGGAACAAGTTGAGAGGTTGTCTCTTACCGTCTGGTAATATCTTCCAGTCTCCTTCTTGTTTCATTTCTTTCTTTTTGTCCAAATTCTCAATGAATACCACAGGTACTTCTAAAGAAAAATGAGCTCGAGTCATAACTCTACATATATCTTCAATAAATTTTGTTTCTTCAATGTATTCATCTCTTGAAAAGTTCATTGTATGTGTCACTGCAATCACTACATTTGGATGTATTACGTCAACGACTCTCAGTTTAGATAGGACATGAAGCATCTCAGAAAATTTTGAATAGATCCCAGACAATCTATCATCTGTAGCTGAGATAACGATGAGAACAATGTTGGGATAAACCCGATCTGGATACAATTTGGAATGCCCTAACTCAGGATGTATATCGATAAAGCTCGATATTTTCACTAAATTTTCAGCATCAATATTTTTTCCTCCTGTATCATTAAACCCTGGAGTATCAATAAAACATATATTCAAATCCTTTTCAGACCAGAAGGAACTCTTCACAGTACAACGATACTCAGTGACCGTTCGCGTTATAGAACGGCCTCTCTTAGCTGGAATAATATCTGTATCAAATAAGTAGTTTAAAGTGGAAGATTTTCCATCTCCTGACTTTCCATATAAAAATATAGTGGCTTGATTGCTTGATCTATTTGCGGACTTACTTCGATATTGCATTTGTGCCAATGCAGAGTTAATATAGGATGCAAATTTCTCTGTTGATAGTTCGAACAAATAAGGTTGGACGGGATTAGCTTCGGCCATGTAAAAGAACAAATCACTCTCTAGCTAATTTTACAAGTAATAATTTTGCTGTGCAAGTTAAATTGCAAGGATTTATTATAAATAAATGCAATATTTAAAAGAGATTAGACAGAATTTAATTCATATTTGTACATTTTATATATTAAAATGCTAGGATTTTTTGATTGTTTGTTTGTCTGAATTGAATGAAAAATTGGTAAGTCGTATAGATATGAAAATTGGCATGTAGGTGTCAAATGATTGATCTACGATTAAGTTCGAAGATCTAAGCGAAATTTTTACACCTCTGCAAAGAAAATGGAAAACAATTTTTCGCGCCTTTTCCATACAGTGCTATGCACGGTTTCACTCTCACAATAGAAATCATTGTACGACACTACAATATATTGCTATTAGCTCCCGATTTACTCATGAATTTATTGTCCCATGGTTTACCGAGTGGGGCCCACATTGACCCCAAAGGACCATGATTCTATTTACTGTGTGGGGTCTGGACCCCAATATACTACAGTGTTTACCATATGGGGTCCATCTGGACCCCAATATACATATGCTCTGAAGCTTCTGTACATTCTTTAATGACATCTTTTCTTTCTCTAAATCTCTAACTACAGTTTGTAAATGTAGTAGTTCAGTAACTTTGGCAGTTAAGTTCATTTCCAATTCTTCAATATTTTTCAGTTTGACAATATTATCTCGATTCTTTACCTCTGCAGTCTTTAGTTTTTCTCTAACAACTTCGTTCTCCTTCTTTAGACGTTGAATTTCTGCCTCAGCCTGTTTGAGCTGAGCAATACAAAAATAGAATATTACACAACTGGAAATTAATAACCATATCCCAATAGGAGTGGCTAGATGCATCCCTGACTCCCCAAATATTAAAGTCCAAGTAGAATAAAAGTTATAATGGCCCAAAAACAGACCCTTACTCTTCTTCAGTCACATCATATCACAAAATACACAACGTTGCATAACGCTAAAATAATTTCATTGAATACACTCTCTATGATTTATACTTTTCAGCAAGGAAGTGAATCTTTTATTCAGTATTTTCCTTCCAATACTGTGTACGTGAAGCATATACTTAAATCCCCTAATCTGCAATGTCACAGCCTGTCATGTTTCACCTGACTCTCCCTCCCTTAGCAGCGCTACGAAACGTTTGAACAGTTCATAATTACAAAGTCCTCTCTAACTGTCCACCATTGGGTAATGGGATCCTAAGTAGACAATTTGAGAACTCTGGACAATTAGAGAATTCGAAGTGTGTGTGCACATAGTAGATCTTATTCTGGCAAGTGGAAAAATAGAGAACCTGGACATAACAGAAATGGATAATTAGAGAGGACTGACTATATGTAATAAGAACGACATGAATGTAAACTGAGAGCAAACGAACCTGTTCTACCATGACTCTTTTCTCTTCATTTGGATGTGAGATAGCATCACTAGTTTGTACTGTCTTTCTTGCATCGCAGTTAGATGAGACAATTTTACAAACTCTCTCAATTGACTTCTTCAATTCTTCTTTATTCCACTCAAGTTCAACATATCTGGGAATCGAGACAGAAGTTCTACGTATCTCAGCGATCTGAGCATCAAAGTTAACCACGGTTGTTTGCAGTATGGAATTGAATTCGTTATCCACTAAATCAGTCTGGATATTACCTTTCGCTGTTTCAAGTTTTCCTATCTTTCTCTCATCTCTCCCAACTCGTTCTCTCGTATCTGAGTATATCTCACACAATTCCTTACTCACTCTTTCTTCACATTGTTCTAACGCAGTCCTCATTTCAAGGTAGACTTCTTTAATTTCTTCTTTCCTCTCCTCAACCAGAATTCTTAGATTCTCGAGTAAGTTGTCTCTGGGTTGAGGGAGACTGCTCATAGCCATGATAGGCAGATATGATGTGAGTACTGAGATCTATTCCTTAAATAAACATAAATATTTGATATGGATCGTGAACTTATTTAGTAACGGCAGAATCTATCATTACAGTGCATAAATATTTATTTAAGAAAAGGTACAGTTCAATCTTAAGAGGGAAATAGCAGCGGTTCCAATTAGTCCAATTTTGGAAATCCCATATATGTATTTTATGAGCCGCTAAAATTAGCAGCTCACCTAATCTGCAAGTACAGTGAACTCCTCTAATCAAGTCGGTCTACTGCCTAGCCTAAAGTGACTTTATATAAATTTACCATACAAATAGTTAATACTAAGTTATTTAGCGAGTCAAGGGCATTTAATTTATAAGAGATACGCTTAATTTAACTTCATATTCGAATTACTCATTATATAATCTTTCCACTGGATTAATCTCCCATAAGGTTAAATATTTTCAAACTGTGGCGCCTCGTACCACTAATGCCATCATATACAATGGTGATAACTCGTGATATGTGACATAGGGTAGCATGTTGACAGCTTATAACGCGAGTAATTGGACTGTGAAGGAAACTAATTTTAAGCCAGATTTAGCGTATCCGTTACTGGTTAGCTGTTAAGACTTTACAAATTGATTATACCAATTTTGGGTAGAAAATATTGGGGCGTACGAATACTTTTGTCCAGGGAGTATATATAACATCGACGTATCATGCTGCGCTACAATATGGTGACTTATCGCAATTTTCCGGGAATAATTAATATAGAAACAAAATTTCAATAAGTTAAAATAGGAAAATAGTGGATATGTTTCAAATTTCACATTTAGAGAAACTCAAATGGGTATACACTGTTTTAGGACATTAATAATTTGTGTCTTTCAATTCACTTATTAGAGCAGCACTACCTGTTTGTTGACCGAAAGTTTTTATTTACATATGTAACCATGTTTCGAAATCTATGAAAAATGAGGGTTAGTAGACAACAATTGAATGAATTTAATTGGTATTTGCAGAGTTTCTAAGTGGAATGAAAGTGTTCATTAGTATTGCCGCTCAAGTGAGCGAAGAGCGTTAGCTGCATTGAACTTTAGTTGCCGCGATAAAATTTCGGGGGCGCTGCATTAGGCGGAGTTGTCACTAGTGCGAATTTCCCAAGTTGTCATTGTTCTACTGTAATAAAGTAATTGTCGAGTTGAACTACTAGAAACTAGATACACTTAGTTTACTCTGTTAGACCACCCAACTAGTCGGATATCGTACACAGTATTTATTAGATCAGTTTAGGTTCCTATTTAGTCCTTTCTTATTAACGTATTTCTCTCTTTGTTCACTTGGCATTTATCCTATCAGTAGATTAATAAATTCCTAATCAACATTGTCACACTACTCTACTTTTGAGAAGGTGAAGAGCAATTTACGGCTTGGAAGCAGCATAATAGTGCATATTTGCCAGGCTATTGGAATAACTATTTCAATTGTAGTAGTGCTCAAGTTAAGCCCGTTGATATCGGTAGTGTGATCGAGTATTAAGCTAAATTAGAGGGCCCGAAAGTGCCTGTAATTTCTCTTCAGGGACCTCTAATTTCTTAACATTCGTAATGTACTGAATATCATAAAATGTAGTATTCGAGGTAAGGGACCTCTAATCTTTTGCAGGACCCTCTGAGCAAATCCTTAAAAAAGCCATGACTGGTAGTAAAATTAGTATACAAAACCTGATATAAATTGTCCACAATTGATAGAATTGCCTCGGAACACAATGAAAGGTTCCATCAAACTGAATATGATTCATCTGAGGCATTAAATCGAAAGTGTAAATATATAATGGAAGGTTAATACTCATAAATCCTAGTAAAAAATCTAAACATTTAGTAAAAATGGGGGAAGTTAATATTATAGTTAATTCAATATCCTAAAGTAATCCTAATACCAATTGGTTGGATGTCATATACTACATGACAGTACACCAAGGTTTGACACAATCAGTTGCTTGTACTCGTGTCAGGACAGGCTCTTCTTGGAAAAATTTCGTATCTATCTGAGATATGAAGTTGTGAGAGTTTTGAAATTTGAGATCATTCAAACCAGTTTGTTTTTCAGTTTTGTTGGGATTCAGTTTTTCAGCATAAGAACGGATATCCTCATCAAGGGAATTTGATAAAATATCACCAATAAATGTCGAATTTACCATTTTCTTAATACAAATAGCATTATTTTCAATAGAACTTGTCCAATTCTTCCATTTATTAACATTTATATCAAGAATTGATTTGGTATGGTAGACATTGTTACCGCCTGAACAAGTAAGTGAACATTTGATCAATTCATTAATGTTTTCCATGTCCTGTAAGACATATTCTCTGTTTGGATCCTTCCCACTTTGAATACAGCCGAAGTAAACTTCAAGTTGCTTCCTTAATGCTATTGCTTTCTCTGAGAGGAATTTTTTACTTTTCTTTTCATCTCCTTTACGACTATAATATAACTCTCCCTCAATACAGCCTCCGAAATATAACCCTGTAATGCAGTGTAAAGCGTAATCTTTAATGAAATTTGTAAAAGTAGGGTTTTCGAATTTATACTCTAAACTATCAGCTCCTTCGGGAAGAGATTCCATTAATTTGTTAACAAATCTTTCATCAAGAGCAAACTTTCTGATATCATTGATCTCGACCTGAAATAATACATAACATATTCGAAAGGATATTTTTAAATATTTCATCAGAAACCATGTTGCATCTTTGTCATAAACGATGTCAATAGCAACTTTTCTGAGTTCTTCAGCTGTGCAACATTCAGGAACATCAATCACATAGTTCCTAATTTTCATTTTTTCTAAGGAACGAATTGTTAGGATTTGCTTTCGTGTGTCCTTGAAATGTCTAGAATATCCCACACCTAGTGTTTTGAAATCAAGTTTTACTAACATTCGAGATACTTCAAATAAATGGACTAACCATTCTCTTTCTTCATCAGTAAGTTGGAAAGGATGGAGATAATTCTTGACCTTCAACAAATCCATAGTTTTAAGCGATGGGATATCAGTCAGTTTATGTTTCTGCAAATTATAAACCAAAGGAAAAATTAGAAATTCATCAGAAATATTTCTATCTACAAGAATTGAATAAACCTCACTGTCTTCACATAAGAAGAATTCTTCATTTACAATTCCCTTCCACAGAGGTCTTTTAGACTTTAGATCAAGATTTTGAGGAGTGGTCCGAATTGGTTCAATATTATATTTTCTAGAATCACGAAATAGTAACCTCACGGCTTCAATACCTATCTCATCTCCAGATTGTTTCATCAAGTGAGTCATGGCTTGGAACAAGTTGAGAGGTTGTCTCGTACCATCTGGTAATATCTTCCAGTCTCCTTTATGCTCCAGTTCTTTCTTTTCATCAAAATTCTCAATGAATACCACAGGTACTTCAAAAGAAAAATGAGCTCGAGTCATAACTCTACATATGTCTTCAATAGATTTTGTTCCTTCAATGTATCCATTTCTCGAAAAGTGCATTGTGTGTGTCACTGCAATCACTACATTTGGGTGGAATATGTCAACCACATTCAGTTTAGATAGGACATGGAGCATATTGGAAAACATAGAATAGATCCCAGATAATCTATTATCGGAAGCTGAGATAACGATTAGAACAATGTTGGGATAAACCCGATCTGGATTCAATTTAGAATGCCCTAACTCAGGATGTGTATCGATAAAGCTCGATATTTTCACTAAATTTTCAGCATCAAAATTCTTTCCTCCTGTATCATTAAACCCTGGAGTATCAATAAAACATATATTCAACTCTTTTTCAGACAAGAGAGAGCTTTGCACTTTACAACGATATTCAGTGACCTTTCGCGTTACAGATCCTCCTCTCCTGGTTGGAATAATATTCGTATCAAATAGGTAGTTTAAAGTGGAAGATTTTCCATCTCCTGACTTTCCATATAAAAATATAGTGGCTTGATTACTCGATCTATTTGCGGCCTTACTTCGATATTGCATTTGTGCCATTACAGAGTTAATATAGGATTCAAATTCCTCTGTAGATGTTTCTGGTAATTCAGGTTGAACGGGATTAGCTTCTGCCATCTAGTAAAAGAACAAAGTTACCCTCTCGCAAAAACTAGTAACAATTTTGTTGAGCAAATTAAATTACAAGGATTTATTATGAATAAATGCAATATTTGGAAGAGATTGGACATCATTCAATTTATATTTGAACATATAAGCCTCATATTAAAACTCAATCGTTCTTAGTTCAACTCCAAGTATAGGACATGACTCATGCCATTATTGGCTTGTAACCTACGTAAGTACTAGCTTCGTATTAGCTAGAGACTATCTTCCAACGGTTGTCAGGGTTTTTAGTGCTGTAGATTTCGAATATTATATTTCGGATCCATATGAGAAATTATTCGTTGACCTTTATTTACAATATTTAAGGAAAAAATCCCAAAATAGATTAGATTGAGTAACTTCAGGCGCCCGCAGGGCGAGTCTGTGGATACGCAGTGTCTGCAAGACGCGCAACGCAAGAAGTGAAGCGTGCTCGTATAAGTTATTAGTGCTTTGAAGTATTAATAACAATGGCAGTCTATTGTACGGTTGTACAATGATTTCTATTGAGAGTGAAGCCATAAATATTGGGTAGAAAAGGTGTGGAAAATTCTTTAAAATAATCGTACACTCATCATTTGACCTACATGTCAATTTTCATACCTTTATGACTTGCCAGTGGTTTTCAATCAATTCGGACAAACAAACAATCCTACCGTTTCAATGTTTAAACAGATCTTTACTATTGTGGGGTCCGTCCCCTCCGCTACATTCGTCCGCCACCTCTTTGTCCCCCATGTGGCGGCCCTGGCGCTGCCCCTGTAGAGATTTCAAAAAAGCGAATCTCAAAAATGTGATCAAAACTAGTTCTTAACTATTGAATTGTTGAAATTAATCAAGGGTGTTTATCTCAAATATCACATTTTCGAAATTCTCTTAATTAGTACACTATAGTAAGTAACAACTTTTGAAATAATAATATGTTTTCTAGGTGATTTTGCTCATGGTAAAGCCATGAGAGATTCGAGGCTGAAATTCTGGAAGTGTTTTGAGATGTGCACTTCGGGTATGATTTTCATCCGACACGAAAAGACAAAATAAGACACATTTGAATGGTCAAACAGGATGTGAAATCAAAATCATAATTCCTAATTTCAAAATTCATATTACTCAAACCATTCATCTTACACTAACCAAATTAATCATTAATGAAGGTAATTCATGTATCAATTCTCACGATGTCCTAATTACTAGTAAAATAATAAAAATTTAAAAAGTGAAAATAGTAAATAACACTCAATAAAATAATCATAAAATCAGTAAAAATCTCAAATAGTAGACGATAAACATTAAAATATCTATGAAAAAAGGGGTGAGATAAGAATTTAATCAACACAAAATTCTATAAAAAGTGCAATAATATTATAATATGGCACATTTTTTCGGTTTAGCAAGCTCAGTAGCTTGTACTCGAGTAATAACAATATCTTCCTCTTTGTCTCCTGGATAGAGGGCATTAATACCTAACGGTGTCGAAATACGTGGAGATTTTTGAAAATTGATATCTTCTAAGTCATCTTGCCTCTCAGTTTTGATAGGTTTCAGTACATCAGCATAAGAACGGATTTTCTGAGATGTCGAGGCTGACAAAATATCGCCTATAAATACGGAATTCACCATTCCATCTATGCAAGTAATATTTTTCTCGATAGAATTAGTCCAATTTTTCCATTTATTAACATTGATATCAAGAATTGTTTTAGCATGGTACTCCTTGCTACCTCCTGCACAAGTAAGATTACACCCAACCAATTTACGAAAGAATTCCTCGTCTTTCTGGAAAATGTTTTCTTTCGGATTTATTCCATCTTGAATACAATTAAAGTACCTTTCAAGTTGCTCTCTTAATATTTTCGTATTTTCATCAAGAAATCCTTTGTTAGCTTCTTCATCTTTAAGATAATCAAAATATAATTCCCCTTTAATAAACCCTCCGAAATATAATCCTGTGGTGCAGTGTAAAGCATAATCCTTTACGAAATCGACAAATCGATGGCTTTCTAAAATGTATTCCAGGCTACCAACTCCAGGGGGAAGTAATCTCTCTAATTGAGTGACAAAACTGGAATATAGACCAATTTTAATGAATTTAGTTGTATCAATCTTTACCTGAAATAAGATAAAGCAGATTCGAAAGGTTATTTTCAAATATTTCATCATAAGCCATTTTGCACATTCATCATAAACAATGTCAATGGCAACCTGTCTGAGTTCTTTTACTGAGCATAAATCAGGAACCCGAATTACATAGTTACCAATTGTCTTATTTTTCAAGAGACCAATATTTAGAATTTGCTTTCGTTTGTCTTTGAATTCTCTAGAGTGTCCAATACCTAGCCAATTAAAATCAAGTTTTGTGTTAATCCTGCGTACATTAAATAGATTAATCAACCATTCTGTTTCTTCATTGGTAAGTTGGAAAGGATGGAGAGCCTGCTTAACTTCTAACAAATCTCTATTTAGGAAATCTTCAGGCTTAACCACGTTAATCTTTTTCAAATGATAAACTAAAGGAAAAATATGAGAACCATCAGAATTAACATTGCTCAAAAGAATTGAATAGATCTGATTGTCTTTTTTTGAAAAGAATTTTTCATTTATTATTTCATTCCATTTGGAACTAGTTTCTAAATTAATATTTTCAGGAATACTCTTAATTTTCTCGATATTACATTTTTTACACTGACTAAAGAGGAGTCGAACAGCCTCAATGCCAACCTCATCCCCAGATTGTTTCATCAATCGAGTCATAGCATGAAACAAGTTGAGAGGTTGTCTCGTGCCATCTGGTAGAATACGCCAGTCTCCTTCTTTATCCATCTCATTTCTTTCATCCAGATTCTCAATAAACACCACAGGCACCTCAATTGAGAGATGAGCTCGTGTTGAACATTTACATATGTTCTCAATATATTTTGATTTCTCAGAATAGCCATTCCTCGTAAAGTGCATTGCGTGTGTCACTGCAATCACTACATTAGGATGAAGTCTGTCCACGACATTCAGTTTAGAAAGGACATGAAGCATCTTAGAAAAAGCTGCATATATTCCACATAATCTATGATCTGAAGCTGAAACAACCACTAGTACAATGTTTGGATAAACCTGAACTTTCTTCTTAGAATTCCCTAATTCAGGATGTTCATTAATAAAATGTGAAATTTTAGCTACATTTTCCCCATCATCATCTTCTCCATCTACATCTCCATACCCTGGAGTATCAATAAAACTCACACTTAAACCTGTTTGAACCAGAGGACTACTTAAAGAGCAACCATACTCGGTAACAGTTTTAGTTTCAGACTTTGCACTATGCGTTGGAATAACTTTAGTATCAAACAAGCAATTCAGGGTGGAAGATTTCCCATCTCCAGACTTGCCATATAAGAAAATAGTTGCTTGATTACTTGATCTGCTTGCGTGCTTACTTCGATATTGCATTTGCTCCATTATTGAGTTAATATATCTTGTGAAATTCTCTGGGGTTAGTTGCTTCTCAATTAGAGGTTGCTCTTCTGCATTGGCTTCTGCCATCTAAATTAAATAACTAGCTAGATAAATAAAAGATTTTTCAATTTTTAAGATTTTCAATCAAGTCAATATTTAGCAGGTAGATACCAGGATGTGGCGGGCCGATAGGGGTGCTATATGACATAATCTACATCCGACTCTCAAAAAATCCCCGTATTCGGATGTGGACTGTGTTGCCATTTGTCCAAATCGTATTTGGAATATTTTACCATCTGTATTAATATAGAAACTTGTTATATCGTTTTCAAAATAATCATAATGATAAGAAGAAAATCACATAATGTTGCGTATTCATGATGATTTAGCATATTTGAAAAATTTGAGAAAATTTCAAGGAATTATATTATAAACTATTGCTATGTTAGTCAATACGGCTGGTTAAACGGATTGAGACGCCAACACTCATTTTAGAACTGTGCATTCTAATATTCAAGGATAGCCCTAATCACTAGATCCAAATAATTGAAGCAACAAATATCAGTAAACTCTGCTTCAGTAACGTATATTAGTACAATGTGCAAATCGACTTTCGGTATTCTATAAGACTGATTAAATTATAAACAAAACAATTTGAGATATCTCTCGTTTCAAAAATGAATATGAAATAAATGAAAATTATTTAAGAGAATGAATTCAAGAAATAAAATTTACATCGTTTGTTCTATATCTGATATAACGATTTCTAATCTATTAGTTCAATTAGATTCGCACCTAAATATGTTATATAATCATGATTACGCAGCATTATTTTATTTTATTTTTTGATTATAACTCAAAAACTATTCAATATATCGGTATGTATTGTTATATTCAGGGTTGCCGTGGGAATGGGAAATGATTTTTCCACGTGGGAATTCCCATGTGGGAAACCCATGGGAATTCCCACGGGAAATCTCGTGGGAATGGGAATGGAAATTTCTTTCCCACGGCAACCCTGGTTATATTGATATAAAAAGCTATATTATATACCAAACAAGGCATAGAATGCTGATTATAGCATGTGGGACTCTTTTGGCTATGGCTCCACTAAATTCTGAGCTCTGACGAAAATGTTGATTCATCATGGGATTACAACGTCATTGAAACTTTTTTAATAATTAGAAATTTCAGTTTTTCGACTATAACTGAGCCATTTCGGGTGCTATAGAAGGTTGAAATTTTAATAGAATGTGTAGATTAATATATTTCAAATAAGATACAACTCTCAATAAAAAATGATTACTCATCACTTTGTTATGACATCATAATTATGCATCACCAAAATTGACAAATTTGGTGATTTTCGAGTGATATCGATTATAACAGTAATACACACGCATTAGAGATGATATCTAACATATAATTAATCAATGCAAGCCTAGGCGTCAGCAGTCCGCCTACACAAAGTGTCTGCCAGCCGCGGAGCGTACGCAAGCAAAGCGCGCTTGTAGTTGTATAACTTGGGAAGCATATTCATATATATGTTAGGACAATTTGCGAAATCAACAATTATGCATAATTGTCGACAATTATGCATAATTGTTCATTTAACAACAATTATGCATAATTGTTCATTTAACAACAATTATGCATAATTGTTCATTTAATACAATTATGCATAATTGTCGCATTAGATGAACAATTATGCATAATTGTTGTGAAATGAACAATTATGCAAAATTGTCGACAATTATGCATAATTGTTGATTTCGCAAATTTGTCCTAACATATACATTCTATTAAAATTTTAGTTTTCTATAACCTAAAATGGCTGAGTTAAGTCGAAAAACAGAATATATCTTATATATTAAAATATTAGGATTATTTTGTTTGTGTGTGTGTTTGTCCGAATTGATTGAATGATTGGGAAGTCATAGTGATATGAAAATTGGCATGTAGGTGTCAAATGGTATGACTACGATTAAGTTCTAAGATCTTAGCAAAATTTTAACACCTCTGCAAAAAAAATGGAAAACAATTTTTCACACCTTTTCTATACAAAATATATGATTGCACTATCGCAATGGAAATCATTGTACGGCACTACGTACAATAGATCGTCATTGTTATTAATACTTCAAAGCCACAAATTATGTTTGATATCTTAAATGTATCATAACGTATAGCAATAAAAAAGATTATGTGCATATTTTCACACATTTTATATATATATTTCACACCTTTTGATGAATTTTGAAATATTTGGTAGAGACTAGCTTCCAACGGATGGGTGATATGGGGTTTTCAGGGTTGTAGATTTTGAATATCATATTTTTGAGTAAATTTGATGATCAACTTGTTTACTTTTGTTCACAATAGATGCATAAAGTAAACAAATCACAAAAATCGGCTAGAAACTAGCTTCCAACGAATATTCGAATATTATATTTTCGGATGCATATGAGAAATTATTCGTTGACCTTTGTTTAAATATTTATATAAAGAAAAGAAAATTCCCAAATATGTTAGGTTGAGTAACTTCAGGCGCCCGCAAGGCGACTCTGCGGACACGCAGTGTCCGCAAGCCGCACAGCGCAAGCAAGCGGAGCGTGCTTGTATATATATATTACTCGAGTTTTTATGGTAGGATATTAAAAATACGCTAGAATTCGCTGGTTAATGAAAACTGAAAAATTATCACTAATTGTTTGCAAACTTACCAATATTATCTCCCAATTTTTTCGTAATTAGCTTAGATATTAAATTTGAAAAATATCCCCTGGTGCCTACAAACTCAACCTGCAAACATGTCTGCAAATCTCGGAACACAATCGAGTGAATCATCCGTATAACGAATTAAATGAAATACGAAATTTATCTAGACTTTTATTGCCTTTCAAAAAATATCTAAAATTATGATTATTTACACCATTTGTATTAAAATCAACCACATAAATTATATATTTATTTGTTACCTTGTTGTAAAGTTTGACAAATCACTGTCTTGTCCTGTATACGACTAAAATTTGTTCCGAAATACTGTTTGGACAACAATGGCCCCCCTGCAAAAATGATTCGTGGGGGCCATTTTCTTCAAATGTCCATGGTGCTGAGCAAAATTGGTTTCCCCCCTACAAAAATTCCTCCCCTCTTCCCTTAATTGTAAAGTTGTTTTGACAAATTTGGATCCCTATTTTCTCAAGTATTTGTATGCATATTCAGATTACCTTATTAAACTATGTCTATTAATGCATTTAGAATTTATTGATTATATTTTTCCAAAGAATCGTTTGGAGTAATTCTATGCCCACGGAAAGACTAGCAAGCAAACACGCTAATATGAGTATGTTTCTATAATGATGTGTAATCATTTCAGAAACCTTCTATATTTACTAACAGGCTCGAATATTAAATGATCCATTAAAACTAATTAAAACATAATTTCGGCTTATGTTTCAGATATCTAGTTCAAAGTATAATATCTCTTATTGTCATATTTTTGAAAGTGAATGTCGACTTCAATTATCCAATCATTCCACCATTTTTTCAATTAAACAACATTCCAATAATCCTAGTATTGGACTTTTAATTGGGACCATGTTTCAGTTCCTCGCCCACATCAATATTTAGCTACTGTATATATTGTTGTATCCCTTTCTATTTTAGGTACAGGGAATTTATTTCTAGAGATTGAGTTAAACAGTCGATATAGCATTTCAAAAATCTATTGATGTTTTCGAGACTTTAATGCGTGAAATAAATGTTTGTAGCCAATTATATATCAAATTAATGAAAAGACTCCCGCATGCCAAAAATCAGCTTTCTGTGCCTGGCAGTTTCTTCAATCAATTCGTTACAGATAAATATACTACGTGTATATATTGATCGAGTTCTAATAGTAAGGATTTGTGTGAAAATAACGGGTTCGGGTAAAATGCAATTCATTCAAGAATTGAACAATTTCATCAGTGTTACCTTAATATATGCACAAGTATAAATACAAGTACTTTCGAGAGCAAATTTCGAATTTGTTCTGCAATAATCAGGGTTGCCGTGGGAAAGAAATTTCCATTCCCATTCCCACGAGATTTCCCGTGGGAATTCCCATGGGTTTTCCCACGTGGGAATTCCCATGGGTTTCTCACATGGGGATCCCATGAGTTTTCCCACATGGGAAAACCCATGGGAAGTCCCATATGGGAAAACCCATGGGAATTCCCACGTGGAAAAATCATTTCCCATTCCCATTCCCATGGGAAAACCCATTCCCACGGCAACCCTGGCAATAATATAATATTAATAAATGTAATTTATTTGTCATGTAGGACAAAAAGAAATAACAAAAGGATTGGCCTATAAAATTACAACTATGTACGTGTATATTCATTTTGCATTGCATAGTCTTGTAGGATATCAAGGTATGTCAGAATGATAAAAGTCGAGGAAAATTAGTAAATCTTTCTGATGTAGTATTAGTTCAAGCCAACAAACTCGAAATAAAAACAAATACTAACTAAAATAAAAGTAATTTAAAATTTGTTAATCAAAGGCTGAGAAATTTCAAATAATACACACTTGACATTTTTAAAAAAGGACACACGATTTAGCGTTGCCTGCTTCATTTCGCGTCATGATCACTTGAGCTTGATTGTTAGAATCACATCCCATGTTAATGGAATATTTCGAACGTAATATAAAATCCTCGCTGATTGCTTCGTTAGTAGTATTTAGTACTTCAGCATAAGAACGAATTTCTTCATCATGTGAGTTTGACAATATATCGAATAAAGGAACATATTCTACCATCCTATCTAAGCAAATAATATTTAATGGGATTGAATTCGTCCATTTTTGCCAATTATTAACATTTATATCTATAAATGTTCTCGAATGATACTTTTTATCACCTCCTTTCCATTTGATTTTACAGTTTTTCAACTCACTGGATATTTTTTCATCAAATCCGATATCACCACATGGATTATTGCCTCTATCAATGTTCGCAATCCAAGTTTTAATTTGAGCAGTTATTTCTTGGATTTTTTTCCTTTGAAATTCGAGGCTATTCTGTTTATCTAGTTGAAGAGGATAACATAATTTTCCTTCTATAAGGCCTCCAAAATCTAATTTTATAATACAGTGTGAAGGAAATATTTTTAACGAATTATGTTTTCTATTTCCAGTATCTTTCGAAATTTCCTTTTTTAATTCGTTGATAAAGACAGGATCAATAGAACCTTTTTGGGGTTCATCAATACTGACCTTAAATAAAACATAATTAATCTGAAAGGTCATTACTAAATCAGATTGCAATTTTTTTTCGACATTAGAAGAATGAAAGAAAACCTCTCTGACTACATTAACAGAGCAAGTTTCGGGGGCATCCATTACATATTTGCCTATATTAATAGTTTTAACAGGTCCAATTTCCAGAATCCGATTTAATTTTTTGTCCATTTTTTCAGAATATCCGAGACCTAATAATTCAAAATCAAGTTTTATGTGTATTCGGGGTACATTAAATATATGGATTAACCAACTATTTTCTTCTTCAGTAAGTTGGTAGTGTTTGAGACGTTGCAGGATGTCTTCCAGTGTTAGGTTAATGAAATCATCGGGTTTGACTAGCTTAATTTTCTGCAAATTATAGATTAAAGGAAATATACCTATGTTGTCAGAAGTCCCAGAACCAACATAACTTGAGAGAACACGATAATTTTCATTTTTTTTCTTTGAAAAGAATTTCTCTTCCAGAATTTGTTCCCAGTAATTAGAACTCAACTTATCTACATTAGGATTGCCGGAAGTATTTTCGATTTCTATGAATTTATATTTTTTAGACTCGCTAAAGATGTGTTTCACTACTCTACTACCAATTTTATCACCAGATTTTTCCATCAGTGTAATCATGGCATCAAATAAGTTGAGGGGCTGTCTCTTACCGTCTGGTAGAATACGCCAGTCTCCTTCATGTTCTAATTCATTGCGCTCATCCATGTTTTCAATGAATATTACAGGAACCTCCAAAGAAAAATGAGCACGAGTCATAATTCTACATACATCTTTAATATATTTTGTTTCCTCAATATAATTAGCCCTCGTAAAGTGCATTGCGTGTGTCACTGCGATCACTACATTGGGATGAAGTCTGTCAACTACATTCAGTTCAGATAGAACATGAAGCATCCTTGAAAAAGAAGAATAAATCCCAGACAATCTTTTATTTGATGCTGAAATTACAACGAGTACAATGTTTGGATAAATTAATTTTTCAGAATTCTTCAATTCAGGATGATTACCAATGAAATATGATATTCTAGCAAGGTTATCAGCATCTTCTCCCTCTGTATCATCAAATCCTGGAGAATCAATAAATCTAATAGCTAACTTTTCTCTAAATAGTGACTCTTCAAGTGAACAGCCATATTCAGTAACTTTTCGTGTTTCCGATCTCCAATTCTTTGTTGGGATTACATTCGAGTCAAACAAGTGGTTTAGAGTTGAAGATTTTCCACTTCCTGACTTTCCATATAAGAATATAATAACTTGTTTGGCAGATCGCTGTGCAAACGGATTCTGGATATGTTCTATTATATTGCTGTGAATTTCTGGTGCCAGTTCTTCTCTTTCAGGATGAATAAAATCCTGGGGATTAGCTTCAGCCATTTGAGTAATGCAATATCTACTAGTATAAAATAGATAGACAACAATAATGTATAAATGCAAGAAATAAATATTCGATTGAGGGCTTTGATTTTTTCCAGTTTGGTCGGTTTTAACCGGTTTAAACCAGATTATGTCTGCTGTCCTACACAAACATGTACTTCATATGCATATACATATTCAGAAATTATTGTTAGTTTTTATTGCTTCCATTGTTTTTCTTGTCGTTTTATTACATAAAAGAGTTTCAATATTCTTGAAGTTGGAACAGAATTTGTTCAATTAATTAGTACCAACGCTATTTAACAATATACACAAACATTTATAACGTTCAGAGGTCTGCACTGACAAAAGCAGTTCTATAACTTTTAACCAGTCGGGTTGTGAACATAAGCGCCAAACCCGGAGGGTGCTGGGGGAGCTCGAGCTCTTTCTTTGGATTCGAAGATTGCCCATAGATGCAATACAATACTATTTAGAACCGAGCACTAGACTCACCAAATTTATCATAATTCCCAAATTTCGGCGTCCATACTTGAGGGTCAAGGCCCTCCTATTTTATAGATTTCTCTAAAATTTCGAAGTGAAATCTAGAAGTTTGAGATTGGGATCGGATCCTTCTTGAAACTATGATCTAAATCAGAAACAACAAACGACCTAAGTGCAGCCCAGAGGCCCATAGGCAAAGGGAGGACCAGAAATAGGAAACATTTAGAGGCAAACAAGGCCCACATGGCTTATGGGTCCCTACAATTACTCTAATACTACTTACTAGGCTTAAATCATTGGAAGTATAAATTGCATCTGTATGTCAGATTTTGATTGATACGATACCTGGACTAATAATCACAATATAATATATATGTGCATGTAGATATATATATGCCTTAAATTACGTTCTACATGGAAGGAAGGGGTCAATTTTCAATTTTTTGGAAGGGGTCAATTTCCTCTACAAACTGTAAAATTCCTCTACTTGGCTCTACTAAAATACTTAGTAGAGCCAAAATATCAGTGACCACTCAGTGACCACCAAAATTATGGCTAGTTAGGTTTTATGGTTGGTTTTGTATTTTTCGTGAAGTCCTAGCATAGGATATGCCTTATATCATAATCGGCGTGTAATGCCCGTCAGTCTGTCTGCCCGCATCTTAAATTTATATTGGACCAAATTTGAAGAATTAATTATTCATTTCACAATGCTGTTTAAATTTTCTTGTCTCTAGTCGAACACTAATGACCAATGGTTAGTGTGATATTGCTAAAAGTTTATAATTGAAATACAGTCGACTCCGCTTAATAGGGTCACATCGGTCTGAGGACATTTTGACCCGATTAAGCGGAGAATCCTATTAACCGAAAATATTTTGTATTAGCTTCTATGTGTGATAGCTATTCCGGTCCTGCCAAAAGTGGCCCGATTAAGCGGCTGACCCATTTAAACAGTGGCCCTATTAAGAGGAGTCGACTGTACATATTCCATATACCGTATTTCCCTGAATAAGCGCGGGGGCTTGAATAAGTGCCGGTTTGAATAAGCGCCGGGTCTAAAGGGTGGGCGAAATAAATAAGCGCCGGGGCTCGAATAAGCGTCGGACGCCGGGGCATTTTAGTTCTCTGAACATCATATCAAACTAGTATTCTCAGTAGTGGCATAGATACAAGTGCTTTTTGAAACATTACATTATCCTTTTTTAATAGAACTAACATTCTCAGTTGTGGCAAAAATAAAAGTGCCAGTCAATGTAGTAAACAAAAAAAAGAGCGCCGGGTCAAAATAGCGAATGAAAAAAATAAGCGCCGGGGCTTGAATAAGCGCCGGTTTGAATAAGCGCCGGGTCTAAAGGGTGCACGAAATAAATAAGCGCCCGGGCGCTTATTCGAAGCAATACGGTATTCCAACCTCTACAAAGAATAAAATCGGGATATTGAGCTATTTAGCGGGACTAGGATATTTGTATTAGTCCTATACACTGAAAATCGGGACAATTCCACTTTTGGAACGTTTTCGCGGGACATTACTCCAATGTCCAAAAGAGAGGAACGTTATGCCAAAATGGGACAGTTGACAAGTATGCTATTCATCTCAAATGATAGGATTACACAACAAACAACAATCAGTTTAGAATTGGATCTATGAATATGGGGCATAATATACTACATTATAATTACTGAACTTGATTAATATGATTATTCATATGTACGCGAATGAGGATAAAACGATACAGATGGTCAAAACTAAATAACTTCATAATAAAAAGTGATTAAAAAAAGGCTTCAATGAATAATGTTTCATATATACATTAGTACGTACTGTGGTTTCAAATTCATTGCACTCAGGATAGTTAGCTTAATTAAGAATAGCAAATTTCGTTTACCATAAACTTAATTTTTCTTCTCCAGTACAAAATACATGATTAACCGTGGATAAATGACATTTTCAGTAGAGAATTAGAAATCAATCAACAGTTTCTTTGATTCACATAGCGACTCTGCAGACACGCGATGTCCGCAAGTTGCACAAGCAAGCGAAACGCGGCTGTAAAATTAATCTTATTAGAAATGATGACGCGTTAGTAAAGTCTTTTATGCTCAAATAACTAAGTGTGTAAATTTCCAATGATTTGGGATCGAAATAGAGTACCGTATTTCCTTGAATAAGCGCCGGGTCTAAAGGGTGCACGAAATAAATAAGCGCCCGGGCGCTTATTCGGAGCAATACGGTATATATGATGCCACCATCTACTTATGATATTAATATAGACTTGGTGTGATTAGTTTTTAGTTGATGATCTAGCACAGTAGTTCTCAACCTCGGGGTCGCCATTAACATTTTTTGGGGAGCCGAAAGATTTATTGCGGTAATTAATGTCACTGACAATGACATTTTATCCGAATCCTTATAAGAAGTTCGATTCTGGTAGCTGAACCTCCCACTAATGCCATGTTTATGTTATTATCACCCAACATGCCGAGAACAAACATACTTGTAATTTACTTTATAAAGTCCTTAGTAATATTATAATTGCATTTGATTATTATACATATCAAATTCATAATGTATTCTTTGGTGGGGTTGCAAGGGATTCAAAATTGTATAAATGGGGTCGCGAGAGAAAATAGGTTGAAAACCACTGATCTAGCAGATTCTGAAAATAGATGGGTTAATAAGCGAAAAATTACCTAAATTACAAGCTCGTTTTAGATATAAATTGTTAATTATTATGGCAGTTTATACTTAGCACAATTTGGAAATGGAAAATAGATAGGTGCAGGTAGGTCCAAGGGCAAAACCAAGAAGAAGATTCATACTTATAATTTCAAATTACATATAGACTCGGTATACTTGGGACTTGAGACAATTTCACTTTCTCAACGGTCCTGTTTCTCGAGAATATAAATACTCGCTAAGCATTGTTTACTGAAATTAGATAAGACAATATAGAGAATAAAGGTAAAATGCATAATTGCATAACTCAAACAATGAGATAAAATCATAATAAGATAAAGTAAAAAATTACCTGAAAAGCTAAGATAAGAACAGTAATCTGAAGTTAGAATAAACTTTCGAATGCTTGAAAATGAATAGAACAAAAACTGAGTAAAACGATTGAGTTTAGACACATCAATGTATCCTATTTATATAGAAACTGAGCTAGCATAAGACTATACTGGAGCTAGTACACAAATAGAATAGACCTTGTAACATCTCAAATTTCAGACCACCAATTACATCCCGTTAAAAGCATTTTATAGTGTACATAGCACACTGTAAACGCCTTTAACAGAGATTACTTTGATGTCTGTCTCGATTTTTAATCCGAGTAAATATTACTGGGTCTAGAATCATGATTTACCTAAAATATAGAAATAGTTGTTCGTTTGGACTCCTTAGGTATATCTTATATATTAAAATGCTAGGATTTTTTTTTTGTTTTTTTGTTTGTTTGTCCGAATTGATTGAAGAATTGGTAAGTCGTAGAGATACGAAAATTGGCATGTAGGTGTCAAATGATGAATCTACGATTAAGTTCTAAGATCTAAGCGAAATTTTCACACCTCTGCAAAAAAAATGGAAAACAATTTTTCGCACCTTTTCTATACAAAATAAATGACTACACTATTACAATAGAAATCATTGTACAAGTACGACACTACAATAAATAGATCGTCATTGTTAATAATACTTCAAAGCAACTAATGTTCGATATCTTAAATGTATTAGAGTGTGTGGCAATAAAAAAGATTATGTGCATATTTTCACACCTTTATATACATATTTTCACACCATTTGATGAATTTTGAAAATAATGCAAGAGACTAGCTTCCAACGGGTGACATGGGGTTTTCAGGGGTGTAGATTTCGAAATCATATTTTCAGATCTATATGATAAATTATTTGTTTACTTTTGTTTACATTAGATACATAAAGTAAACAAATCTCAAAAATATGCTGGAAACTTGCTTTCAACGGTTGACATGGGGTTTTCAGGGGAGTAGATTTCGAATATCATATTTTCAGATCTATATGATAAATTATTTGTTTACTTTTGTTTACAATATATACATAAAGTAAACAAATCTCAAAAATATGCTGGAAACTTGCTTTCAACGGTTGACATGGGGTTTTCAGGGGTGTAGATTTCGAATATTATATTTTCGGATCCATATGAGAAATTATTCGTTGACCTTTGTTTACGATATTTATATAAAGGAAAAATTCACAAAATATGTTAGATTGAGTAACTCCAGGCGCCCGCAGGGCGACTCTGCGGACACGCAGTGTCCGCAAGCCGCGCAGCGCAAGCAAGCGAAGCGTGCTTGTATCTATTAAATCTTCAACTTTGATATATAGTGGTAGTATGGTTGAAAATTGTCTTTACTTTATATCCAAAATTATGGATTTAATTCCTATAAAAACTTACATATTTTCAAATAAACTGGACCAAGATAAGCAATGCCATGATACCTTTTTAATGTCATCAGTGAATTTTCGTAGGAGCTATTTTCCGGATGGTATAATACTTCAGTGGAATGGTTTTCAAAAGATTTTCAATAAATTTCAAATTATTTATACAAGTAGATCAATTTCAGACATTGTAACTCATTTTAATATTCTACTCAATATCAGATCAGTTTTCAGATCAATTGATGTGGATAGCCAATCAATTAAATTCATCATTTCAACCTTGTCAAATCAATCAAATCATTTCAAAAATGATCTATTTCTATAACTCAAATTATTGACTGAAGTCTTCAGGAATCTGAGTTATTAACATATTAATAGGAGACATATTTTACACCTTTTAAAATATTCCATATTCTAAGCTGTAAGTAAAATCGAGTTTTCAATAGCTAACTAATATAGGGTACGTATTTTAATATGTAGATTTTGCACTTTGAAAGTAATAATCTGGGCATTTTGAGTTACTAAACTATACATATTTTCACACCATTTGAAAAATATTATTTTATGGTCATGTTTTCATACATTATAGCGATTAGTGACACAAAGTGGTACAGGTTGATAATTTTCTAAATGAGGATAAGTATTTGTATTTTCAAAAATGAGGATAATTCGGATGTGTAGTTTACGAATTTGAAATTAAAAATAGAATATTCCAAGTTCGAGTGCATATTCCTTTATGAATAGATCAACTTTAATAATATTTGTATAGAAGTTTCCGTGGTGGTCGAATACTTTTGTCCGGGTAGTATATAAATACAGTTGAATCAAAGAGTGAATATCAATAATATACTCTTCACAATATTCATCTCAATAGGATTTCAAATTTCAAGTCGACAAAATGTCCCAATATCCACCTGAATACTCTGATACCCTCGGGGTTAATTCCACCGCACCAACACTCGAAAGCGATCTCGTTCCTGGTGATACTGAGCAGCTATTGGAAAGGTGTCTTCCCCTTCCAGTCGCTCATCAACCACAAGATAAACAAGATCCTATTCAACAGGAAGACGCACACACTCACTACCCGGAAGGTATTCCCCTCACTCTCTGGCGTCAGGACTGTACCTGGAACAGCCCCGTCACGACTAGAATGAGTTTGCCAACAGAACAAACAGCTCAAGAAAACACTTTCCATTTCGCTACCAAACCATTTTATTTCGAGGTCATCGTTGTCCTAGCATGCCTCTCTATGTGTTTCTCATTACCCATCGGTCTATGCGCCTTTTGCGTAGCTTTGTGCGCCTATTCTCAATTCACCGACAAGAAATACGACTCAGCACTGGCACTCAGCTGGGCCGCTCTGGGTCTAGGAGTAACCTCTGTCATCGTGAGCATAGTTGCATATGTGCTGTTATTCAAGTTATATAGTAATATACATACGCCACAATCAAGTTCAGATGGTCATGGTGGTACCAATAGATATTGAAAGCAACAACCTGTTGTATTTCTAACTGCTCTCTACATTTTCGGTAATACTTCTAGCCACTTAATGTTTGTTATCATTATTCAAAGAATTTACTAGCTTTACTATCAGTACATTAGGTCATGTAAAATAAATTATCTGTATATAATCCATCTATTTCTAGAAATTAGTGAAGGGAAGCAATATATATTTTAATTTTATTTATTACAAGCGCGCTTCGCGCTTGCTTGCGCTGCGCGGCTGGCGGACACTTTGTGTCCGCCGGAGGCTCCCTTCGGTCGCCTGGAGTCACATTGGTTAATTATAAGGGAGATAACATCTCTAAATATGTCTGTCCTACTGTGCTAATCGATATCACTCGAAAAATCACCAAATTTGTGAATTTAAAAATTTTTGATGCGTAATGATGACGTCATAACAAAGTGATGAGTCATCATTTTTTGATAATAGTTGCATCATATGTGAGGTATGTTAGTACACAGATTCTATTAAAATTTCAGCCTTCTATCTCCTATAATGGCTGAGTTATGCCCGAATAACTGTGTTGCTTAACTTTTAAAAATGTGACAATGACGTCATAATTCCATGATGAGTCGACATTTTGCTCTGAACTCAGAACTTACTGGAGCCATAGCCAAAAGACTCCCACATGCCAAAAATCAGCTTTCTGAGCCCGGCAGTTTCTTCAATCAATTCGTTACAGAGATATATATATATATATATACAAATAACAATCGAGTTTTAATAGTAAGGATTAATTGATAAAAAAAGTAGGTTTCTTTCTAGTTCCCTGGAGTCTATTCTAGGATTGAGTTGTGTAAAACCATTTTAACGCTAAACAATGTTGTATTGATTACAAATTATTATATCAGTCATCTATGCTAAATAGAAAGTTTGATATGTTATGATAAAGTTGAGTTTGGCGAAACCCGCTAAAACTACAATAAATATTCAAGAAATCCCTGACATAATTCTTACTATATCTAGAGCCATAGCAATCTTGCCGTATCCGACTGCTGCATTCTGAGGATTTGTATCATCATCATGCTCTCAATAAGCCTTTATTGCTTAATTAAGGTACATATCGTGGAGATGCGGAAACAATAAAACAGAGAGATGAAAAAACTACAAAGTTACCCTCCAAATATTATGAATTATGCTTACCTTGTTGAAATGTAAGGCAAAGTTAGCATCTCTCCCCTCTTTCTCTTGATTATCTGAGTCTGCTGAATCTGCGGAGTTTGCAGAGGAGTCTACTGGGAAGGTTTATTTTGTTTCGGCCATTATTTTATTAATTTGTTATCATAAGTCAAAATAATCATTTCTCTGTAGTAATTGTAGTCAAGTGGGAAAATAAGCTATTTATTCATTAGTTAAGTTGGGACTATATAACCCTTGAAATATATGAAATTTGATTGGTTTAAAGAAAGTTTATAAAAAGAGAATTCCACTTGTCTACTTCGATCTTCCAAGAGGCGGGAATTATTGTTATCGAATTCGCAATGAAGTATCTGTGTTAATTTGAGCATATTAGGTGAGATTATGATCTATAGACCCCGAAATATAGTTATGTTAGATGAAGGTGATTAAGGTGGAATTAAAGGGATATCTAGGATTAAAATATTTGTGGCTAGATTTTTCACAGGTGCTAAAGTATATTCTGAAGGCACTAAAGTATGCACGATAATTTGATAGCTAAGTGTAATAAAATAACTATAAATTTTCCGATACTCAATAATTTAATATATCTATTAAACTTGATAACTACCAACTCTGGAAAAAGATGCGCTGAGTGAAATATTTTCTATTCTATTTTATAAAAAACTAGCCAACCAATCATTTCAATTCTTTCCCTTTAATAATTCCCCTCACCGGGGCTAAGCTCATCAGGTCCACCATTCTCAGTCCGTGCTTCTCTCCTCCCACCGCGAACACGTACGGACTGTCCGGAGAGAAACCCGCGCAGTAGAGCTTCCCAGCCCCGGGACTCACCGAGTGCAGACACTTCCCACACTTCAGTCTACAGACAACGCACACCGTTAATAATATTGCCAATAAGGCACTGTATCTCCTATAATATGAGCTGTACTAAATTACGAACTCTAATAGATATTGGATATAGTGATAGTACAGAATGTCATCGACTGGGGCACCTCAAACCGAATAAAATTATCATTATATCCAAAATATAACTACTACATCCAATGTAATTACAAACTACATAGTTGCAAGATTCAAATATCTCAAATATAAACAAATTTAAAAGAATTCAAAAGTTGAAAAATAACAATTTCAGATATTTACACAAAATAAAGGGAATTGTAGAGAATAACATCAGTTAAAATAACTAATCAAATATAGATTCATTAAGAATTCGTGTGATTAAAAATCATAAAATAACACATTCAGACTTAGAATGATCACTCGCATCTTTTCGGGTGTAAAACTTAGAACCAGATTCAGGGTCTGGCTCAACAGTTTCCTCAGATGCCAATAGCAGTGTCGCTATATTAGGTCGATCTTCAGGAGTGATAACTAAGAAGTGCTGGGCGTAGGCTTTAACATCCTCACTAGGATAGTTAAATAAGATATAGTCCAGAGAAATGTAATTAAAAAAGTTTTCTAAAAGAACCACGTTCCCTTCAAGCGAATCTACCCAGTCATTCAAATTGACCGTTGTCATATCCAGGAGCTTATTACAGTAATACTTAGTGTTGCCTCCTCTCCAAGTTAGAGTAGAGTTGGACAGTGTACGGAATAATTCAACATCATTAACATCTGCAGCAGCCGTATTCACTAAGATCTTAAGCACTAAGATCGATCTTAAGTCTTAAGATCGATCTTAAGTCTTAAGATCGATCTTAGTTAAGATCGATCTTAAGATCGAACTTAGAGCTATTCACTAAGAATTAAGATCGATCTTAAGATCGATCTTAGTTAAGATCGATCTTAAGATAGAACTTAGAAATAACGTTAGGGTTAATATGATTAGAATATAGCATTAAACTAATCAAATACAAAACTGAACTATAATATTAGTAATGGTAAGTGGTCATTTATTATTGATCTAGTGAAAATAAACTATATTTCTTCTTTTTGTTCAAAATTGGGGCAATTAATGTCAATATTAGGAGCAAATAAGATTGATTAACCCACTCCTGTAAGACATAGCTTCTATCTATGTAGTTGTACCGCCTGGAATGCCTGCTAGTGAGTCTCTTACATATCTGTGGTGAAATCTTTGTTTTAACTTGGAATTCTATTTGAAAATTCAATGTTTTATGCATGTAATCTATAATTATTCTACACTAGCCAATATCAAAGGAAGAGCTATCAAAGAGCACAAGTTGTACCTCATGGATTCATAATATTATATTGAACGAAACGTATAAACAACAAGTGTCTTTGTATATTGTAACATGAAAGTCTCTCTAAGACAAAATATAAACATTGGATATGAAAAGTACAATAAATTGAACTCTATCGACGGTAAAATTTCTGCGTCATTTGGTGTTAGGAAAATAATTGGTGTCATTAGTGGTTATGGTAAGTCGGCGTCCTCCCGTGTATATAAATTGCTGCTGAGTACTTGCACTAACAATACCAAACCAACTGGACAAATCCCGCAAAGCAAATTGGACCAGAGAAGAAGAGTGCAGTCTCATTAATGAAATTGAATCAGCAGGTGAGATTTTGAGAGGCTCAGGAATTCTGCTGACAAAAACAGGAAGCCAGAAAGACTGGAGGGGTACAAACACTGCTGGACAGGTAGAAGACGAGGACATGCAATTATATCAGCAGATAGAAGTATTTCTGACTCTGCAGATCGGGTAACAGAGATGTTTCAAAACACCCTTGCTTTTAGCGGAATTACAGGTGCTGCTGATCTTTTGAAGATACTCCAAGTTTAGAATCTCCAGGAGTTAAAATCCCGACAATATATACTCGTAAGCCATCAAAGAAAAGTCGGAAGAGAAGGCGAACTGTTGATGAGCAAGATGATTCGGTCGAACTCTTGAAGGCTGCAGACTTACTTCCATTACAGCAGGTTGATAGAAGAGCAGAGGGACTATTATAGATTGAAACGTCAGAGACTGCTGGAAAAATCATTGCGAATAGGAAAATAGGATCAAAGTGATTATTATCAGTCATGTGAATCAATATAAAGCCTGTCTCTATAATTGTGCATATTAGAATGAGTATATGATTTTATGATCAAAGAATGTATGTTCGTTTATTCATACAAATCCAAGAAGAATTTGCCACGAATATAGCATGTGATACATGTTGCGATGTTGCACACAATAAGGAGAAATGTTTTTAAAATATTTAAATTTTATTTGAAGTCTAATATCAATCAAGGTAGATTAAATGTTCGATAGAAGTAATTTTGAATAACATTCATGGGGTAATTAGTGAAAATCGAATCAATTCCAATACTTAAGACACCTCCCTAGGTTGCTTAAAGTTCGGTCTTAAGTTCGGTCTTAAGATCGAACTTAAATCTTAGTGAATACCAATCTTAGTGAATACGACTTAAGATCGAACTTAAGACTTAAGCACTAAGATCGATCTTAAGATCGATCTTAAGTTCTTAGTGAATACGGCCGCAGGATTAAATATCTGAATCGAGTTCATCATTGATTTGTATACTCGGATTAGCTTCAGCCATTAAGATTCAGTGTAATACTTAGAATGAAAAAACAAATGTATATTAATATACAAACCTAAGTTGACTAATTCATTAAAAAATGGCAAAGAATTATGAATTATTCGAATAATTCATAATTCAGAATCATGAATTGTGAATTACTGTATTTTAAAAATTCATCCATATAATTTATGATATTTTCTCGTAAAAAACATTCAATTTTGAATAATTCTTCTCAGGCTTGATGAATTATGAATTATTCGAATAATTCATTAACTCTCATGAATTAGTCAACTTAGATACAAACACTATTTTTACGGAGTAAAACAATGGATGAGAAAGACAAAATCATAAATAAAACTAATTAATCTCTCACATAAATATTAGTCTGCAAGGCTTACAGATGACTAATAATAACTCTTTCACTAATTCTTTTGGAAATTTTACTGGATATATATTGTAAACAATAATAAACGAATGTTGGAGGAGCCATCTCCCTCCCAGGTTCGGTCTGGAAAGTGTGTGGGGTATGGCACCCCCAACTTCCCCCACCCCTACTCCAATGAAATTTGTTATACATTGATTGGAAGCATAACCAGCGACGGTTTATATCAGGTTCCGTAAACTCGTTTTTTAGGTCACATGTGACCTGACACTGCAGGGTTGCCGTGGGAATGGAATTTCAACTCCCATTCCCACATGATTTCTGTGGGAGATCCTACAGAAATGCAGAGAAACGCACACTGAACCTCACAGAAAATCCTACAAATTTCCACATGCGCCAATTCTCATAGCCTTAAAGTAATTTAATTCCCATCTCATATAGGAATCAGTGGGATTTCCCATCGGAATTCCTACAGATTTCCATTCCCAAGGCAAACCTGCCTGATAGACACTTTGTGCGGCTTATAATATCCCTTCAAGTTCAATTATAGAACATCTTATATATGAAAATGCTTTTTTTGTTCGTTTGTTTGTCGGAATTGATCGAAGAATTGGCAAGTCGTAGAAATACGAAAATTGCCATGTAGGTGTCAAATGATGAATCTAGGATTAATTTCGAAGATCTAAGCGAAATTTTCACACTTCTGCAAAAAAAAACTTCTCTATACAATAGTACTGCAGACACTTCGCCTCTCCGGGCGACAGCTCCCACACCATAGTCTACAGATATCGTAAACCATTAATGCCATTAAGATATCTATATCTTATATAATAAAAACTGTATTAAAATTACGAACTAGTAGTTATAAGATTCAAATATCTCAAATAAATGCAAATTCAAAAAGTTCAAAAATAACAGTTTCAGATATACACACAAAATAAAGTAAAGGAATTGTAGAGAATAACATCAGTTAAAATATCTAACCACTTAGAGAGTCATTAGTCATGTTCAAATTGGCACCATATGTGCTCAAAAATTACAAAAAAAAACACTTAGACTTATATTGATTACTTGCATCTTCTCGATTGTGAAACCTGGGGCCAGGTTCAGGGTGTGGATCAACATTTTCATCAGAGTCCAATGCTAACAGTGCGTCTAAATTAGGTCGATCTTGTCCAGTGATAATTGAGAAGTCATCGGCGTAAGAACGAACATTTTCACTAGGGGAGTTCAATAGGATATTGTACAGAGGAACATAATTCAAAAAGTTTTCAAAAAGAATTACGTTCCCTTCAAGCGAATCTATCCAATGATTCCAATTGACCGTTGTCATATTCAGGAGCTTATTACAGTAATACTTACGGTTGCCTCCTCTCCAAGTTAGAGTAGAGTTGGACAATGCATGGAATAATGTGACATCATTAACATCTGGATTAAATACGCTTTCTCTTCGAATACATTTTATCCATGTTTTGAGTTGGGAATTTAACTCTTTTTTACTCTTAATCAAATAAGCTTTGTTTTCAGCTGGATCTTTCTTAGACTCCAGCAACAATTCTCCCTCAATGAAACCTCCGTAGTATGCCCCTGTAACGCAATGCAGCCCGTATTTCTGTAAGAAATTTATGAAAATAAGATTTTGAAATTTATACTCCAAATTAAACGGTTCGATTCCTTTTGGAAGTGATTCTTCTAAAGAAGCAATAAACAGGTTATTCAATCTGACTGCGTCGAGATTTGCAATATTAACTTGAAACAACGAATGATATATTCGAAACCTCAGCTTGGAAAAGTTGGTAAATGGGCGCCAAGTTTCCCCAATCACTTGAAAATCATCGACATAGAACTTTCCAACATTTTGTACATTACATATTTGAGGAACTAACATTACAAAATTATCGTGTATTTTTGAAGGATAATTAGGACAAAAAGAATCTAAGACCTGAGATCGAATTTGATTAAACTCTCTCGAATACCCCAAACCGATAAGCCTTAAATTTACTTTAACGTTAACTCGTTTTACATCAAAAATATCAAATAACCATCCTACCTCTTCACCAGTGAAAAGGAAAGGAAAAACTTTCTCTTTAACAAAAGTAATACTTGCATTTTGGAGTTGTTTAGAATAAATTATGCCAGCTTTCTGCAGATTATAAACAAAGGCAAGGAATTTTGAATCATCTGAAAATTTCTTACTTAGACTCTCATAAATCTGATTTTCCTTCGGAATGGATAATCGTTCTTGAATAATCTTTCTCCAAAGAGTAATTTTAGAATTATTCGAATGATCTGGAGTTTTACCAATATTTGGAATATTACTTTTTCCAGACTCATTAAAACAGAGTCGAACAGCTTCAACACCAACTTCATCTCCAGATTGTTTCATTAAGTGAATCATAGCCTCGAACAAGTTGAGAGGTTGTCTTGTACCATCTGGTAGAATACGCCAGTGTCCTTCTTGTGCCATTTCTTTCCCTTTATCCAAATTCTCAATGAACACTACAGGCACTTCGATACAGAAGTGAGCTCTAGCCAAAGTTTTACAATTTTTCTTGATCCTTTTCGATTCCTCAATATAGTTCTCTTTCAAATGCATAGCATGTGTTACTACAATGACTGTATTAGGATAGATATCATCAACTACTCCTAATTTTGAGAGAATATAAAGTGATTTAGAAAAGCTGGAGTTAATCCCGAATATTCTGTTATCTAAAGCTGACACGAAGACAAGTACAATGCTTGGATAAATTTCTTCTTTTAATTCTTTGTGAGAGTCAATGAAATGGGAAATGTTTGCGAGGTTTTCAGGATCTAACCCGTTTGTATCACCTAACCCTGGCGTATCAATAAATCCTATTTTGAGTTCATTTCCCAATTCTGAACTATTAATAGAATAAGAATACTCAGTAACTTTCCGTGTTGAAGACTTATCTCTACTCGTTGGAATAATATCGGAGTCAAATAAATATTTCAGAGTAGTTGATTTTCCAACTCCAGATGATCCGAATAAGAAGATAGTAGCTTGACTAGATGTACGCTTAGCTAGAATACTCTTCAGCCTCATCCCAGCCACTATCTTCTTCTTCGTTTTGCTTCGATCTAAGTCAATCCACTTAGAAATAGAATTCGATGAAATAAGCGGGTGGAGCTCAAATTCTTCGCCGGGATTATCAGATGAATCTACTTCATTGATTTGTATACTCGGATTAGCTTCAGCCATTATGATTAAGTATAAAACTACCTAGGACTGAAAAACAAAATATATTAATACAAATACTTTGTTAAGGAGTAAAATCATTTTTCGAACAAAAAGGGCAGGCCTAATTTACGGGACAGTCACGTAAAATCTAGATGCCTAATTTACGGGACGGGACAGCATTCAATCCCGTAAATTAGGTCCTTAGATTTTCCGTGGGACAGTACCATCCCATCCCTTAAATTAGGTACCGTATTTCCCTGAATAAGCGCTGGGGCTTGAATAAGCGCCGGGTCTAAAGGGTGAGCGAAATAAATAAGCGCCTGGGCTCGAATAAGCGTCGGACACGGGGCATTTTAGTTCTCTGAACATCATATCAAACTAGTATTCTCAGTAGTGGCATAGATACAAGTGCTTTTTGAAACATTACATTATCCTTTTTTAATAGAACTAACATTCTCAGTTGTGGCAAAAATAAAAGTGCCAGTCAATGTAGTAAACAAAGAAAAGAGCGCCGGTCAAAATAGCGAATGAAAAAAATAAGCGCCGGTTTGAATAAGCGCCCGGTCTAAAGGGTGAGCGAAATAAATAAGCGCCCGGGCGCTTATTCGAAGCAATACGGTATGCCCAATAAAAAAGATCAGCGTTTTGATATATAAGATTCTAATGTGAATCCTCATTCCAAAAGTTGTGCCACACAGAACTACAAAAAAGAAGAGTTCTTAGACTATGAATGCAGTTAAACAGTGAGAAAGTTCAACATTTATATTAAGTGTAAGACACAAGAAATTCATTTATATAAGTTGACTAATTAGGCCAGGGGATCAGGATTTGGACCCAGGTTCAAACCTCCATCATATAAGGAATATATGGTCCAACTTTGGTGCAATTTGGTTTAATAGAATTTCCAGGAACGAGCAGAGAGACGTCGCAAGTCGATCATGACATGATAGTAGGGTTGAAAACATTGATTCCGTGACATGAGCTAGGTATTGCTAGAAATGTCATATATAGTAAGGTGTGAAACCGCAAAACTAAAAAAATTACAATTAATTAATCTAAACGGACGTGTCCAATGGATTCCCATATGTGACTTCCTATTCGTCAATAATATTATATTTAACGATTTGGTTAAATGCTAAGGAGATATCGGTGCATGATCGGGAAAACAAAATTTGGCCCCTTGCCCATCGGATTAACGCTCTAGTACTCTCAATCTTAATTGTGTTCTATATTAATAATACTTGTTTACTGCGGATTTACCAATCAGGCATGGGCGTAGCCATGGGGGGGCCTGGCCCCCCTAAACTTTCACTCGGCCCCCTCAAAATAAATAAATCACTTTGAAATTTGATCTAAATAATGGCCCTCCCTAAAATATATCCAGCCCCCAAATAAAATTTTGGGATCAGGGTGTCACAATAGTAACAAATGCCCCAAAATAGTAAAACAATTAATAAAAATCAACTTATAATGGATTTATGACTATATTCTGATTTTATTTAACATTTATTTTTAGATATGGGGCGCTGGCTATTGGATTTTTGGGTCTCCTAAATGCCGCCCAGACTTTTGAGAGTGGCATAGTCGCTTATCTGAAACTATCAAAACCAATCATCAAACCTTCCACGCTGGCAAACAGTCACGGAATCGAATCACTCGATATTTCCGATCCAACTATAAGGTATCCCCTATGTTAGGACCTGGACTAAAAATTGACATCAAATATTACAATACAAGCGCGCTTCGCTTGGTTGCGCTTCGGAGTTACTCAATATAACCTATTTTGGGGATATATATTATATTTACTCTGTATAAATACCGTAAACAATACTGTAAAGGCGACTTTGGCCCTTAGAGGTAACTTTTTTCCCCACAATAGCAATTTTAATAAAATATACTCAAGCATAGTCTACTCTGATAATGCCTCACAATAAAATAACCAAGGATGCGGTAATAGCCGAATGGATTAATACAGGATTAGCCTAAAATCGTTAATCATGTAGAATACGCATTAAGAATGTATTACCAGTATATATAAAAATGGCATCAAAGTACTACATATATCCATTTTTTGCAGAGGTGTGAAAATTTCGCTTAGATCTTCGAAATTAATCATAGATTCATCATTTGACACCTATATGCCAATTTTCGTATCTCTATGATTTACCAACTCTTCAATCAATTCAGACAAACAAACAAAAAATCCTAGCGTTTTGATACATTAGACATGGCTTACTATATTATACGGCTATCTAAGAGGCCGAGAAGGCCCATAAAATAGAAGGCCGATTGAAAATGTCTCAAATAACTCATTTCATGATTTTTTGTCATAGTTTAAACTTATGGTTATATAATATGACTTCATTTACATTCAAATAATTGCTTTATTCTCATTTTTCATCAGCATCAATTGAAAAAATACATAATAAAGTTGAACTAGTAGTACTTGACTACTTGTGGGAATTCAATTGTCTGGTTTTAATAGACAACCAAATGCATTAATTTGTTACTTCTAATATAGTATAGTATAGCAAACAATATATGTAAAACACATCGGCCTTCTATTTTATGAGCCTTCTCGGCCTCTTAGATAACCGTATATAATATAGTAAGCCATGCATTAGACTTTAATAACAGATGCCGAGTCGCGAGTATTCCTACCTGGCTACTCAAGGTGTCCCTGGACTTTATCATCCTAGGACAGGAATTTCCATAAGGTCTGATGAACGAGAGGCCCCTCGGTCTAGTTTCACAAATCTAAGGATTTGGGGGATGCATTAATGGAAGTTTTTAATGAAAAAGGTTTTGCTATAATGCGAAATACTAGATTTACTCATTTTAATAAATTTTAAACTAGCTGACCAATCGTTTCAATTCTTTCCCTTTAATCATTCCCCTCACCGGGGCTATGCTCATCAGGTCCACCACTCTCAGTCCGTGCTTCTCTCCTCCCACCGCGAACACGTACGGACTGTCCGGAGAGAAACCCGCGCAGTAGAGCTTCCCAGCCCCGGGACTCACCGAGTGCAGACACTTCGCCTCTCCGGGGGACAGCTCCCACACCTTGTAGGACTTGTCTACAGACGTGGATACGAGGAGGCCGGGAAGGAATGTGCTGAGTGCGATGTCTGTGACTGCACCATCATGTGCTGAGATCTGCAGCAGGATGTCTCCTGACTCTGCACTGATGCAGAAGACTCTTCCGTTCTCAGTGCAGGCCAGGATGTGTGAGGGGGAGAAGTGGTCCCAGACAACTTTCTCCACCTCGCTGGAGAGACTGGCTGAGAGGATCAGTTTGTCTTCTCTCGCGCAGTCGTAGACACGGACTGATCCGTCCACACATCCGGACAGCAGGAGGGAGGGGTTGTACGGGTTCCAACTGACACTCTGGACTGTGTCGGGGTGTGGCAATGTTTCGACACACTTGTGAGTGCTGAGGTCCCACACACGGACAGTGTGATCAGCTGATCCGCTAGCGAGGAGGTGCGGGGTGTTCTTGTTCCAAGATAGACACAGGACAGAGTTAGTGTGTTTCTTAACAGAAACTTTACTCTCTTTCTTTTTCTTCTTCTTCTTCTTCAGCTTCCCAAGAATGATACACGGCTCCACTGCATCGACCAGATCCAAGTCCCACAGCTCAATACACGGCTCCATAGTGGCTACAGCCACCAATGATAGGCCTTCTAGCCTGACCAGCTCAATGGCTAGTGGGTAGGCATTCAGCATTATCTCGTGGTGGCAGAATAGGTCTAGAGATGTGTCATTGTAGACGTGCACCTCCACCACACTGTACTCCTCATCCGCTCGTCCCACCAGCAGGAGGTTATCTGATTGGTTGATGGTGTAGTCCTGGCTGGAGGTGTCGCTGAGGTTATCTAGGGTGACGTAGGGGTCTTCTTTCGGGTGTGTGTAGCAGGTCAGGCCCTCCATGCAGGCGCCGGTTAGATGCAGCCCCTCTTCTGCCCCGTACGTGTCCAGGTCGTAGAGCTTAGAGATCTCATCTGGCTCTGCGCCTCCTGTCGCTTGCATCCCATTCTGATCATCTATAAATAGAAATAAATAGAAATATTCACGACGGAATATGACAGGGAATTTTAATGATTAAAACCATGGATACATATACTGGCTGTATCAACTCATTTTGAGTTGGCAATATACGATGTAGTTCATTTTTTGAATGAGTTGAATGAGTTCGTAGATAAAAATGATCTTTTTTGTCAATTCAATTTGAGTTGATACAACCATGGATAATGTATAGGCGTTAATCTCCCCAAATTCAGGTCTTGGCTAGGGAGTCAAATATTTGAGGAATTAATTAATAATCCCCTGGATGGTTTGGGGTTTTTTCTATTTATAGTAAATACTCCGATTTTTTATGGCTTCCCCGCTAAAAATGGCTTAAACCGGAAGCGACACATTCCAGGGGCAATTGAGGGTGAAATTAATTATTGATCGCCATAAAACACTTGGTCTCAGATGCAGACAAAGTTTGCATTCAAAGACAGAAGCTATGCAAGTAATATTATAAATAATTCTATTCCAATCAAATGGCAGTTTTGATAAAAAATAGCCAAAAAGTCAAAAGGTCAAATTATCTATGCATTGAATCCCCAACATCTGCGCCTATGAATAGCGGATCAAACTCAGATAACAGAACTCCAACCTATAACATTAGATTCATCCTCGGTGTTGTCAGTGACGTCATCATCTTGGTGTTGCTGCAGCAGCTCGTGTACCTGAGACTCGTCTAGTTGGATCTTCTCAGGGTTTGGGTTAGCCACTCCCTTCGGGACCCAACCCACCGATGAGATGACAGACGGCATTGATCAATTCCCAAATCTTAGTTCGACTAGCAAAGCTATGGAATAATAGCATTATAATCTAAACCAGTGGCGGGCAACCTTAATCATTAAGTGGGCCATAATTGGGTCTCGCGGGCCCCAAATCTGTCAGTTCTTGTTACGGTCACACCATGGCCGTAGCAAGAACTGAGATTAGAAACCTATATGGAAGCAATGTAACAACTAAAAGTATACTTATAAAAGCAAAAATAAGTAAAATAAATTGAAACATCATATAATGATTATAGAAAATATATTGATATTCAGCATCAATTTCATACCAAAATTAGGCGGGCCTATTTTGTATCACAACCACTAACGCGCGGGTCCCATAATATAGTGTTTTGGAAGAGTCGCGGGCCATCAAATTTAGTCTCGCGGGCCCCAGGTTGCCCACCGCTGATCTAAACTGTGTCAAGGCATTGATCAATTCCCAATTCTTAGTTCGACTAACAGAGCTATGGAATAATAGCATTATAATCTAGACTGTGTCAAGTCTGTAGAATCATTTTCTAATCACGTTAATTGCTCACATTATATCTCTAATTAGATGGTTTAATTAGTCCTAATTATTTCTTATTTGAGAAAACTCGTTGAATTTTGATTAGTTATTTCTTGCGATGTGACAACAGATGTGAGAGTTAGATGTCTATCTATTCAATGGAGTAAATTGAATAGTATAGTCTCCACTACAACTAATGGTAAATTACTGTGTTGTAACTTGTAACTCAAATAGTTGTGATGTCAATATTTATTTTGAGATCGAATAATCTAGTTATTTAGAGTATCAATAATCATGGACACAATTTTGTGGTGATGGTTTTCAAGTTACGATGAACCAGATTTAACCACAGGGCCATTTGAGTAAGCGAAACTAAATCTTACGATTCTATGGATAATCTCGGAATTCTACACTAAAACCATTCATGGTTTTGCAGTATTAGAATCTCACGGATCTACCCAACAGACCTAACTTACACTTGACGGACAAAAGTATTTGAACATTTCATTATTTCCATACAAATAGTACTAAATTGGATATTTCATAAAGGAGAATGCATTCAAAATCTAAAAAATACTAAGAATCTGCTCTCAGAATCGAAACCTACACAATCGAATTCGTCACAGTTGAAGATTTCTAATAAATTGATCATCCTAATGAATAAAATTTCAACATGTGCCACCAGGGGAATTCATGACCATCATGTGTCGTTATGATAAACATATGCGGCACTGATGACTAATTTGAAAACTTTGGGAATGAACAATTGGTTAGAAATCTTCTCTGACTTATTCGAATGTGTACTTCATAAATGAGATGTCTAGTCTCACCATATACTTTGCCCTTAAAGTTGTACAGATACCATTCCCTGCTGACAGACAGGAATTCGTGGTTGCTTACGTGTAGAGGAGAGTCAACTGGATCAGCTGTTTCAGCTGGGAGATGGTATCCTCTGCCTCTCGTGTTCCGAACTAGGACAACTTCTTAAGTTCAGCGTCACACCGCTCTCTCAGCTTCAATCTCCCTAGCCATCTTTTCCCTCAGTGAGTGGATCATATATATCTCCATACTAACCTTGATCCTGAATAACTGATGTATCGTCCTGTTACTCTGTCTCCCTGGTTCCCATCTTAACTCTCTCCTTGGGCTTCACTTAGGATTGATACCGGAGTACGAGCTAAGATTAGCAGAAAACATGTGTATTATCAACCACCACTGAAACTATAATGCCCACAGATATTCTCATACTTATTGGGTGAGAACGGGAACGAATGTTTTCCCGTGTAAATTCCCACAGAATTCCTGGGCATTCCCATGCAAATTAGTAAATTCCTGAAATATACCGGACTTAGGGCGGCATTGGGCACAATTTAGGAGTAAATTAGTTGTACTAGATTAAATGGGTATTCATATTTCCCGAAATCTAACACCTGACTTCGTAATTTACAGGAATGTAGGAATATAATCTCAATCCCCATTCCTAGAGGATATCTATGGGAATTCCCATAGGACCCAGATGAGTACTCTCATCGGACTCATAAAATTCCCTAAGAAAACTCAATGGGATTGGGGTTCCCATAAGGATTTGCATATATAATTTCAAAAGTATTCACACAGATAAATTATTACCTGTGGAATTTCTATGGGAAAACCCACAGGATTCCAGTGTGATCCACAGCAATCCTATAGGGATACCCATACATATCTTTTTCCGGAAATTAGATATCATTATTGTCCTGGTTGAATCTCCTAATTCCTAATTTAGACACTGAGATATTCCGTTGGCGTACCGTTAAATGGAGCTATTTAAAAGTAAGTAGCGCATGCGCTGCATTTGAGTAGCGCATGCGCTACATTTGAGTAGCGCATACGCTGTACTACTCAAAAGCAGCGCATGCGCTACTCAAATGCAGCGCATGCGCTACTTACTTTTTAAATATATGGTTAAATTAGATAATTATACATATACAACACGTCAAATACTATAACCATATACATGTACATGTATAACTAACAGGGAATCTCTTTTTTCTGCATTCAGTGGGCATGCCTACTGTGGAGTGGGACAGGTTAGAGGCCTAGTTTATGGAACGGGACGAAAAATTTTGATTTCCGTCCCGTCCCGGAAATTAGTCATGTCCTATTCAATATCTTAGCTGTGTTATTATTGTTATATATATATGTACGGACTAGAAACAACCATAATAAACTTCTTATTTAGTATCTAATATGTACGTCTGAGCTACCAAGGAAGCTGTGACCATCTCACACTTGGTCTAGAGATAGACTGTACTAAGAGAGGAAGTGGAGTAGAATACTACTTTCTGAAAGGAAGAAATCCTGACTCATAACCTCTTCACGGCTACCTCAATACCCATCACTTTCAATACTGCTGACTAAACAGTATATTCTATGGGAAATATGGCAAAGTCTGTTGATAATACTTTGCTTTCATTCAGATATGATATAATTTTTTCTACAAATTTTTGATAAATTCAACTAATAGCAGACTATTTTAATTATTGTATGCATTTCTATGGTATATTCACTACACTATTAATAACTTTAGATCAGATGAAAAATATCACTTCAACACTAAGATACTAATCTTTCACATGTATGTGGGAAATTATACAAGTACTTTACATGTGTTTTATTCATTTTAATTTAGCTCAGGTTCATTAAGATTAATGAATAATCAATTGACGGTTGTAGTGCAAAAGTAGAGTTCAATGGAGCAAATTTTGTAGAGAGAGAACAAACAAGAAAATGAATGTTGGAAGTAGGCCAGGTAATTAGTATCCAAATGTAGATAATAGAAGTGCATGCATGACTACTAACATCAAATTACAAAAGATAGAACTTGGATAGTTAACGGCAATTAGTACACAGTTTTATATGCAGAATAACAATAATCTTCAAATCATATTCTTCAATACATGGATTTATAGTAGGATAATCAGATATTTAAACCTAAACCTGAAGAGATTCCCACTTTTCCTGTACACAAATGAAGACTCATAATATTTTGAAACTTACTCCCTTCTCCAGAAGAAAAAAATGTCTACAATATTTGCTTTTGTTTGTAGAAAAAAGGTAGACATAGACAAAAACAACAGGACATAAACCTCAAAAAGAAACTAGAGAAACCTTTTTCCTAAATTTCAAAATGACTGAAATACCCAAAAAAGTTCCATCTGTCTGTCACTCTAATTTGAAGAATTTTAAGGAGTAACGAAAGAAATGGAAAGGAAATATAATTGTAAAAAGGTGAGAATAAATAAGTTACATTAAAACCCAATAGTATACGTACATATATACAAAGTAAAATAATATATATACGTACATGCAAGTGTAACTATAAACTAAACAACTTTATTACTTAGTACAATCGTAGAAGTTTTCTTTTTCTTACATTTCAGTTTCTTGCAGGGGAAATTTAGCACTGGTAGAACGAGGATAAATATCATCCGAATAGCGAGACCATAGAATTCGAAATTAAATGGTACTCTACTCTCTTGTACTAACAACTGATCTTGACGAGGTAGTAGCGTTAAAGTTTGGTTCTGTATTGTGGAATTACTATTGTGTGAACTGTACAGACTTCGTAACGTGAGCATAGCCAAATAATCCCTGAATTCATGTTCTAGTTGATGCTCTTGAACGAAAGTATATATTATCGAGACGGATATGATAGAGATTAGGATGTAGTAAGTGATGGAGAAGAACAGGAGACGCTTTTCTATTGGATGGACAGCCTGTGGCTTACCAGTTTTCTCTGCGCCTATCTGTACCTGGCTGTGTATTCTGTAGATGATGAGGACAATAACAGTGATTGTAACCCCACTTATCAATGTGTGAGGCACGTTCTCACAGATAATACTAACGATAATATTCACCGGGACCGGAAATAACACCTCTTCTGATAGTTTGTACCCTGTGAATGGAATGAAAGGGCCTAGTGCACAGAGGAATGGGTACACCGCGCATATCGCAATTTCCACCACGATTATCACGATTCTGTTGCGTCTTGAGTAGAATAAATCTTTCATTGGGAAACTCACTGAAATTAGTATTAGCGTAACAGCCATAACAAACCACAGTCTGGTCGCGATGGCACTTATCGTTATGAGTGCTCCCATAATGTGGAGCTGTATGGGAGGGCTTTCATGTAAGGTGTCATAGTCTATGTCTCTATTCTCGCAATAGAAAATGTCTACTCCGATGACGTCAGGGATACCTATGATGCACGCTAGCAGCAGGTTGGATAGGATTCCTATGAAGATGGGATGGTGCTGGAATTTCATTGTCTTCCGGATCATAAACGAGCGGTAAATCGCGAAGATACTAATTCCAATGTTAATCAGTCCGATTATTCCATATATAACCCTTATTCCTATATATTTCCCCGTGGAAGGAACCAGCCCGCATTTAAGTTGACAGCTTTGCTTGTCGGCGGAGTATGTGTATGGATACGGACATAGTACAGTCACGTTAGATAAATCAAGTTCTTGAAGGAGAATTTCGTTCTGAGAAGTGTTAGGTGTTGGGAATATTTCTGCATAGAGAGGACCTCCAAGCGGCGATAACGATATAGTCCAAGCTAGGCCAATACACACTACCGCCAGTATCCTCCAGATGCAATACTTCCCGCTTCTGAATCGTTCATTGGATCTATCCACCATCTGTTGCTTCTGTTAACTTGATTTACCTGTCTTTGACTGACTTATCTCTGAAATTGCTAATAATTAAAAACTAGCAAAACATTCGTAATTTTATATGATCTATATGTAACTATTTTTGAATTTTTTCTGATTGAATGACAAAATTTGAATTCTCTATCAAGTGTTGGATTTTCCTGATTCTACTACATTTCCTAATTATGTGCTTAAGTCATGACCGTATACATAACAACTATGCCGTAACTTATAAAGCAAAAACTAATTAAAACAGTCAGCTGATATCGAAAAGTGGAATGGTAAGTATTGGTTAACTGTCGCCCTCATCTCTGCTTGTATCTAAATAATATAACTGAATGCAGTCAGTACTAGAGCACAACTAACAGGGTAGCAGTTCATATCATTAAGGTGCATTATCAAGTTCATGTTATCTAATACGCTAATAATATAGTCGAGTCATATGTACCTGGAAGAATCCCCAACCAATAGAATTGAACTCAGATAAGTTTATTTGCATAAAAACGGATATATTACATGATTCCAAAAAATTCAAATTGGGGATCAAATATATGTGATGCATTCTACACTCAATTTCAACGTGTTGCATGTTAATCATTTGGCTGCAAGTTCATACATTTACCACGACTTTTTTATTATGGCGAATCTGTACATTTCCTTCTCTCCGTTTCTTACAGTTCATTTTGGAGCATGGAAAGTTTAGCATGGACAAGACGAAGATGAACATCATGCGTATGGTGAGGCCACGGATCTCAAATACGAATGGCTTGACTGAGTCTTGTACAAGCAGCTGGTCTTCCGGCATTAGCAATGATAGAGTTTGGTTGAGCATTGAAGAGCCGAATTTAGGGATATAAAAAGGACTTTGTAAAGTTATCTTTGCGAAATAGTCATTGATTTGGTGCTGTAACTGGTTATCTCTTACAAAGTTGGTGATCAAAGAGACGGATATTACTAAGGTCATGAGGAAGAAAACGACAGAAAAAAAAATGAGACGCTTCTCAATAGGATGGACGGATTGTGGTTTTCCAGACATTCCTGCTCCTAACTGCATCTGGCTGTGAATCTTGTAGATGATGAGCAAAATAACAGTGAATGTGACTGAGCTTATGGTGAGATGGAATACAACTCCACAGACGATAGAGACGATTGGATTGGCTGAAGTAGGTAGCAACACATCCTCTGAGAGTTTGTATCCAGTAAACGGAGTGAAACGAGCCATGGTCAATATACATGGAACAAAGATACATATGATGATTTCTATGGTTAAAATCACAATTCTGTTGCGTACTGACCCGAACAAATCTCTCATTGGAAAACTCACTGATAGTAAGATCAAAACGAGGGCCATTAAGAACCACAATCTGGTGGAATTGCCAAATATTGTCACCAATGCACCCATAACATTCAGTTGTATGGGAGGGTTTTCATGCAAGGTATCATAGTCGATCTCTCTATTCTCGCAATAGAATATATCGCTCCCAATTAAATCAGGTATACCCATTAAAAAGCTTAGTACTAGATTGAAAAATATTCCAACGATAATGGGATGATGCTGGAATCTCAGTTCTTTGCGGATTTTAATCGAACGATAGATAGCAAAGCTGGTAATCCCAGTGTTTATGAGCGTGAGTATGATGTATATAATTTTTTTTATAATATAGGTATAATAAAAATAAACAGTACCACATTTTAACTGACACATCTGCTTATCCGAGGAGTAGATGAATGGATACGGACAAAGAACAGTCATATTTGATAGGTCGAGCTTCTCTAGAAGGATTTCATTCTGCGAAATGTTGGGTTTGGGGAGTATTTCGGAGTATAATGGACCGCCTAAAGGAGCTAGTGATATGATCCAAGCTGGGATGATGCAGAGAACAACCATTATCCTCCAAATATAGTATTTGGTACGACTGATCTCATTGACCTGGAGACTCGACCTCGTAGCATTCACACTGCTGGTACTACCAACAACTGATAATCTTTTCTGATTCATTGAGAGTATTATTCATTTTCCTCACTGGTCTACTTATATACCAAACTTGGTGATACCATTGCTGATTGAGAACTTTTGCACTGGTCTATCTTATGATTATTCACGAATTGAAAATCATCGAATCGCCAAGTAATGTGGTTCTAACAGTCTACAATAGGATTTATTGATCCTCGCTCCATTACCAACACTCATGTGCGAAATGCGAATGTGATATTATAAGTGATATTCAAGCATGAAATTTCTGTCTTCTTAACAGGTGTTTTCTGACCTTATAACCAACGTTATATGATTCAACCAATCATTTTATTCATCATCAGTGGTGAACTATTCAGCTGATTGCAATGGCATTTTCAATATCGCACGTAAGTATCTTCTCTCAACCAATTGTAATGTTAAAATCTAATTTAGCCTTTATTACACGTAAAATGCTATTTCTCAGAATTGTAGTGAGTTTAAAGTACATTTGAGTAAGTTCTAAATTAAGGAGGTATTTAGACATAATATAATTAGCATTCCTAAGCTTGCATAAATTAGTATAGTCAAAAGAACAATTTAAAAAGCATTTTCAGCATAGTAATGGTAATACGAGGACACATGGTAATACGAGGATACATGGTAATACAGGGATACATGGTAATACAGGGATACATGGTAATACAGGGATACATGGTAATACAGGGATACATGGTAATACAGGGATACATGGTAATACAGGGATACATGGTAATACAGGGATACATGATAATACAGGGATACATGGTAATACAGGGATACATGGTAATACAGGGATACATGGTAATACAGGGATACATGGTAATACAGGGATACATGGTAATACAGGGATACATGGTAATACGAGGATACATGGTAATACAGGGATACATGGTAATACAGGGATACATGGTAATACAGGGATACATGATAATACAGGGATACATGGTAATACAGGGATACATGGTAATACAGGGATACATGGTAATACAGGGATACATGGTAATACGAGGATACATGATAATACAGGGATACATGGTAATACAGGGATACATGGTAATACGAGGATACATGGTAATACAGGGATACATGGTAATACAGGGATACATGGTAATACAGGGATACATGGTAATACAGGGATACATGGTAATACGAGGATACATGGTAATACAGGGATACATGGTAATACAGGGATACATGGTAATACGAGGATACATGGTAATACAGGGATACATGGTAATACAGGGATACATGGTAATACGAGGATACATGGTAATACAGGGATACATGGTAATACGAGGATACATGATAATACAGGGATACATGGTAATACAGGGATACATGGTAATACAGGGATACATGGTAATACGAGGATACATGGTAATACAGGGATACATGGTAATACGAGGATACATGGTAATACAGGGATACATGGTAATACAGGGATACATGGTAATACGAGGATACATGGTAATACAGGGATACATGGTAATACAGGGATACATGGTAATACGAGGATACATGGTAATACAGGGATACATGGTAATACGAGGATACATGGTAATACAGGGATACATGGTAATACAGGGATACATGGTAATACAGGGATACATGGTAATACAGGGATACATGATAATACAGGGATACATGATAATACGAGGATACATGGTAATACGAGGATACATGATAATACGAGGATACATGGTAATACAGGGATACATGGTAATACGAGGGATACATGGTAATACAGGGATACATGGTAATACGAGGATACATGGTAATACGAGGATACATGATAATACGAGGATACATGATAATACGAGGATACATGGTAATACGAGGATACATGATAATACGAGGATACATGGTAATACAGGGATACATGGTAATACGAGGGATACATGGTAATACAGGGATACATGGTAATACGAGGATACATGGTAATACAGGGATACATGGTAATACGAGGATACATGGTAATACAGGGATACATGGTAATACGAGGATACATGGTAATACAGGGATACATGGTAATACAGGGATACATGGTAATACAGGGATACATGGTAATACAGGGATACATGATAATACAGGGATACATGGTAATACGAGGATACATGATAATACGAGGATACATGGTAATACGAGGATACATGATAATACGAGGATACATGATAATACAGGGATACATGGTAATACAGGGATACATGGTAATACAGGGATACATGGTAATACGAGGGATACATGGTAATACAGGGATACATGGTAATACGAGGATACATGGTAATACAGGGATACATGGTAATACAGGGATACATGGTAATACAGGGATACATGATAATACGAGGATACATGATAATACAGGGATACATGGTAATACAGGGATACATGGTAATACGAGGATACATGGTAATACAGGGATACATGGTAATACGAGGATACATGGTAATACAGGGATACATGGTAATACAGGGATACATGGTAATACGAGGATACATGGTAATACAGGGATACATGGTAATACAGGGATACATGGTAATACAGGGATACATGGTAATACAGGGATACATGATAATACGAGGATACATGATAATACGAGGATACATGGTAATACGAGGATACATGATAATACGAGGATACATGATAATACAGGGATACATGATAATACAGGGATACATGGTAATACAGGGATACATGGTAATACAGGGATACATGATAATACGAGGATACATGATAATACAGGGATACATGGTAATACGAGGATACATGGTAATACAGGGATACATGGTAATACAGGGATACATGGTAATACAGGGATACATGGTAATACAGGGATACATGATAATACGAGGATACATGATAATACAGGGATACATGGTAATACAGGGATACATGGTAATACAGGGATACATGGTAATACAGGGATACATGGTAATACAGGGATACATGATAATACGAGGATACATGATAATACGAGGATACATGGTAATACGAGGATACATGATAATACGAGGATACATGATAATACAGGGATACATGATAATACAGGGATACATGGTAATACAGGGATACATGGTAATACAGGGATACATGATAATACGAGGATACATGATAATACAGGGATACATGGTAATACGAGGATACATGGTAATACAGGGATACATGGTAATACAGGGATACATGGTAATACAGGGATACATGGTAATACAGGGATACATGATAATACGAGGATACATGATAATACAGGGATACATGGTAATACAGGGATACATGGTAATACAGGGATACATGGTAATACAGGGATACATGGTAATACGAGGATACATGATAATACGAGGATACATGGTAATACGAGGATACATGATAATACGAGGATACATGATAATACAGGGATACATGATAATACAGGGATACATGGTAATACAGGGATACATGGTAATACGAGGGATACATGGTAATACAGGGATACATGGTAATACAGGGATACATGGTAATACGAGGATACATGATAATACAGGGATACATGGTAATACGAGGATACATGATAATACGAGGATACATGGTAATACGAGGATACATGATAATACGAGGATACATGATAATACAGGGATACATGATAATACAGGGATACATGGTAATACAGGGATACATGGTAATACGAGGGATACATGGTAATACAGGGATACATGGTAATACAGGGATACATGGTAATACGAGGATACATGATAATACAGGGATACATGGTAATACAGGGATACATGGTAATACAGGGATACATGATAATACAGGGATACATGATAATACAGGGATACATGGTAATACAGGGATACATGGTAATACAGGGATACATGGTAATACAGGGATACATGGTAATACAGGGATACATGGTAATACAGGGATACATGGTAATACGAGGATACATGGTAATACGAGGATACATGGTAATACAGGGATACATGGTAATACAGGGATACATGGTAATACGAGGATACATGGTAATACGAGGATACATGGTAATACAGGGATACATGGTAATACGAGGATACATGGTAATACAGGGATACATGGTAATACAGGGATACATGGTAATACAGGGATACATGATAATACGAGGATACATGATAATACAGGGATACATGGTAATACAGGGATACATGGTAATACAGGGATACATGATAATACAGGGATACATGATAATACAGGGATACATGGTAATACAGGGATACATGGTAATACGAGGATACATGATAATACGAGGATACATGGTAATACAGGGATACATGATAATACAGGGATACATGGTAATACGAGGATACATGGTAATACAGGGATACATGGTAATACAGGGATACATGGTAATACGAGGATACATGGTAATACAGGGATACATGGTAATACAGGGATACATGGTAATACAGGGATACATGGTAATACAGGGATACATGGTAATACAGGGATACATGGTAATACAGGGATACATGATAATACGAGGGATACATGATAATACGAGGATACATGGTAATACAGGGATACATGATAATACAGGGATACATGATAATACAGGGATACATGGTAATACAGGGATACATGGTAATACGAGGATACATGATAATACGAGGATACATGATAATACAGGGATACATGATAATACGAGGATACATGATAATACGAGGGATACAGTTTTTGAGTTTAAAGTAGTTGCTTTCATTTGATTGCGTTGATAATTCTTAGGATTATTCAGTCATCTATTCTTATATTTTGATTTGAGTTATTACAACAAACTGAGTCTCCAAATGTCGTGATGAAGAAATTATCTAAGATATTTTGCACTAGCATAATGAAACCCCCCAGTGTCGAATTGGGATATCTTTGAGCATGTAGTAGTATTTATGTTTTACAAACAAAATCAAACTATAACAATCATAGAATTCCCTTGGATTGTGGATGTACCGCTCCATTGACAATATTGAATTAGTAAAGGTTTTCCCATATAAATGCGTTTTGGGGACCTACTCTAGAGAAATAGGCCCGGAACGGTTCCAAAACACTAGCATTTGGTTACTCCTAGCCCCTTAAACGCTAGCGTTTTAGTTTTGGGGATCCACAGGCGCCTATGTACCACCTCCTAGTTCCTCAATCAACTCTGCGCAAACAAACAAACAAAAACATTCCGTTTTAATATATAAGATTTCTTAGTGTTGGTAAGAGAATTTGAACATCACGTGTCTCATGCAATCACGCCATCTATACATCCATTCAGCAACTTTCAGCAGTTTTGTGCCCCCATTTGAACTACAATTGACTACAAAATGATTGTAAAATGTCAAATTCTAACTCAAAATCCATACAAATGCAGCTATTCTACTTTTTATCATATTTAGGATTTTCCGTTTTGAATATAGTATATGTATTGTTTTCAATGTAAAGTTTTAACCGTAGAATACCCAGTGGGGACGCAGTGTTCCAGATATCGCGGATGTCTCCTAGTCATTTTCTATGGCACTGAATCTTTATAAATGCTGGGCATTCTACAGTTAATGGAATTAATATCTCTCAATCTACAAAGACAATTATGTTGGCAATAGCAGCTAATACAAAATTGAAGTAAACTAGACAGAGAGACTAGCATTTATGAGCATATACTGAAAGCGTATTTATCAGCACTGGTTACTGTAATCAGTTCTGAATCGTTGTTCATTACTATCGGTAACAAACTGTACTTCTTTCCCGTCTCATTACGCTCTGGCACTACTGTGCATAGGAATTCTCCTTCTTGAGAATATCTTAATTTCGTAGCTCCAAGCATCGCTGATGATGATTTGTTTCAAAGGGTTTATGCAGAAGAAATATGGCTTTGACACTTGCATTCCTGAGCCATTCGAGATAATGGAACGTAGAATCTCTCCGGATTGAGAGAACACGTGAATGCAGCTGATAGCTATGAAACTTGAGAACGTATATTTCCCTTGTTGTCACTTTGACGTCGATGGGATATGACAGTGAAGTGTGCTCTATGTTGCGGATAAACTTGAGATTTTTATCCCAAACTTGCACGCGATGATTCCCATAGTCCGCAATGTACAATTCTCCTCTCTCACTTAACGCGATTTGTCTCGGTTCTTTGAATGGATTATTAAAGTCAGATTGCAATTTGACTTGAACGAAAGGTCCATCTTCTCTAAAGTGGAGTAGAGTGTGGAGTGCGATGTCAGTGACGTATATATCCAGTCCATCCACCACCAACCCCCATGGAGAACCCATTAGCTCGTGGTTAAACCTCGTAATCAGTTCTCCATCGCACGAGTACACTGATATTTGTGGTGAGTGTCCCACCTCTGTTATGTAAATGTTACCATTGCATTTGTCCACTGAGACAGCTCTAGTGTATGTAGTTGCCTTTCCAGAATCACGACTCCACCTCTCAAGATCCATTACATTCCTCGTCTGCTTATACATATTAAAATATGTCATTTTGTGGAAATGTAACTTCGATCGATAGTTATATAAATCTTATGTGTGTATTGTGTATCAATGTACACCTGGAGTTCTTTTATAATACTCCAGAGCTCACAGTAATGAGTAGTAATCATTAACACATCTTATTGGAGTCATCATTAACACCTCTTATTGTAGCCATCATTGTTATTCGATAATGCATCACATAGGATTGCTTGAAAAGATAAGATTAAGTCGTATTGCTTTCCAAGTTATTCATATTATGCGACACAATTAGTGAAGCCAAGTAAAATGACGAAAAATATAATTTGAGTGATCATATGTCAAATCTACTGAACTAACTCAAGCTTCATATCTATCTAGTGGTGATATTACAGGTAATGCTTATGATTTGTACACGTAGTAACTACTATGGCACTGGTAGTACTTACGTATATGTACTACGTATAAGTAAGCGTTTTGGATTAATTTAGAGAAAATAGCTATCACCAATGTTGTATTTCCTTGGAATAGCTAGATCAGGGGTGGGCACAAAAGTTAGCTTTCGGGCCGCAGTGAAACTTTGAGCCGACTTGGCGGGCCACAAAATTTGAGAATGTTTTTGCTACCATGATAATATTTAATTGAACTCTGCAAGATGCATTCTATCTGTTTTTTTTCAGTTAATTATTAAAAAAATAAGCCCTTTTAAATCCCCAAATGCATTATATTCAATTTAATTTGTCCAGTTCAGTCTTTACTCTCCATAATGCGCTCAAATTCCGTTTCAATGCTTGTAGTAGCGTAAACTAGCTTCTAAGTTATGATTACTCAAGACACTTCTTTGTTTAGTTCGTAAATACGATTGGATTGGCTGAAGTAGTAGTAAGTAGCAACACATCCTCTGAGAGTTTGTGTCCAGTAAACAGAGTAAAACTAGTCATAGTAAATATACATGGAACAAAAATAGGATTATATAATTCAATCCAACATTCTTAGCGATATCAACCTACCGTCTCTCCCTGAATATGCCCAGGGAGTTAGATAAGATGCGAACATTTTAAGGTAGGTAAACCATTAATAATGGCTAGTTGTATTTTTAAATATTCTGAGTGATTAGTAATGAGATTGGAAATTTTTTAACCCTTCAAATGAGACTATTTTTCAAACGATACGGCCCATCAATTTTTGAGCGCCGGGGCGCTAATTCAGGTAAACACCGCTGATTACCACCTCAGCATTAAAAATTATAGATTTACCTTTTTTTGTGGGTGGGGGTTCTAATTGTTGGCGGGGCCCTATAAGCAAACCCTTAAAAAATACACTGTACGTAGGTATCTCCAAGGACATAGCCAATAGCCTACAGGTAGGTCAACTAAACTTCTGGCATGCCTGGATCGACGTTCCTGATCTCCACATGCCAGGATGTGTTGTTAAATCGAATTAGACGCTTATTAAAATGCTGTTTCTCAGAATCGTAGTTAGTTCAAATTAAGCAGGCATTCAGGAAACCTAATACTCGTATAACCAGCATTTCAAATTTGCATAAAATAATAGAGTAAATGAACACATTGAAAATAATTATGTACGTCTCTTATTCAATGTTAATGTTCCAACATATAATGCATTTAATGAATTGAGAGAAGAGCAAATCTGTAACACTGATGTAATGACCCGTACATTATGATCTTGATTGATAGTGGCTGTGATCATAAGTTGTTGAATAATGAATCTGCACTCGTCACAAATAGACATGCTGCATGCTTCGCACTACATTACTAATGAATGTTAATGATGCTTAGGATAGCTATATGTCTTCTATTATCATTTCAAGTCACTACTACGCGATGCGTTATCAAACTAGTCCAGTAACGCACAATGAGTTGTAGATAACAGCTCATCGACTGATCAATACTATGAGAGTCTCTGGAATATTATTAAAGGACTCCAGGTATAGATGCACGTACATAAGATTTATGATTACATCAATTGGAGTAAACTTTCCAAAAAATGACATATTTTAATATGTATAAGCAGACGAGGAATGTAATGGATCTTGAGAGGTGGAGTCGTGATTCTGGAAAGGCAGCTACATACATTAGAGCTGTCTCAGTGGACAAATGGAATTGTAACATTTACGTAACAGAGGTGGGACAATCACCACAAATATCAGTGTACTCGTGCGATGGAGAACTAATTACGAGGTTTAACCACGAACTAATGGCTTCTCCATGGGGGTTGGTGGTGGATGGACTGGATATATACGTCACTGACATCGCACTTCACTCTCTACTCCACTTTAGAGAAGATGGACCTTTTGTTCAAGTCAAAATGCAATCTGATTATAATAATCCACTCAAAGAGCCGAGACAAATCGCGTTGAGTGAGAGAGGAGAATTGTACATTGCGGACTATGGGAACCATCGTGTGCAAGTTTGGGATAAAAATCTCAAGTTTATCCGCAACATAGAGCACACTTCACTGTCATATCCCATCGACGTCAAAGTGACATCAAGGGAAATATACGTTCTCAGTTTCATAGCTATCAGCTGCATTCACGTGTTCTCTCAATCCGGAGAGATCCTACGTTCCATTATCTCGAATGGCTCAGGAATGCAAGTGTCAAAGCCATATTTCTTCTGCATAAACCATTTGAAACAAATCATCATCAGCGATGCTCGGAGCTACGAAATTAAGATATTCTCTCAAGAAGGAGAATTCCTATGCACAGTAGTGCCAGAGCGTAATGAGACGGGAAAGAAGTACAGTTTGTTACCGATAGCAATGAACAACGATTCAGAATTTATTACAGTAACCAATGCTGCAAAATACGCTTTCACTATATGCTCATAATTACTATGTCTCTCTGTCTAATTATGCTACTTCAATTTTGTATTAGTTGTTATTGCCAACATAATCGTCTCTGTAGATTGAGAGATAATAATTCCAATCGATTTGCCATTTTGGGTTACTGAAGGCAGGGGCGCCGAACCTTTCGAAATATATGGGCAATTTTGTTTTAGGGGGCTCAGCCCTAAAATTTGTATTGCGTGTGTGGGCCATCTTCGAATCCAGGGGGGGGTTCGAGGCCCCCCAGGGTTCGGTGCCTATGACTGTAGGTCTTATGCAGGCCCGGATTGACACCCCTGATCTATATGACCAGCTGTATTGTTCAATTCTAATTAGATGTTTATTAAAATGCTGTTTCTCAGAATCGTAGTTAGTTCAAATTAAGCAGACATTCAGAAAAACCTAACGTATAACCTGCATTTCAAATTGGCATAAAATAATGGAGTAAACGAACACATTGAAAATCTTTATATACGTCTCGTATCCAATGCTAATATTCCAACATATTTTCAAGAATCATTTTGAAAAAGTGGTAAGGCAAAAATTGTGGTTCTGCAATATATGTAAACAAATTCAATGAAAAAGTACTAAGTGCTGTTTCTGCCATACCGCTTCCTCTGGCCTTACATTTAGATTTACAGTCATTCTACTAACGAAAAAGTTTAGTGACACATTTTTTAGGTTTATTGAACTAGCATAACTATGTGCTATAATAGTAACCATGCAACAAGCATACATGAAACACCATTAGTTTATGCGAAAAATTAAACTGAAACATCACATCAAATCAAAGTTATATAATAGAACATTCGAGTAAATAGGACAAAATAAAATATAGTAATAAAATGTCACATAAACTAAGGATTATAGAGTCAGTTAAGAAAAAAATCAAACCTAAACCTCACAATATTTAGTTCTTAGTTGATAATGTTGAATTGTTTGAGTTGATTCGATTTATTTCTGCTAACAGTGACAATGGAACCAAAATCATTCACTGATATCCCAAAATGATTTTTGAACTGTCCTTTCTCAGATCGTTTCTCACCAAACTGAGTGAGTAGCTCTCCTTCATTGGAAAATATCTTCACTTTAGAGTCTCCTTGGTCTGTTACTAAGATGTTTTGTTGCTGATCTAGACAAAAACAAAAAGCATTGTCAATGCTATCTTTCTTAACAACACATCTTGTCAGAATTCCTTCTATAGAAAATGCTTGAATTGGAAAATCAGTGTAGATTAGCAAAATGTAAAACAATCCTTGAGACAGAGAAATATCTCTGATTTCAGTTTCTTGTTGACAGAATTCAGTCTTGAGAGATATTCTGTTCTCTTCAATCAAATCTAGAGTTAACACTATTAGAGTCATTCCATTCAGTTTTCCGACATAAATATAAATATTCTCTGTACAGATACCTCCGAGATAAAAATCATAAGATTTAGAGCTTTCCTTCTTCTCAGTGAAGTTATTCAATTTCAGAATTGCTGTATCACACTGTACGTAGATTGATTGGTTGCAAAATATGATATTTTGTGGAAAATTCAATTTGACATCTTTCACAGATCTAATCCATTCTCCTTCTCTAGAGAAAATCTGAATTCTGTGATTCGGTTGTTCAGCTACATAAATATTCTCATTCATAGGATGAGCCGCTATACCCCATGGATCATAGAGTTGATTGTCTCCAGTTCCTCTGTCGCATTTACTCCATTTCAGTTGGTACCGAGTATCTTCATTATAAACTAGATTCTGTTGATCATAACGACACATTCTATTTATACAATCTTTCAATTCATCCATTCTCCACGTTAACTTCACATTAGGAATATCAACATCCATTTCTCTTTTCACCGAATCGATCGAATCTGAAATATGGATTTTAGGTTTTGATGTTGGGTTCAATTCTTTGAACTTTTTTTCCATTTCTAATTTGTATGCCTCAATATCTTCAATTACTTTCTGAGTTTCAGTTTTCTTCCTATCCATTCCAGTACTCACCTCTTCCCAAATAATGTTCAATTCTCGGATTATTTCTTCTTCTTTCTTTTCGATTAGACTTATCATTTCTTTGCTGACTCTTCTCACTTCCAACTTCTTCCTTTCTATCATTTCTCTAAACGAGTTCAGTTTACTCTGGAGTTTGTTACTCACTCCGAATAAACTAACAGGACCAGATCCTGGATCTGCTGTTGCCATTATGGAGCTATTATTTCAATTAAGAACAGTTCAGTTATATAAAAGTATATTTTATTCAGAATGTCTAATTTAATTCATTCAAATACTTTAGTAAAAACATCCCATTGAAATACTATACTCTTACATAGGACTACAGTTTCTGATATATTTCTTGGAATATACCTGGTTTGTATTTTGTTAATTTTATCAGTATTCCTATAGTTCAGGGATATATATCGGATTTCAGAGTAAATGGGAAGATAGATCTTTCTTCCATTTTAAGACAATTAAATCATATAGGTGAATAAATCAACGGTAATTTAATTTAATTTTTAAACATAGATAAATAATAATTCCTAGAAATAAACTCACTGATAACTAGAGGAGTACAGTGAATAAGCAGGATAGAGTCTGCATTCTATACGAAAGAAATATAGACAGATTTAATCCAACCTGGATCTCAGATTGACTCTGAGATCTGAATCTTATTCTCTAAACTTAAACTACGTTTTGATTCAGGTTTCTTGAAGTCTAATTTAACCAAGTATTTTATAGTTGAATGCTAGAACGAATTCTGTAATTACAAAAGTATTTATTTCATTTGACAGAGTTTTCATTCTAAAGCTTAGTTTAATACTTAGGTTTTAACTTAAAAGTTTAATAATCCCTACCTTTGGCATGGGAAAACATAACTTTCAATTTTTACATCTTCATACTTAGTTGTGCAACAGCTTCTACGAAATAATGTAACTGTAATAGATTAAATATGAGAAGTTTGGTGGACTATTTTTAATTAATTATTAATTAATTAACCCGCGCTTGGCGAGGTGTTTTGTTGCGTCATTTCCGGTTTAAGCCATTTTGGGCGGGGAAGCCATACAAGTTTGGGGTCTTACTATAAATAGAAAAACCACTAAGCCAACCGAAGGTAATAATGTTAAGTTAGAAACTAGAATAAGCGTAAAACTTACTCGAATAAGACTACCAATAATTTGAGCTGCTAGGTAGTACGTTGTGAATATAAATGATGAGTTTAAGATAAATATTTCAGATCAGAGATTAGTTTCCTACATATTTAGGATTCTAGAGTAGATCTACTACGTTTAAACAATCTATCTCAAGACCAAAGTGTTTTAACCTATGCTATCTAGTGTCACTAATTCTATTTTAAATAGCAGTAATTAATAGTATCATTTCAACACAAGATAAATAGCCATAAACTCAAAAATTTCAAATGGAATCTGTTTGGTACAAATGTAAATAAACATAAAACTAACAAAGTCAAAAGCCAATTAAGATACAAGTCAAAAAATAAATGCAAGTTTGCATATTATCTAATATAGAAGATTATGAAAGGGAAAATATTTGCAATATATGACTCTTATTCCAGTCAACAGTAACCATAGTTCCAAAATCATCCACTGATACCCCAACAAGACCTTGAAAATGTCCTTTTTTAGATCCTTTCTCCCCGAATTGAGTGAGTAGATTCCCTTCATTGGAAAATGTCCTCACTTTAGAGTCTCCATAGTCTGCTACTAAGATGTTGTGTTGCTGATCTAGACAGAAACAAAAAGCGCTGTTAATGCTATCTTTCTTAACAACACATCTTGTCAGAGTGCCTTCTCTAGAAAATGCTTGAATTGGAAATTCTGTATTGAACAGAAAAATATAAAACAATTCTTGAAATAGAGATATATCTCCAATTTGAGTATCTTGTTTAGCGAATACCGTTTTGAGAGATATTCTGTTTTCTTCAACCAAGTCTAGAGTTAACACTATTAGAGTCATTCCATTCAGTTTCCCGACATAAATATGGATATTATCTGTACAGATACCTCTGAGAGGAAAATCATAAGATATTGACTTTTCTTTCTTCTCAGTGGAATCATTCAATTTCAGAATTGATTTACTACATTGTACGTAAGTTGATTGGTTGTGAAGTAGAATATTTTGTGGATTTTTCATTTCGTCATCTTTCACAGATCTGATCCATTCTCCTACTCTAGAGAAAATCTGAACTCTGTGATTCCATTGGTCAGCTACATATATATTCTCATTCATAGGATTAGTCGCTATACCCAATGGATTATAGAGTTGATTGTCTCCTCTTCCACCGCCGCACTTACTCCATTTCAGTTGATACCGAGTATCTTCATTATAAACTAGATTCTGTTGATCACAACGACACATTCTATTTACACAATCTTCCAATTCATCCATTCTCCACGTTAACTTCACATTCGGAATATCAATATCTATTTTTCTTTTCGCTTTTTCAATTGCTTTAGACAATTCGGGGAATTCTGTTTCAGTTTGATTGATCTTTTGAAATAACTCTTCAATCTCCTTTTTTCTATCTTCTAATTCTCCAATTACTGTCTGAGTTTCAGATGTATTCTTCTCCATTCTAGCACTCACTTCTTCCCAAATAGTATTCAATTCTCCGATTATTGCTTCTTCTTTCTGTTCGATAAGCCGTCTCATTTCTTTGCTGACAGTTCGTACTTCCAACTTCTTCCTTTCGATCACTTCTCTAAACGAGTTTACTTTACTCTGGAATTTTTTACTCACTCCGAATAAACTAACAGGACCAGATCCTAGATCTGCTGTTGCCATTATAGATTTGCTATTATTTCAATTAAGAACAGTTCAGTTATATAAAGTATATTTATTCAGAATTTCTAATTCAATTCATTTAAATACTTTAGTAATAATATCTCATTGAAATACTATACTCTTGCGTAGGACTACAGTTTCTGAAATATTTCCTTTAATACACCTACAATGGTTTGTACTTGTATTATATTTATTTACATCAGTACTCCAATAGCTCAGAGATATGTATCAGATTTCAGAACCCAGTCGTAATGTAAAATTACAGATTTGGGGATCTATGTGCATGGGAGGGTGTGTCCCTATTTTCTTTTCGATCCCCCCAGATATTTATCCATCCAAACTGTGGCGGATTCGAAAATTAAATTATAAGTGGTTGGTAACTATCAAACCACAACACTTATGCAATGCTTACATATCTTATGCCATTAGATAGTGCAGCGCTCTCCATAGATCCGGCCTGCGTCGGAAATTCAGTACCTATAGTTAGTTACTGGGTTAGTATACTATAGATAGTTGCATTTTATGATTCTGAGATCTGAACATATGTACTATATAGAAGTGAATTTTTAAGTTACAACAATAACAAGCAAAATTGAAAGAATTTGGTAAATTATAATAAAATTGGCTTCAGCTTCAAGGAACTTAGCCCTTGGAACCCACTGGGGGCTTATGGACAACTCTCCTACAAGAATTATCTTAGATCTGCTCCCTGATCATAAATTCATAATAATATCGTTACCAATATTATTAAGCTCGAATGGTAAACTCTTCCTTGAAAACAAATCAGAAAAGAGTGCATCAGATAAACTACTTGAACATATGTTAAATCCTATATTTGTATACGCTAATTTTATAGGTTACAAAGGTAAATAATATTGCTCTTAGCCACAAACTATCTATTTAGTCGCTCCACTAAGTCTCATCAATTCAAATAGACGTTCAATTTCCATCTTGTAGGCTTTAGCAACTTCGTTTCGCTTTAACTTGAAAGTAGGAGTGAGCATGTCATTCTCAACGGTGAACTGTTCTGGTATAAAACACATCTGTTTTACACGCTCGAAAGCATTCAGACCACACTGATGGCCATCATCATCCAGCTCACTAATTATTTGTTTCGCCAGTTCTTTGTCCCGACACATTTCCTCCAAACTTGTGCCTTTCACCCCCTTCTTCCCTGCCCATCCCGAGAAGGTGTCAGGATCCGGTACCAGGATCGCTATTGGGAAGGGGTAGAGTGAGTTAGCGTGTACGAATGCCTGCATGACAGCTGGATGACGCGTGTAGCAGTTTTCGATCTTTTCCGGTGCAATGTATTCTCCGTTTGAAAGCTTGACGATATGCTTCTTCCTATCAATAATCTTGAGACAGCCGTTGGCACACCACTTCCCGATATCTCCTGAGTGAAGCCATCCATCTGCGTCCAGAGCTTCCCTGGTTTTCTCTTCATTAAGAAGATAACCTTTGAACACGTTGGGTCCTTTGAAGCACACCTCTCCTTCACCATTATTAGCGTAATATCCCATATCAGGCACATCAACCACTTTTATAATGTTACAAGCTATAGGTGGGCCTACGTGTCCAGCTATGGACTCACCAGGTAAAGTCACCGTACCACATGCAGTGCTTTCGGTCTGTCCGTATCCCTCAAGCACTATGCAACCCAATGCTGATCTCAGGAATGATAGGACTTCAGGGCTTAAAGGAGCTGCGCCAGTAACAGCTATCCGAACTCGTCCGCCTAGGCCTGTTTGTATTTTTTTGAAAATTAATTTATCCCAAATAGTCGTTCTGCAAATTATTCCCTTCGCTAGATCTGCTTGTTTACTCCTCATGGCCATTTGAAACAGTTTCTTTTTGATTGGGCTCGCATTGACGGCCGCCATTGTCTTATCGTAGATTCTATTTAGGAGCCTTGGAACGGAAACGAATATGGTGGGGCGACAGGCAGCAATGTCATCCATAAGCAGTTTGATATCTCCTTGGAAAAAGCAGATCTTACAACCGTGCATGATGAGTCCAGTTTGCATGGTCCTTTCCATCATGTGCGCGAGTGGAAGGTAGGAAAGGTAGGCGTCATCAGTCGTTAAATTTAGTTCCCTGAGCATAGTGTACAACGCTCCTGCACAGGCTGATATTAAATTAGCATGAGTCAACTTTGCCCCCTTCGGTTTGCCAGTGGTGCCTGAAGTATAGCAGATTGTAGCTAGATCATCAGGTTTCGGTGCAAAATTGGGGATACGATTAGTTCGACCTTCTTCTTCTACAGTTTTCATCGCAACCAATTCAATTTGGTATTGATTTGCTACTGCCAATTCTTCCTGGGTGACCGGGCCTATCTTCACTACTAGTTTAGGAACTTTTGTACTCGCGACTATCCTGAATCGATCTATAAACCTGTCAGCTGACAGCACCACTACTTCTGTGTTAGCTTGTGTTATAATGTGTTCTATCGCCTCACGTCCCAGAGTGTCGTAGAGTGGGACTGACACCTGACTGTACGCGTTACAAGCCTGCTCCACTATCACCCACTCTGGACAGTTCTTGCTCGCCATTCCTATAAAGGTACCTTGTCCTGCAATGTGACCGCGATTGATGAGCCCACTCCCGAAGTTGTTGATTCTCTCCTGCACCTGTGCATACGTCTGGTATCTGAAAGGCATATCCGGCTGTCGCGTTCCGTAGCATGGAAGGTCTCTAGCTATCCTCAACCCGCGCTGAAAGCCTTCGTACAACGTTTTAACTTCTGGATACAAGAGGTCAATCAGGTCACAGTTTTCGTTTAAGATCGCATTGACACGGATACTCTCGTCTCCTCCTGGGAGAGGTTTCGACTGCATGTTCTTATCCACAAGCATTTGTATGGGTGCAGGACGACGAGTTAGATACGCGTACGCTATCCCGAATAGCCCTAAGAGCCCTGTTAACACAAGGGCTTCGAACGAGAAGGGCAAGTTTGCGAGTGCAGACATACTGTGTTATAAAATATTTGAATTACTCCAATTTATCAGTTCATAGAAGGGGGAAGAGCCTAAAGATCACGAGATATCAAATGCACTACTTTATGACTGTATTATGTAACTGTATTAAATTTCTGGATTTGTTGTTGCTGGATGTGTGAAGTGGATTTTGTCAAATTGAATTATCTCAAGACAAATCGAATTAATTTCTGGCTATGGCAAAGATCCTAAAAACATATTTTTACACTTTACTTAAGATGTATATACTTGTAAATGTAAGTGTAGTACAAGTAGATTCATCGCAATGGTTATAAACTATTTAAATCCATTAATTAGTTGCTAGGTGGTTTAGTATTAAATAAATTACTTGTGGCTTTGCAAATTCTGTAAATGTTAAATATGATTACAACTGTTTACATGGTTCATCAGTGGCGGATCCAGGAGGGGTTGTGGGGTTGCACGGAATTAAGAAAAGTAGCAACTGCATGTTTTTTCATCAATATCGAATTCTTCTGGAACGTTACACAACTGTGCAGTGCGGAAGGTCAATGGGGACCAGTTGAATACGTTGGTTGTCAGAGAACCATATTCGTGTCGATCCAGGCCACAAATACAATGAGTAAAACCGGGGTTCTTACAGCTATGGAGAACATAGGCGCCAAGTATGGGTACCTGGGGGGGTAGGGGGCGCTCCCCCCCCAGGTTTGGAGCCTGTGGGAGGCCGTGGTGGTGGACAATGGAGCAATGGAGGAAGCTGTGGTATGGCAGGACTTCACACAAACTTATAGGTTACAACCGTAGACTACTTAATACTATGGACTGTCGATTCTCCTACTCGGGTCCATTGTGTATTATTGACATCTCGTAACCCACTCAAGTTAGACATGGGAAATGTATTATCATTAGATAGGAAGTCTTATTTTTGGAATCAATTGGTCATGTTGGCTGACCACAACTATGTGTGGAATGTGAGTTATGTAGTTTTACTCTTGTTTTTCACAGATTAAGATACATTTTGGCGATATTCTCACCTGTTTTAAGCGCATTTTACAGCGTTATTAATGTATGATTTTCAAAATAATCAGGGACGGGTTGATTCGAAAAATGTGAGGTTTTCTAAAGGAATGTTGTTACATTCCAGCGTTGCTATGGAAACGCATTTACAATTTGAGCCTATATCTTGAAAGCCATTGTTGCTATACATTCAAATGTATTTGATAGATAATAGGCTACTTTATATTAGCTCCTAATACATTTTGTTACATTAAATCTTAAGGTTTACGAGATATGATGCAATTTATTAAATATGGTTCATAAATTACAGGGTGTCTCAAAATTATTGCCCTATTGTATTTTTATCCATAAAATATTAGAATAGAGAGATATATGATCGGTCATTTGGATATATAATTTCCATCTAGTTTAATACAAGATTTTATCCTCTCGGGCATTCCATCTATCAGAGCTTTTAGATAATTTGGTTTTATGGATGACCAGGCCGATTCGAGCTGTATTTTTAGGTCACAAATACTTTTGGTGGTGTCCATCTTGTTTAGCTCTTCATGAAGATATCCCCACAGGTTCTCAATTGGGTTTAAGTCAGGAGAGTTGCCTGGCCATTGTGGTTTATCCCAAAAGTTAGCTAGGTTCCTCTTGCACCAATCTTGGGTTTTTTTGGACGTGTGAGCAGGGGCGCCGTCCTGCATAAAAACAGCTTTTGACATGTTTTTGAGCATTTTTCTATCCAAAACAGATCCATTTTCACGGGTTCTGTGAAGAGTCTCCAAACAGGACTTTGCCAGGATTTCATCTATATAGTAAGCTGTATTTACTGTTTGTTTGGGAGGGATGAAGTGCAATTTAGAGATCGCTCGAAAGCTCATCATCCTCCAAACCATAAATTTCGGAGGAAATTTGACAGTTTCATGTGGGATGATATTTGAGCCATCTCTTGCCCAAATCCTGTCATTTTGACGATTTGTGGGATGAAATAGCTCAAATGAAGACTCATCAGACCAAAGGATGTTTCTCCAGTCAGCGACAGTCCAGTTCTCCTTTGCCAGACAGAAATTTAATCTGTTTTCTCTCTGTTTTGAGGAAAGTTTGGGCTGTTTTGGTCGCTTATAGGGTCGAACTTGCAAATCTTTCCTCAAATAGCGATGGACAGTGTCTTTCGAGACAGGTACACATGTCCTCGTAATTTGTGTAGCGATTAATCGCGTAGATTTGTGTCGCTTTCCCAGAGATTTTGCGATCATGATCTTAGACCGCCGATTCAGCTTTTTTGGCCTTCCAGCCCCTTTCCTATGCTGAAGATCTTTTGAACAATTGTATCTTGCCCACCATCTTCGAACTGTTCTAATATCCTTCCCAAGTTCCTTTGCTACAGAAATCTGAGTAGAACCAGCGAGTAACATCCCAATAGCGCGATTTCTGACCTGTAACTTTCCATCGTCAACATCCATATCGGCCAATAAAACAAGACAAGAGAAAAAAAATATATTTCGTAAATATTTTCAAGGTACGTAGATAAATCTTCAAGTTATATTTCAATACTTGAGTTACTATAACTGAAGTCTATACTGATTTGAGGTAGATTTATAATCCATACTGTATAGACTTACAATAGGGCAATAATTTTGAGACACCCTGTATATTGCATCATATCTCGAAAACCTTAAGATTTACCGATTAAACCAATTACATTTTAATTCTACTATAGTCCGAGATTTTCGATTCCCTAGGTGACAACAAAATAGCTGCAGATCGATATTTGAGTGTCTAAGATTTTAAAAGAGACCAAAAGTGTAAATCCAGAATAATGCCCAATTTATCCTATATTATAATGGCATTTATCAATTTAGGCGTATGAAAATTTATGGGGTTGAAATTAGGAGCATATCTCTGGAGGGCAGTATAATTCCCTGTTTGTAACGAATTGATCATAGAAACTACCAGGCACAGAAAGCTTATTTTTAGCTATGGCTCCACTAGGTTCTGACCTCAGACGAAAATGTCGAGTGATGGAATTATGACGTCATTATCACTTTTATAGTTATAAATTTCAATTTTTCGACTATTACTCAGCCATTTTAGGTGATAGAAGCCTTAAATTTTGATAGAATGTGTAGTATATTAATATATCTCAAATATAATACAGCTTTCACCAAAAATGGTGACTCATCACTCTGTCATGACGTCATCATTATGCATCAAAAGTTGAAAAATTGACAAATTTGGCGATTTTTCGACTGATATCGATTATAACTATGAGACAGAAGCATTTAGATATGTTATCTACTTTATAATTAATTATTGTGTGCTTAGGCACCCAAAGGGTGTCTCTGGCGGATACAAAGTGCCCGCCAGCCGCGCAGCGCAAGCACGTAAGGCGCGCTGTAAATAATCCCATACATCGGATTAGTCGCTATACTCCATGGGCCATAGAGTTGATTGTTTCCGATTATTCTGTTGCATTTATTCCATTTCAGTTGATTACGGATATCTTCAATATAAACTAGAATCTGTTGTTCACGATGACACATTCTATTTATACTATCTTTCGGACGATACATTAAGAACATTTTGAGTAAATACTAACTCATTTACTAATGTCAAAATATTTTATTTCAGCACTGGGGCGGATCTATTTCAAATACAATTAGATTGAGAATCTGTCTTTTGTGAGCTTTCAGTTCCCAAATAGGTGTAAAGCAAAAGTCTGTATTACCATGTTATACCATTAAACTAATAGTATCTTTCATTTCTCCTCTTAATCTATCTTTCTAATATATTTAACTCGGTCCCAGTAGTTTAGGTAATTTAGTGTAATATAATTGGAAATTGTTAACTTACCAAATCAAGTAATATGAACGTAAATTCATATTGGAGTGTATGTACTGAGAGAGATTTTGTTCTGTCGAACTATTTTAGGCATAACTTCATATTGTCACTTTTGCTATGTTAGTAATGAACTTCGTACTGTTATTCATATATTTAGGTGTTCACCTGCATTTCAACAATGCAATTAGCGTAAAACTAGTCCCTGAATATTTTTGGGATGCTCATCGTGGCAGAGTGGTAGAATGTGACATACCATGCGAGTTTTCAGAAGAACCTGAAAATGTAGATGCAGAATTTTATATAGCAATGAATGATGGAGATGTGAAACGTGCAGCAGAATCAGAATCGGATACTCCTATAAAGATACTAGGCTCTCAAGAAGGAGCTCATTACTACCATTTGCTCAAAGGTGAATTCTTGAAGCGTCATTTCCAAGGTACATCTTTACTTGACAGACGTTCAGATATCCCATGGGTAATCATGCCAAATATGGATGAAGTTAAAAAAGTGGAGAAACCAAAATATGCCAAACCCAATGCTACTTTTGTATCCAGAAATTGCAACTCAATGAACAAACGTAACGACTATGTGGCGGCAATCAATGAAGTGATTGGAGTGTTTGCTCCTAGCAGCTGTTTCCACAACATGGACTGGCCTCAGTGCGAAGGAAGAGAATGCACCAAAGTGGAAGTGATCAGAGACTACAAGATTAACCTCGCATTTGAAAACGGGGATTCACCAGGATATATAACCGAAAAGATCTATCATTCAATGGAAGCTGGAGTGCTACCTGTTTATATGGGAACAGTTGGCGTGGCATACGCTGTACCTAGAAGCTCCTATATTGATGTGGCAGAGTTCGACACACCCCATGATGCAGCCAATTATTTGAAAATGGTCCTGGAAAATGAAACGCTATACAACAGTTACTTTGAGTGGAAACATAAGCCTTTTAATCCCGAGTTTGAGGTAGCAAATCGAGTGTTGTGGGAAGTGAGTCATTACTGTCGTGTGTGTTACTATGTGGATGCAATTCAAAGGGGGGCGAAGTGGGACCACCTCCATCAGAGAGCTTCGGATAGAATTCCTGGGAACTTGAAAGTCTCCGAAGAGAAAGCTAGTGAACCTGAAGAAACAGTCAGAACTGCGGAAATCGGCACAATTGAGGAAATTAAATCAGAAAATGAAATTACAGCATCAAACAGGCTCAATTTAGTTAATACTCCGAAAAGGAATCCACCTAACTTCGAGGTAACCTCTACGTTTCACTTCTCTTTATTGTGGACAGTACTATCAGTGTTGATTTGCCTATTATTCATTATGTGCAAGGAGGTCCTTAAAAAGTTTATTTTTTGGCTCTATAATTGCCATGAGGTTCATTAGCATAGTAGAACTCATGCATAGAACTAGTTAGGAGATTATCTATGAATATATATAGGATAGGAGATTATCTATACATATCCAGCACTCAGATGATGGGCTAAGATTATTAAGTAGGAGTTTACATGTAAATTATACCTGTGAGATTTGTATTGTTGATTTGTAATGATATTATACGTATTAGGTATAAATTTTGTTATTCTCGAGCATTCTTAGTTATCATGGTTCCCAGAGATTGTAATTCGCATATTTTCAATGATTTTAAACGCTTTTTCCAGTCTAAGACCGAAAACTGTGTTTTGTATGTTGAGTTTTGTGAAGCAAAATTTGTCCTGGCACGTGGCGAAAATCGAGAATCAAGGCCAACTGCTTCTGTAAAAAATGTCTTTATAATCGATGTTATATAACGATTTAGCTCCAGATATATGTATGTACCTTTCATTCACCATGGAAATATTTCATAAATCAATTGAATTCATTATCAGACATGAGGGAAAGTTGTTCATTCTCGAATTTAAATTAGCTACACTTTGCAAAATCACCCAAAATGGCACTTTTTTCTTGTCACCAAGAATATGATCCAAAACATAGCCGTAGACAAGGGGGGGCTTGGGGGGGCTCAAGCCCCCCCAAATTTTGCCTCATCAATTCATGAAGTTCATGAAGTTATTCCGGATATCTTCCAAACAAACGCATTCTACCCTCATTACAAGTAACAAATTCATTTACTAATTCTTTCAATTGTAAACCGTCCGTTCTTTGCTTGTGCACATGAAGTGACAAGCACCAATTCAATCGTGCTTGGCATGTAGTTGTACGCAGCCAGGTCTTAAGTCTGCGAAGTGCTAAACAATTTTAAATATTTAATCACAAACACTTATAAATACAAAGTGGAATGAAGCCTAGTAATGAAAACAAGAGATGTGTTAAATATATAACAGTATTCGATAGATTCGTAGATTTAGTATGCCAGAAATTTATGAAATTCAAATTTATCAAACAAATTTAGCTAATACTAGAAAGTATTCTCATTTTGAATGAAACCTAGAAAGTAAAACAAAGCTGCGAAAATATGATTATAGCATCAGTTCATATTAATTCAAATTAAAATAGATTTTTCCCAAACTGGAATAAGACCGAATGGAATAAGACCCAAAAAAAAATAGGACTGGAATAAGACCGAATTGTCAAAACTGGAATAAGACCGAATTGTCAAAACTGGAATAAGACCGAATTATTAAGACTGGAATAAGACCGAATTATCAAAACTAAAATTTATGTTTCAATAAATTATTTCAGTCACATTCAAAATCAATTTGTTCTAAACAAAAATGCCTTAAATCACATTCAAAATCAATTTGTCCTAAACAAAAATGCCTGAAATCACATTCAAAATCAATTTGTTTTACGAAAAAATGCCTGAAATCAGTGCAGAATAATTTTTCGGTCTTATTCCATTCGGTCTTATTCCAGTCTTGATTATTCGGACTTATTCCAGTGCAGAATAGTTTTTCGGTCTTATTCCATTCGGTCTTATTCCAGTCCTAATTTATTTTCGGTCTTATTCCATTCGGTCTTATTCCAGTCCTAATTTATTTTCGGTCTTATTCCTTTCGGTCTTATTCATGTTTCCCCCTGAGAGGCTGCTAGCAACCCAAGGTTACTGGGGTGTTTATATAAGTAACCGCGGTTGCAGGTTAGCAAACCGTATTCAATTAATAATGAACCTTGAACAAAACAGCGATGTTACTGTCATTATATTCAAGTACAAGCGCGCTATGGATGTGCTATGTAGTATAATGGATTCAATGCCGTGGGTATCGAAATTTAGTATACTAAGACTATTGAATTTAGTATACTATGTGTGGTAATGATTACAAATAGAACCTATAGGCATACTACTTAACAAGATCTTATAAAGCTGCATTTACTCTGTAAAGAAATATTATAGCATCTAGAAAGTATTTAATTAATTAAAACACGAGAATTGAAGATGAAGGTTTCTCGATATAAGATTTTCTTTTTTCTTTTGTTTTCATCATGCATTGTAGCAAATTTATTAATTAATCTCTTCCACTCTAAGGACAATTTCGGAGTGATGATTCATGGCCATCAAAGAGCAGGTAAAATGATTTTCAATAATATTCTCCATCTCTTTTCACAAAGTGAAATGGAGGCAGCTAATTATTGTGATAATTGGGTCGTAATCGTAGCGACTCGTAAACCAGAGACCGTTGTAAAATATGTAAAGTCACTAACCGAAGCACAACCTTCGAAATGGTGCTGTGTCGTAGTTTTAGATACTGATGAGAACATCGAGAGAGATTTTTTTGCAATTAAAAGTGAAAAATTTGTAGTTTTGGCAAGAAAAGAAATAAAGAAGTTAGTTGATTCCTATCCAGGTTATAGTTCTGTACAAAACACCACTTTTCACTCTCCCATAAATAATAAAAATATCGGATACATCTATGCAATCCGCCATGGAGCTAAACTTATTTTTGATGCGCATGAAGACTACCGTCTAGCAGAAGTGGAAATTCCTTATACAGGCTTGAAGGAGGGGTTTTTACTTGTCAAAAGTTCAAACAACGTGTTTAATCCTTACAAGTATTATTATTCTGATCACGGGGAGTTGCTACAACAGGAAGGACTACCTGGTAGATATGTGTGGGATCTCAACAATTTCAGTTTCGAGGTCCATGAAAAAAACAACTGCATAGTAAATCGACGGGAAATGGGTGTTATGCAGTTTATGACTAAATATGATGGCACTTCCGAAAGACATACCGAACAGAAAATTAACAAATTACCTTTGGTAATGGAAAGAGGTTGGTTATTTCACTAATAATACACATTGCATGATCTTGCTACGAAAACTTTCTTACATTTATTATTTGCGCTTATGTTCTACCTTGTCTATTCATATATTAACATCACCACTGCGAATCTTTGTTTAGAAATGTAAGTAAGATCTCAACGGCTAATGTAGAGTATTTCACCATGTAAGATCCAATTTCCGCACTTTGAAAGTAATAATATGAATATTTTATGAGTTATTAACATATTGATTTAAACATATTTTCACACATTTTGTAAAATAATTATTTTGTGCAAAAATCGAGTTCTCAACGGCTAATATAGGATATTTTGATGTGAAGATTCCGAATATTACACTTTGAATGCTCTAAAATGAGTATTTCCCGATGCATGTTCCTTTGAGTCATTTCATGGAAATCATCCCTTATTGCAACAGAACGAACACTATCGAAAATCAACCGTAAAAAGTAAACATCTATCAAAAAATAAAGTAGATAAATTTTTTGTTTTCTTTGCCACTAAGTAGGCTGTGCACCAGTCGCTCCACAGTAGTGCCGAGTTAGCGTCGCCCTTCCTTACAACTCATTACTGGAGTGGGCGAAGATGTTCAGAAATAGCAAACATGGTCCATGAATAACTAAAATAAGTGTTAACGAGAATGAAAGTATATTATGACAAGCATGAGCATATAAGCCGGGAAGATGGTAAAGATACCCTCTGCCATTTTTTAGTTGAGCTGAACTTGTATTTATACTATAGTTCTCCGACTACTGTGTGAAGTTAGTTCATAATTCTACTAGATGACGGTGTTTCAATAAATTTCGAAAAATAAATTGAATAGAACTTCTTAGATCCGACCTCCGAGTTACGGGAGTCAACCGGCACCTACCCCGAATTTTTTTTCGATCAAAATAAGAATAGAATAAGTGTGATTTGTTGATGTTGACTGTATTGGATACATCGACGATTAATATCATTAGTCGATCAATCATATCCGGATAGCCTATGCCAAATGCACGTTTAGACAGAAAAAATCCTTGAGGACAATTTGATTCTAAACCCCACGAACTACCAACCCGCATTTGTATATATTAAGTCCTATCATAATATCATGTTGACTAGCTACTACTGCCTTAGAATGCGATTTAGGGTTCTCTAAGGTTGTAATTGATTTCTGAGCAAATTTAGAAACTGATCCCGCATTAGATTATATGCATCAAATAACATATTGATTGAGTTATTTGAAGTATTCTAGTATTAGACGTTTGTGATTTACTAAAACTTTGTCGCACTTTTGAAGGGGTCAAAATTGGGAAAATCCACCACCACTGGCTTAATTACTTTTTATGCTACTGAACACCTTTCGTTTATTCACCTAGATTCTTAATTATTTGACCTTGCAATGGTCTTATAATCTATGATTCAGAATACAGATAGCGGCATAGTTAGTATTTATGAAATGCACTATAAAATGAGGATGGTGTTATCGGCTTCAGAGTAAACGATACAGGTGATGTTTACAATAAATTTACTTTCAATCGTTTTCATAGGAACACATATGCCCTATGCTAGTCATGCTACTCTCCACCACTACTCCTCATTCTTTGGTCTTCACCTCCCAGTTTCTACTAAGGATAAGCTAGCGGACGCCATGAGAGCACATTATGTGCAAAGATTGATGTGGGATATCGGAACCCATATAACTGTCGCAAAACCGCTGATGGAGTATCTCTTGGATACAGAATCAACATTAATTTCAGATGAGGAACCTCATGTGTCTGTTCCTGATAATCTAATCACCTTTCTCAATGAATGGCAGAGTGATTCAAGCTCTCTGGTGGAGAGAATGGAAGAACTAGCAATAGAATTCTATGAGAAGGGGTTTTGGGAAGAAGAAGAAGTTTATTCTATTCAAAGGTGGATAGAAGATCTCGTAATGACTGGTTACAAGTTTCCAAAAATTATACCTGATTTAAATGATGAATATTTTCTGCTTCAAAAAGAAGGCTGCCAAAATACAGATATGCGAAATCCACCTGATGAACATTCTATTAAAAATAAATCTGATGTTGCTAAGCGAGGAAAGTTAGAGCTGTTCTTGAGAATGTCAGCTGATAAAACCCAACTAAGAGATTTATACAATTTTGTATTTGAATGGAGTTTAAGATTCTTTTGGCTTAATGAAGTGAGTCCACTTAATCTGATGCTGATTCTAGATGATGAAAATGAAAGGGACCACAAATTTGGTATAGAGAAAGAAAATGTGTATCCTTATCCGATTGTGCACTTTGAAAAGCCTAATTCTTACTACGGAACGAATGGCCACAGCAGGATGCAGTTAGGCATGTTTTGGGCTGATACGTATGCTACTGGGGAATATGTCGGATTTCTAGATACTGATACATTCTTTATTACTTTAATTTATGAAGATTTATTGTTTGAAGGCGATAAACCTATTGTTTGGGGATATTTCGGTGCTGCAAGAAATGCCTTTTGGAGGAAAAGTAAGAAAAATACAAATACGTTTTTGAAGAAAAGGGAAATGATAAGAGCGATGAACTACTTCCCTGTAATTGTCAAAGTGAAGCATGTAATTGCTGTCAGAGATTATATTGAAAAAGCTCATGAAAGGCCTTTTAATGATGTATTTCAATCTATTGCGTCTACAGGTCCATATTATTCACAATTTAATATAATGCTCACATTCCTCTGGTATTTTCATAGAGACGAATATGTGTGGCATATGGAAAAAAACACAGAGAGAGGTGCTGACGGTCCAGATGAAATAACTGATTTTCATGACGTTACCGAAGAGATGAGAGTCCCTTCTCCGAAACTTACTATTCATTATAAGTATATCTTTGGCATAAAGATGAAGCTTGAACCAAAGTTCAAAGCAACTCGACATACTGAGCAATCCTTGAAAACTAGGAACAGTTTGATGTTAGAAGGATATTGCTACTCTTATGGTTTCAGTAATACGCCTGAAATGTGTACTAAATTTGATGCGAATGCCGTTCAGCAATCCTTGTATGAATTTGAAGATCACACCTGGGCTTGGGATGAGAGGTGTATTACATCTCAACAGAAACACTATTCTTCGATAACCGATGTGAGGCATAATTGGGATCCAGAAATTTTATCTGCAATTTCAAAGATCTAATTTTAAAAGTTGTTTAGAATTCAGACTTAGACTCGTAGTGTCTAAAGTTGATTAATCTAGCGTAACATTTGATGTGGAACTAGTACCATATTTCCTCGATGAGTATTTCTAATAGTGTATATGTTTTAGGCTTTATTACTTGATTGTATTACTGAAACTATTTATATATATATATATATACTATATAAGCGCGCTTCGCTTTCTTGCGCAACTTGGGTGGCGGACACAAAGTGTCCGTCAGATGCGTCTTTTCGGCGCCTAGGTTCACATTGATTAATTATAAGGTAAATCGCATCTCTAAATAGGTTTGTCTTACGGTTAAAGTCGATATCACTCGAAAACCACAAAAGTGGATGGTAATGATAGCGTCATAACAGAATGATGAGTTTTTATTTTTTGATGATAGTTCACAGTGTGCCAAATTAATGAATTTTTGAATCTCTTGTCCCAGATGTGAAACCTATGTAATTTGTTTCTCTTATATGTGTATATTCATATGCTTAATTCCAAAAAATATAGTATCTTGCAAAATCTTAACCCCTTTGTCTGTATGACATAAGAAAATTCATTTTTTTGCTTTTTAACTTTTGCATTTGTTGTATTAGACTTGTAAATTTATGACAAGGAATAGAGAAATCTACCTTATGCGGTCGTATTTATTCATAAATGATTCATTAACCAATATTAATGGATAATATGGCACAATCCGACCCAAATTTGGCGATTTCCCTCTTGGATCATATTTCTCCTGATAGACCCCATCACAAGTTAATATTCTGACTTAATCGGCCAATTTCCCTTCCATTGACACTTATTTCTCTTTGAAACAACTGTGAAACATTTGGTGAGGTCAGACTATAGGAAAAAGTTTGTTATCTAATGTCATTCAGAGAGGCCAATGATTTTTATCATAATTTGTTCTAAATAAATGTCGTTTTACGAACATACTACTACATTAGTAGTCAGCGGCGGCGCCAGCTTTATCATTATGTGTCGTGTATGGGTCGCAGATCATCTGTTTGGGGTCGCAGCTGTGCTCCCTCTAACGCCGCCACTGCTACTAGTAGTAGTTATAATTATTTCAATGCACTGGTTTACGATTTTCGTGATTCTTGAGGTCCATTATTAATAGAATTGTTTAATAACGTGGCAATTAATATCCAATATGCAGCCACCATTTCAGATTGGTTGTAATTAATTAACGGTTGACAAATTGTTTATATTTTCAATTTATAATCTATAACCGTAAAATGAGATATGTAGTGGTTTTCTGGGTAATTGGATTCAACTACTAGATAGTAAATACGTATACCTTGTAGTGTATATAGCACTATGTAGTGGCAGTGGCGTACCGTGGGGGGGGCGGCAAATTGCATTTACAACTTTAAATTAAATTCTCCTAATGCATGTAGAAATCCAGTGTTGAATTTAATTGATCAAAGTATTGTCTGTTGACAATTTGCACTATTGCCAATTCACAAATAACAATTGATAACTGCACTTCTATAATTAAGAATCCTTCTAAATCAATTGTAATGATTTCAATTTCTGAAATAATGAAAACATATATTAGTATACAAACCACAACCTTACTGTAATAACATAACAGTCATAATACTTGTAGAAGTGATATTATTAACTGTAAGAAATATAAATGACAATATTAAGTCGCATTTATAGATTTCTTGCGTGTTTTAATAAATTAACTATTCAGATTTCATCATGCAATTTCAAATAATGAGCAGCATTGAAAGCGAGAATAACTATTTGTTAACCATTTGTAGCGAGTTATTAGAATATTGTTAAGCAAAATAAAGCAAATAGGAAAGTGAATCGCGAAATTATAATTTAAATAATTCACACTTAGGGGCGGCAACACGATATTCTAAAATTCCCGCCCCGGGCAGCATTTGGTCACGGTCCGCCACTGAAACTAAGTATATTTACATATACTTCCTCAATATAGCTGATCCAAGAGGAAAATCGCCAAATTTGGGTCGGATTGTGCCATATTATCCATTAATATTGGTTAATGAATCATTTATGAATAAATACGACCGCATAAGGTAGATTTCTCTATTCCTTGTCATAAATTTACAAGTCTAATACAACATACGCAAAAGTTAAAAAGTAAAAAAATTTTTTGAATTTTCTTATGTCATACAGACAAAGGGGTGTGAAAATCAAGATTTTGCAAGATACTATTAGATCAACTTGGCCCCTAGATGAGTAATCCTTGGTAAGTATGGGACGTACAACAACACATTTTGTCATAGGTATCTTCCTTTTCTTTTGACAATCCTCGCACAGGGATTTGTAGAGTTCCAAGGATTTAGTGGTGATGTTGACAAACTTCAAAGTACGTTTCTTGATAAGCTTTTCTACATCACCACATTGGAGTATCTCATATCTAAAAATAAAGTAGGTTAGCAGAGTAGACATAACACTAAAGTTTCGGGATCCCGGGATTGAAATATCGGGATCGGGATTATAAAACTAATCCCGGGATTGAATCCCGGAGGTAAAATGGACCGGGATCCCGGGATTGTAACCCCTAGCTCTGACCCGCAACAAATAGCATTATTGTGGTATCATCTATAAATTGACGATGAGAAAACAAGTTATGTCTCCATGCGTGTAGCATGAAATTTAGTCTCGCAGGCCAAAGGTTTCCCACTCTTACCTAAATAATCAAATATTTTAAAGTGTGAATTCTTATCATCCAAACTGTGGTATCACTAGTGGTATGTGGAGGCATCATCTCATTTTTACGTTAAAAATATATCAAAATTTAAATATTATTTGAAGTCAGCCAGAGTCTATTTAATGTAATGTTTTGAACATTTTCAGTAAAGTTGATTGTTGAATTAAGATATATACTGGTAACAAGATCTAATTAATAAATAAACAACTACAAAATTATAGTATAAATAAATAATAAAATCTAATACAAGTTTAATTTACTATTATAAAAATCAGCACAAATAATAATATTATCTTGAGTCACTGCTATTCCTGTGGGACTATTGTCACATTTAATATTATGAATTAACTGACCTTCTAACGTATATATTTGTATTATTTTACCTAACCAATGACTAATTATAATATTATTAAACTTGTCAAAACATATAAATATAAAACTAATTCCACTTCTCAAGTTTATAATACTATTCAATAGATCCCCCAACTTAGAAAATACATGTACATTATGATGTTCACTATTATCAGCTACAAACACTTTATTATTATTTACTTTAACATCTCTTGGATTTATTAACTTCTTATTTCCTAATTCTCTAATAAGTTTGAGATCTAAGCTTAACACTACTATTCTATTATTATTACAATCTACTACAAATATTTCATTATTATTTACAGTTATACCTAATGGATAATTAAGTCTTAACTCACTCCTACATTCTAATTTATAGTTTCGTGTTTTATATTATAGGATTTTATTCAGTTCAGAATCAGTTACAATCAACCAATCATTGTATAGAGCTATGGAGTAAGGACTACTTAACTCTCCCTCACCAAATTCTCTAATGAACTGACCCTTCAAGCTAACTAACTGAATTCTACTGTTCTCTGTATCAGCTATGAATATATTTCCTTTCCCATCTATTGCTACACCTAATGGACTAATTAGTTCTAATAAATCCTACCCGTGCTTGCCTATAGACCTAATAGGATGTACTTTCGTGCGGTATATGGGAGCTACATCTTGCAGAGATCCAAACTTCTCTAGCTTTTGTTGGAGATCCCCGAGGAGAGATGTGTCGAAGTGAGGGAGTGGGATAGGAGTTGGCTGTTGGAAATATCTCTTTTTATTTTTCATCTTTTGAATCTCTTGTTCTTGAAGGTCGATTATGAGATTCTGCTCTATTGTCGCCTCTTCAATCCCTCTGATCAGCTGATCCAGATCCTTGATCTGTTTCTCTCTCGTCTCCTCTTTGCTGAAGTAGTTAGCACTCATTTTATGCAGCTCTACCAGCAGCTGGTCCCTCCTCTCTTCCAGTTTCTCTATCAGGGAGTTGAAGGTGGATTTGATGAGGAGTTCTGCTCTTTCAAATGGATTGGAATGGAGGGAAGGTTCGCTCTCAGGGAATCCATTGATTGTTTCCTTGTTTTATTTGCAATTAATAATGAATTGTTTATTGAGAGTATATTTATAGCAGATGAGAAGTGTGTTGGTATTATGAGCTGATAGTGTGTGTTGTGTCGTAGTGAGAGGGAGGGACTGATTAGAGAATGGCTGTAGGTTTGTGGCTAGTTTCTTAGAAGCAGGAGTGTGTCATGTTTCTGAAAGGATATCTCCTTGTGGAATTTGCTTTTACACGACCAGTAATTACTTTCAATGTTCTCTACTTTAAAACCATATTTTGACTATATTTAGAATAAATTTTAGTTTGAATAATTATGCAAATTTATGGGATCACATTCTCTTTAATCTTAATTTAAAGTTAATTTTAATTTTGACAAAAGACCCCACACTTCTAAGGCTTCCCCACCCAAAATGACTTAACCGGAAATGAGTTAGCAAAAATTTAGCTCCATTTAAAGGTTAATAATAATATTATCCGTTAGTATATATTAGATGCTATTGGCATCTTTGTGTTCACCATGAAAATACTAACGACCTGTTTGTGGGCCTCTTTTTGACTCTCGGGGTATGCCAGTGGTTTATTTTGTGGGACTATTTAGATATGGTTGTTATGGTGGTAATACACTGTGTGAAGTTTGAGAACCACTGAGTTATTCATTTATAGATATGGAGTAGGACCTAATAATCGGTATCTAGAGATTAATAGATCTCGCTACACTACTTATTGGTCATCTTACGTAAAGAGACTATATTTTGATCAGAAGAAAATATGTCATCGATCAGAGGACATTTTTCGATTATATTTAGATGATATTATAATGTATGTTGGATAATGTAATGCTACTCTGCGTGTGTAAACATTATTATTTGCTGCTGGACAAATTCACAATATCTTGTTATCATAATAACTAAGATTATGGGAGTCGCTTAAAACTAAATTAAGCGCAACCATTTTAACAAAGCCTATTATTATAGTAAAATCTAGCATAGTATTATGTGCTAAAACGCATTATGTGTTAAAATTGCTTAATAATGTGACATTCATAATAAAAACCAGGTAGGAATCTAACACCAAATAAATTACCATGCAGTTCATCCCATGCTAAGTAGCATTACATCCTATATAATTAATCTTAAAATTTCCACTCACGACAACACAATTATATTCCATTCATAATAGTTATCATAGGATTTTGATCATGATAATTTGCTATCATTATTGATCACATAACACAGTACCCATATATTAATTACGTTCATTCGCATGCGGATGAACGTTTTTAATAGTTCCAGTGCCATGGACTCAAAAACTCTGAGACTCAAAAGAACTATCCAACCTAATGGTACTTGACTGATATATAAACTTCAAACTCTTCTCTATTACCTCTACGCTCCCATAGTATTTCTACTGCAGACGGAGGCCCATGATTTCAGGGAACTTGGAATTCTGAAGAGAAGCGTGAGTTTCACGAAGACGCCAGCTCGCATCCCGGTGTCGAGGTTGGAGGGACAGGTGAGGATGTATCCCAGCTGCTAGTTGCGCATGTACTCCTTCTCCCTCGTTATGCCCGATCCCCCCGTGCGAGGCCAGTCCAGGAGTAGGGAGACCGGCTGAACAAGAAATGGTGATTGATCAGCTGTTCCTGTTCTAGGTCCGTCATGTCCATGTGAAGGTAGCACTTTCTTAGAACTCGCCGGACAGATACGCCAACATATTCTGCAGAATCTCCTCCACAGCAATAGCTCCCACTGTTGCATGCAGTGAGAGCTGATAACCACGGATATTCCTTCTTTAAATTGGGGGATATTTGGTGTAAAGTTTATTAAGAATAAAAGAGTCCCTTAAATAAGTCTCTTAAGAATATTATAATATATTATGGAATATCCTCAAAGGTACCAGGGAGATTTTCAATCTCAAACACTTATTAGTGTTTAGTGCGGTACAAATAATCTTAGAAACTATCAAAATGGAAATAAAAGGGAACGTCAATGAAATCCCTGCCACATAAAGGAACTTTCAGCCAATACATTACAATAGAACATTTGAAACTTAAATTCTGAATTAAGAATATTGAAATAATATACAAATAATATAATACCACTCTCTAACACCTGACTAATAACTGCTGGTGAAATTCCAGATTCTAGGAGCACAGAAGTCAAGGTAGCTAATGTTGTTGCTGGACAAATATAATCGTATCCCACTTTCCAGTCACAATGTCTTTGCTCTAAAAAAGTTATTTTATGATCAAACTGATTGATAATAAGTGACGTACAGGTTATAACACACTTTAATTGTTGTTAACGTTCTGGACTGAAATTGGTTAAGCCATTCAATATAATAATATTTGGGAATGTGGACTTTCTAAGTGGTTTCAAATTGACTATTTTAGGATTAGTTTGCTTAATATTTAGCAAATTCCATGATCGTGAACTTAATTTTTCTTCTCCATTGAATTCATGAGTATAACCGTAGATCAATGACAATTTTTTAGGAGAAATTAGAAAACAATAAACTATTTCGTTGATATCACCAGGCGCCCGCAGGCCGATTCTACGGTCGCACTGTCCATAAACCGCGTAGCGCAAGTAAGCGAAGCGCGCTTGTAAATTATAATAGTGCAAGGTAGCGATTAGTCATGGAAGGAATGTGTTGTGAAATAAGAAGTTTCCTATTTGGGCAAATGTTATAAGTTAATATCAAACAACAATTGTAGTATCAAACAACGAATCCATTCAAACTAAAATTATACACAAATTATATTGTTATTGACAGCAGCACCCGATATTCCATCCATTTTCTGAGCTCTGGCGCAGATCTACACTCGTTGAGTTATGTTTATCGTGCATTTGATTGGCTGAATTCTTAACGACCAAACGTACAGCAGTCTCGAACGCCTCATTAAGATTCGTGCCATCTTTCGCACTTATCTTGAAGCAGCATATTGAATCGTTGTTCTGACACCATTCGCTGATTTCAGCTGCGCTCACCCGTTTCAAGCATTCAGGACAGTCAGCTTTGTTCGCCAGGACTATAAAAGGGTAATTCTCTAAACCTCCGACGTCTGAGTAGCGTAGAAATTCCTTCTTCCACATATCCAAATTCTCAAAGCTAGCTCGATCATCCATTGCGAATGTTAGTATGCAGCAGTCAGATTGTCGGTAGTACAAAGTACGAATAGCTCGAAACCGTTCTAGCCCCGATGTGTCCCATATCTGGACTGTGAATCGCCCCAAGTCCATTTCTACCCCTTTATTCATGTAATTGACGCCTATCGTTGCAGGCTGTTTCGAGTCAAAACTGCCGCTGACGTATTTGTCCATAAGACACGACTTTCCAACTCCGGAGTCTCCAATCAGAATTACTTTGAGTTGACAGCTCTTCGCAGCCATTTAGAGCTTATTAATTAATATAGGAATAAGTTAAAATAAAATGTTACACTTTAGCATTTATATCAGAATTAGGATGGTGCTAAGGGTCAGTTGGTGTAGAAGGAAGTTCTAGAATTCCAGCACTTCCAATTATAGGCATTTGGACGAGAGATAAACATCATCAACATCAGTAAACATCATTAAAGTTTATAGATTTATTAATCTATAAGCTTTAATGATGTTTATAATTCAGACAGACATATTTAGAGATGTCTCCGTTATGATTAATCAATGTGAGCCCAGGCGCCCAAAGGGTGCCTCCGGCAGACACTGTGTCCGCCAGCCTCGCAGCGCAAGCAAGTGAAGTGCGCTTGTATACATAATAAACGATAGAGAATCAGTGGATAGTAACCAAGAGCTATGAAACAAATAGATGCAAGCTGTTAACACCCTCAGAAATAACAACTGCTCTGTAGTCGTCGATTAGAGCTATTCCTTGCGGATTCTGAAAACTCACTCCATATCCTGGTTCACAAAAGGTGTTTAGAAGAGTTCCATCTTTTCTGAATATTCGTATATAGTCATTGTATTTATGATTGATCTATATGTTCCCGGAAATGTCAAGGCAGAAGAAACTTCCAATGCAAGGTATCGTCAGAGATCCTAATTTTTTTCCGGCATAGGAATAAGTGCGGATACACCCCAGAGCCAACACATACACTTCTTCAGGCATCAGTTTGACATCAGCTGGATGATATAATGAATGGTCAGAGATTTTTGTTGATAGTATAGATCCCTGTCTAGAATTTGAACGCGATTGTTCCAGCAATCAGCAACAAAGACATCTCCGTTAGATGAGATGGCAAGCTGCTTAGGACAATTGAACTTACCAATAGTCTGCCCTTTCCCTCCTTGCTTCCCAATGAAATGGATTCCTTTTGCATATTTTCTGAAATGCATGACAGAGTGGGTTACAATGTCTGCCAGATAGATATTATTCTCGTGGATAGCAATACCCCCTGGTTCACTGATAGGTGTGAACCTTCTAATGAACTTAGCAACTTCTGAAAAATTGATAGTATACAGATAGGATTGGATTGTACGACATATATCTCATAGTGTTTGGATCAATTGCGATGGTTTTAGGATCGTTTAATTGTCCTATGCCTGTTCCTTTCCTTGCTACTTCTATCATGTGGTTGAAATTATGGTCAAGATGTGGCTTAGGTGTGGTGGGGGATTGTGCTGCACCTGGAAATCTACTTGTCATTTAAAATAAAATGGATTTGATTTTGCCTGTAAAACAAGTTGATTAACTATGGTAGAGAATTCGGTAACATAGGACTAATTATAATATCAATCCTACTGGGTATCAGATAACAGAGTAAAGTAAGATAGCCCATGTAATGAATTGATATTGTCTATTTTAATCTAAGTCCTGTTCTCTTCTGACATAATTACTATACTATAAACCACAGTTTATATGTCATATAGCTAGGTAATTTTAATGATAAAACGATGGGATAATTCGATTCAAATTCACAATAGGAACCATTGTACAGCAGAATAATCTTGATTGTTTTCAATACTTCAAAGCAATAACTATAAATTAAATCATTTTGTGTATTTTTGTGTATAATGAAAATTAAGTTACATTTAGTCCAAATTGCTTAATTATACGTAAGCATACGACGGACCAAAAGTGCAATGGTGAAAACATTAGAAATCCATATTTGTTATTATGCAATAGAATTATTAAATTTAGCTTGTTCATCGGAGCTATTTCGCGTGGTTTCATGGATATTTCCGCTTTATGACCGTAATTACCAAACAACTCATGAAATTTGTTCCTTCTGAGTAAATTTTGACTTATTTTGTATTTCCATTATTCATGCATCAATCTTTCGACTTCAAATTATGGAAACAAATAATATCCATCATCACACATGGTACTGGAGAACAACTGACTAACCCATCCTTCCTCTGATTGGATGCTAAAAATAATTTTACTACAGCGATTTGGGATGATTAACCGTAGAATGCCCAGAGGGGACACAGTGTCCCCGATATCGCGGATGTCTCCCAGCCATTTTCTATGGCACTGAAGCCATATAAATGCTGGGCATTCTACAGCTAAGTCATGACAGTTATTATGACAAACTAGAGTATTACAAAATTTGTAAATTATTACGATGCAAACTTTTTGAAAATGAAAAATTGAGAAATCTAAACTAGAGGTCGAAAAAATAATATAATATACTTATTAAATGTCAATTAAGTGAGCCCTCAACCTCACTTAATTCTTTTCTAAGATTTGCTAAAATTCAAGATTCTTAGTTATAATATTTTCTAAGATTTCAGGCAATTCTAAGAAAGATTCTCAGAATATGTATAACCAAGATTTTAGTGAATATGGCCCCTGATTCGATAAGAAAACCTTCAGCTAGGTCATATGCTATGCAACTCTCATATCCAACCAATTGAAATACAGTCGACTCCGCTTATTAGGGTCACATCGGTCAGAGGACATTTTGCCCCGATTAAGCGGAGAACCCTATTAACCGAAAGTATTTTGTATTAGCTCATATGGTGAGAGCTATTCTGGTCCTGCCAAAAGTGACCCAATTAAGCGGTTGACCCGATTAAACAGTGACCCAATTAAGCGGAGTCGACTGTACTAAAGTATTCATAGAATTCGACTCCACGCAAATCATTAAGGACTAGTTGAGGAGCTATATATTCAGAGAAACTTAACAACTACATCTGATAATCGAATTTCTTTAATCAGTAGTATTAATTATATCACCAGAATCCATTAAATCACTAGAATTCATATTTATACAAAGTATGCAGACATTTTATGTATTTGCTTGTAACGAACCTTTCAAAGATATCCTATCAACCATCGAAAGAGAACGAGTTGGTAATTGGTATCCTCCAAACTTCAGATACCCCTGAAACTCATACAGAAGAGAAAAGATCGCCAAGGCACTCTTTGTTTCATCTCTCTTGTTAGCTGTGATTGCCCATTGCTGTTGTATGGGGTTAGGTATTATTCCTCTCGTCATAGTCATGATTGCATATGTGAAGCGAGAAACAGGAAAATACGCCTAAAATATTTCTCTGTTTATTTTCATGTGCCTAGCCTAAGCTGGCCTATGCATTTAATACTACGATATATGTAGAAGGCAGAGAAAATTGACCCGGATCAATTTTATCGTGACAGGACTCACTAATATAAAAGATTTCAGACTACACAAGTATTGGCTAGACTTACAGGTACTAATGTACAAACTGCTATAAATAGTTGAAGAAGAGTCATAAAGTCATGGGATTAATGGGAATTCTTACATAGAGAAATGAACCTTTCCGGTTCCATAGAATTGAACAGAAATGTAAATACATGAACGTCGAGAGAAAAATTATGGAAAGCCTGTTAAGGTATCAATGTTAAAATGTATTTGCTGAATCAGGTAGGAATATCCATGAAGTGATAGCTGGATATTCATCCTAATGTAGTCCTAATCTAGATTAGGAAATCCAAATAAAAAATTGAAAAAGTGATGAAACATGAATAAGATGGGACGCCGGAATTTGGTCTACGCTTTAGTAGGAATTTGGTCAACGCTCTAGTTGGAAAAACGCTTATTATTCATTTCTATATTTGTAATGAAAATATTTAGCAGAGAAGAACTAACACTATTCTACGAGATTTGTGATAACTACACCCCAGAGTAAACACCACCTCTTACACAACACACAAGTCACCGCATTGTACATCCCCCTTTCTACACCCCGCGCGAAAAAACCCTCAAATCCCCCTGGCCCATTACAATCCCCAACCAAAATACCATTAGCGCCCGCTCTTTTGTATCATTCCTTTTTTTTTAAATGCCCTTTTAGAACCAGTTCCCCACAAATTGCAAACAAAAAACGCATGCTTACTATGACATTGACCAAAATCCTAACCATTCAAAAGCGTTGACCAAATTCCTACCTTTATACACGTTGACCAATTCCTAACTTAGCGTTGACCAAATTACGCGTTCCTAATAAGATAACACAAAATAAAAATCAACTCAAATAGAAACATAAAACTGCGAAAAAGTAAATTATCACAAAACACAATATTATGATCATAAAATAATGTTATATCAGAATCTGTGGGAATTTAATTACCACAAGCGCGCTTCGCAATAAAGCTCATAATTTGAACAATCACAAACGAGAGAATAGTTTCAACATTGTTCCTCTGATCTGTTGAACAGTGACAATATCTCGCAATTCACTCAAACATATTCCAAATATTGCAGGAGAAGATCCAATTTCGGATATTCTTTCACCGACCTGAGTGAGTAGCTCTCCTTCATTTGAAAATATCTTCACTTTAGAGTCTCCACAGTCTGTTACTAAAATATTCTGTTGCTGATCTAGACAGAAACAATTAGCACTGTTAATGCTATCTTTCTTAACAACACATCTTGTCAGAATGCCTTTTCTAGAAAATGCTTGAATTGGAAATTCTGTTTTGAATAGCAAAATGTAAAATAATTCTTGAGATAGAGATATATCTCTGATTCTAGTATCTTGTTTACAGAATTCAGTATTAAGAGATATTCTCGTTTGTTGAAACAATTCTAAAGTTAACACTATTAGATTCATTCCCTCATGTTGACCAACATAAATATGAATATCATCTGTACAGATACCTGCGATAAAATAAAAAAATGAATTAGAATTTTCAGTTTCCTCAAGGGATTTATTCAATTTCAGAATTGATCTATTGCACTGTACGTAAATTGATTGTTTGTGAAAAAGAATATTTTCTGGACTTTTTATGTTCTCATCATTCACAGACCTGATCCATTCTCCTTCTCTAGAGAAAATCTGAACTCTGTTATTCCCACTATCAGCAACATAAATATTCTTATCTATAGGGTTAGTCGCTATACCACATGGAAAATAGAGTTGATTGTCTTCTCTTCCTACTTCGCATTTACTCCATTTCAGTTGAAACCGAGTATTTTCATTATAAACTAGAATCTGTTGATCACAACGACACATTCTATTTATACAATCTTCCAATTCATCCGTTTTCCATGTTAACTTCACATTAGGAATATCAAAATCCATTTCTCCTTTTAAGGAATTGAGTTTCTCTGAAATATCAAATAGTGGACCACTTCTTGGCTTCAATTCTTTGAATATTTGCTCCATTTCTTTCGCCTTTGTTTCAAGAACTCCAACTTGAGTCTGAATGTTAGTATTTTTATCCATTTTGGCATTCACCTTTTTCCAAATAGTGTCCAATACTCGGATTATTGCTTCTTCTTTATATTCGATAAGACTTCTCATTTCTCTGCTGACTTTTCTTACTTCCAACTTCTTCTTTTCAATCATTTCTCTAAACGAGTTCATCTTACTCTGGAGTTTATTACTCATTCCGAATGAACTAGCAGGACCAGATCCTGGAAATGCTGTTGCCATTTTTGATTTGCTGTTATTCCAATAAAGAACACTCTTGTTATCGTAAAAAAGTATATTTTATTCACAATATATATATTCAATTCATTTATATATGCATTGTAATAACATCTCTTGAAATATTATACTCTTATATAGGACTACAGATACTACTTTACTTTTTGCCAATACTTCTACAATGGTTTGCATTATATTAATTGACTTCAATGCGCATAGTCATAGACAAGACATTCTACTGTTGGTATTTCTTCAGAGAATCGAGCTGCCATTTCTGTACACAAAATTTAATGTTAGAAAGCTTTGACTGATAATTATTAGAAAGTATGCTCCATTTCAGGATATCATAGGAGTGATTGCTGATTTTTGACATTTCATAATCCACTCAAGTTAGACGTGGGAAATGTATTATTGTTAAATAGGAAGTCATATTTTGGAATCCATTAGTCATGGTGACTGACCTCAACTATGTGTGGAATGTGAGTTATGCGGTTTTACTCTTGTTTTTCACAGATTTAAGATACATTTTGGCGATATTCTGACCTGTTTTAAGCACATTTTACAGCGTTATTAATGTAGGATTCTCGAAGATAATCGCGTTGATTGTAAAAATTTGAGCCTTCTAAATAATGTTGTTACATTCCAGCGTTGCTATGAAAACACTTTTTGACCATTTGACCCGATATCTTGAAAATCCTTACAGCTAGATATTCAAATTTGAATGTATTTGGTAGATAATAGGCTACTTTCTATTAACTTTTAATCATGCCTACTACAATAAGGCCTTTTCAATGAATAATTTCCATGGTACCAGGGATAAGATAAAGTGGATTTTCTTACGCACCCATAATATGAATGAATAATTTTTGTTCCAAATAATTCATCATTTGTTGATGCATAACTATATGAAACTAGTCTACGTTCCAATAAATTATATATCAATGTTATGGCTATTTTCTTTCTCTGCTATATGATTCCTTTTTACTTTTACGTTGTATTTGCTCTTGAATGTTAGCTCTCAACTGTTTCTATACATATAAAGATGCGCCATGCAGCAAAGGGGCAATGGGGAGGCGGGATGGACCTACAAAGAAGTATCCGGCAAGCCAATTCCCTAAGAAGGGTCGGTGCTTTATTTGCGACTCGTACAGGCACTCTATGGCCCAATGCCAGGAACGGCACTGTGCGAAATGTGGCGAAAGAGGACACGAGGTCCGCTATTGCCCACATACACGAAGTCGAAGAGGGGTATTTCAGGCCACGACGCAGCATAGTGTTGTCCATGAGACGGCGGTTGTGGTACCAGTTAAATGAACGGCAAACCCATCAATGTAATGATGGACACGGGGGCGGATCCTTCGGTGGTGGACAGAGGCACCGTACAAAAGATGAATATCCCTTAAAGCACAAAGTACAGTCAAGTGTAAGGGCTAGGACGGACAGCGCTTGCGGTCTGTGGTACGGCCTGCGTGGCGATAGATGTGGGGGATGGTCGACCACTAGAACACGAAATCAAAGTACTCGATACTAACAATAGGGTGGTTATATTGGGGCGAAAGTTTCTCGCGCGCTTCAAGAATACTACTTTCGATTGGGAAAACATGAGAGTTATTATGCTAGGTGGTTGTTGGAAAACCTCTTTAGCTGCGGCACGCGGGGGATACGCGGCGACTAGAGCAGAAATTATGCAGACTGAGATGGGAAATGAGGGAGATAGCTTGGAGGCCAGGTTCGATATAAACCCGAAACTATCACCGCGAGAAGAGACAGTCGAGATGGAATGACGTTTTCGCGGAGAACCCGAAGAGCCCGCGCGAAATTGGAACCGCGGAACACGTTATCACTCTTCTGGGTGAGCGGCCGATCAGAAGCCGGCCGTTGCGTTTTTCTCCGGAAATTGAGGCGGAGGTATCCAAGCAGATAGATTAAATGCTCGAGAATGGGATCATACGTCCCTCTTCTTCCTCTTGGGCGAGTCGAGTGATCTTAGTGAAGAAAAAGGACGGGACCCATCGATTTGCCGTAGATTACCGGGATCTCAACGATGTGACGAAGCGAGATGCCTATCCGATGCCGGATCCCCGAGATGTTTTCGATCGTATGGGAGGGGCAACTGTATTCTCTACACTGGATGGGGCATCCGCATACTGGAGCGTGCCTGTGAAGGAAAAGCATATGGAGTTCACTGCGTTTGTTTCAACGCGCGGCCAGTTTGAATTCAACTGCATGCCTTTTGGATTGTCAAACTCACAGGCTATCTATCAGCGAGCGGTAGACCAGGCTCTACGAGGGTGTCCGAATGTGCATGCATTTGTTGATGACACATGTGTCCACTCGCCCCCAGTTTCGATACGCACCTGGAGCATTTGGATACTCAAAGGAAGATACTTAAACTTACCTCTAATTAATATATGTATATATATATACAATTCTATATATTTATGTAGTATTCCTTGTCCGTCAACTAAATTATGCCAGCAGTCAGTAATATCATTATTGTGGGGTAGAGGATGTATAATTACACGATATTAAATATATCAAAATGATATTGTGTTAAATTTCATTGTATTAAAAACTCAACTTTATCTTATCCCTGGTCTAAAGTAGTGAAATGGCCTGTATGTAGTAGGCTATGTTTTCTGTTAAAATACTTAATAATATCTAGAAAGATTACGTTTCACTTTTTACTGAAATATTACCTTAATTAACTCATCATTATTCCTATAAACTCTTTGAACCAATACATCATGTAACTGAGGGTATTTTCACCACATTATGCTGTATTAGAATGAGTGTAACTATAATTAAGCTGACTGTCTTAGTATATTGTAGATTTCAGTTTATGTTCAAAACAACAAACATGATTGCATTAATACGTTTTGCAATTGGTCAATTTTTATTTTTCCACCATTATTAGGTCATTTGATGATTGAGAGATATATTTATGCTGATTTCCAGGTAATTATTCAGAATATTTCGATATTAAAAGTGTGCCAGAAGATATCCAATGAATTAATTGTGCCACAAATTGTTTGTTCCAGATAAATTTCTTTAAAGCTTATCTACAATTATTTGAACTTACTCCATCTACTAATTCAGATACTGTTAACAAGAACAAGTACAGAATCACATTTGAATAACTGAAGTTCCATTCATATATATACGAGTATGCGAATACTGCATACATTCATTAGATAAAATTTAATAATTAAACTGAATATATCAATCTGGCCATGAATATTCAATCCCTCATTGGACTATCCATTCTCATCATACTCTGTTTCTCATTCTGTTTGTTAGCATCAGTTGTCCTCATCTACTATGTTAGGAGAAGGTATCTTCTTCATCTTGATATTAAATCTATCTCTCAGGATGAGTTAATGCTGCAATCGTTTCAGAACCATCGTGAAAACCAAAGAATTAAAGCTCTCATATCCAACTTCATCGTAATCATAGTTATCATTGAAATCCTAATCTACCTGTCTTATTCACTTCTTTGCATAAATTATTTAGAAGAATATTCCCCTACTTTTAAGAATAGGTTGAGAGTTTTAACCAAATTTTCTCATATTTATAAATGTATCAACGTAATATCGTATTTCTGCCATCTTCCAATACTATCGTTGCTACTGAAGGTTCTCTGGTTGATATATATCCGTTCTCCTTACAAATACACTATCATTAGGTGGACATGGTACATAGTAATCAGATGTGTTTTATTTTCCATTTTTTGCTATTTTCAAATTACGAGCCAGTGTTCCATTGGTTGGCATGGCATCACATGTTCCACAATTGCGCTAATAGATTTGTTTGTAAACACATCTGATCTTATCATTTATCTGGTGTACGCTCGTCGCATGTACATCCAACTCAAGAGCAGAGAGACTGAAGCTTATTGGTTTAAAGACAGAGCTGAGTATCTTACTGCTAGGTCTCTCCGTCTCCATTACAAAATAGCCACCATTCTAGTAACAATAGCGGTGTGTAGCACCACAATATTTCAAAATCTCAGCATTTCTGAAACTATTTTATCATATTTTATTGGTCATGCTGTAATTCACCAAATAGATGATTTCTACAAATATTCGGGATTTTTCGAATTCTTAACGTATATATTACTCTTTAACTTGAACTACCTGTACATAGTCAGTATGATGGTGTTCAAGTACTGCAAACAGAAGAGACAACTAACCAATGTTAATAACAAGATCAAACCTCTTATTGAGAACTACCATACTCACTACTATACAAGATACTGATGCTAAATTTTACACATTATTGCAAATTATGAAGAATTAGCAATAATTATACCTATTTTCTCATAGCTATTGTATCTCAATGCATTTACTAACACTATATCCAATATCTTATGTATAAATTATTTGTGAATACTCTCATTTTGGTAATCCTGTTATCGGATTATCATAACCTTTGTAATATTGGATAAATCAAAATAATTATAATATATTTAAGAGTGTTTATTAATAACATCACACTATACTAAACAGCTAAATTGTGGTGCTCATAAACAAGGGTTGTCTTGGGGGGTTGTTAGTTTTGTAATGCTCATCAATGATTGGATAATTTCTATTCATTCATATTTAGTGAAACTATGGATAAACTACATATCAGGGCGGGAAATACAGCTCATTTTGAGTTGGTAAAATTTCTGAACGAGTTGAATGAGTTGAATTGAGTTATTTGTTGTAATTCAATGTAAAAATTGTTTACTTAATTAAAAAATCATTTAGAATCAAAGACAATTCAAATTATTCAACTCATTCATTTGGCTATACTAACTCAGTTAACTCATTCAGAAAAATGAGTTGATTTTGCAAAACTCAAAATGAGTTCATATAACCTTGCAACATATAAGACAATTTAGGTTTCGATATTTACATTCTAGTGTCGTCCGTTAACAAATATTTGAAAATTGTGACTTCTCGAGCATCATGGGTGCTTTTGAATCTGTTGAGTGATCAGTAAATTGTTTACTAAGTGGAATAAATTTGTCACAACTATTCCATCTTCTTTTTGCTCTTGTCGGTGGACTTCATTTTTTTGGTTTTCCATTTTCTTGCAGAGGTGTGAAAATTTCGCTTAGATTTTCGAAATTAATCCTAGATTCATCATTTGACACCTACATGCCAATTTTCGTATCTCTACGACTTGCCAATTCTTCAATCAATTCGGACAAACAAACAAACAAAAACTCCTAGCATTTTAATATAAGTATAAGATTCTCACGCAGTTAGGACTCCAGTATAATACCACCAGTGTATCTGAACTCAGTTTCACGTCTTCAGGGTAGTGAAGGGTTCCTATCCCAATACAGGATGATTTGAAACTGAGGATACTAGAGAATACACTCACTCTGTGGTTTCCCAAATCTGCTATCAACACATCTCCATTTCTGTCCACACATAATCCTCTAGGATCACATGACTTTCCTTTTGCTCTTCCTCCAGCTCTGTTAATAATTGGAGAGTGCTTTATTGAATTGGAATATAGAGTGTTGCGTAAAGTCTGTAACGAAGATGAATTCTTCTGTCACTGCAATTCCCAATGGTCCCCTGAGTACACCCTGTCCAAACTGAGTAAGGAACTCTCCTTGGAAGGACAGTACCTTTAGACACCTGATACCGAAATCAGCTATAAAGACTTTTTGACTTATCTCGTCTAATGCTAATCCTCTGGGATATTTAAGCTCGTTATTTTCTGTTCCTAGCTCCACAACTGACACGACGGATTTCTTTTTAGTGATGTAATCGGGACATTTCCAAGTGATGACATCTCCAAACTCAGATATTTGGGATTGGAGGGTTACTAAAGACGGACATTGGAATGCTATGGGAGGGAGTTTAGTTGGTGTCTCTTTCTCCTTCTGTCCCTGTTGATACAGCAGACCTGCTTGCTGTTGCAAGGGTAGATTCGCATTAGCCTAAAAGAGAGAATCGGAATATATTCATGAAATAAAAAAGATTATTCTCATTGTATCACTTTTTACTATACAATAAACCACTTTTAATTACTTTGTACGAGGTATCCAGATCAGTATTGAATCTCTACTGGAAGATATGTGTTAAATATTCCGCCATACCACTTTTTGAGTGTGTGTGCCGCTCCTGTAAATTGCATGGATAAATCTCTGTGGGCACGCAATCGTTCAACTGCATTAAAATATTGACCAAAGGTGTGGAAATGTGTATATACATAAATACTGTAAAAACACATTCATTTTATTGTAATATCAGATTCTACATACTGAAATAGACTATTGTAGCCAACTTGATTTGGTAGATCCAAAATATCATTTTTGTGGGCAAATCCACAGATTTCTGTTTCAAAGTTTGGTGTCTCTGAGTAAAGTATTTCTGAAATATCAAACATTTAATGTTACAAATTTCGGTTGAAATGACAATTGATAAAACCGCAGAACACATTCACTGTTCTGAGACAGAACAGTGAATGTGAACCGCGAAATGAAAGTGAATAAGCCAAAGTCTCCAGAATATATTTCAACCGAATGGTGACAACTGCTATAATCTCAACTTTCTAAGCTAATACGCAGTTATAAATATTTCATTGTTAGAGAGACACCCCAGAGCCAGTACATACACTTCCTCTGGCATCAGTTTGACATCTACTGGATGATATAATGAATGGTCGGAGATTTGTCGTTCATAGTATAGATCCCTGTCTCGAATTTGAACGCGATTATTCCAACAATCAGCAACAAAGACATCTCCGTTAGATGAGATGGCAAGCTGCTTAGGACGATTGAACTTACCAATAGTCTGCCCTTTGCCTCCTTGCTTCCCAATGAAACGGATTCCTCTTGAATCTTTTCTGAAATGCATGACAGAGTGGCTTACAACGTCTGTCAGATAGATATTGTTCTCGTGGATACTAGCAATACCTCCTGGATTGCTGATGTGTTTAGGTGTGAACCTTCTAATGAACTCACCAAATTCTGAAAAAATTGATATACAGATAGGATTGGATTGTACAACATAGATCTCTCTAGTGTTTGGGTCAATAGCGATGGCTTTAGGATCACTTAATTGTCCTGTGCCTGTTCCTTTCTTTGCTGCTTCTATCATGTTGTTGAAATTATGGTCAAGATGTGGCTTAGGTGTGGTGGGAGATTGTGCAGTTCTGGAAATCTACTTGTCATTTAAAATAAAATGGATTTGATTTTGCTTGTAAAACAAGTTGTTGATAAACTATGGTAGAGAATTCGGTAACATAGGACTAATTATAGCATCAATCCTACAGGGTATCAGATAACAGAGTAAAGATAAGATAGCCCATGTAATGAATTGATATTGTCTATTTTAATATAAGTCTTGTTCTCTTCTAGCATAAGTGTGCATACCATAAACTACAATCTATATGTCATATAGCTACATAGGTATTCTTGAATAATAAAACATTTGTAAGATTACACCATTTGTAAGGTATCACAATGCAATCTTTTTGCAAATGAAAAATTGAGAGATCTAAACTAGAAGTCGAAAGAATAATATAATATACCTATTAAATTTAAATTAAGTGAGCCCTCGACCTCACTTAATTCTTTTCCAAGAATTTTCTAAAATTCAAAATTATTAGTTACAATATTTTCTAAAGATTTCAGGCAATTCTAAGAAAGATTCTCAGAATATGTATAACCAAGATTTTAGTGAATAGGCCCCCTGATTCGCTAAGAAAACCTTCAGCTAGGTCATATGCTATGCAACTCTCATATCCAATTAATTGAAATACAAAAGTATTCATAGAGTTCGACTAAACACAAATCATTAGGGACTAGTTGTGCAGCTATAAATTCAGAGAAACTTAACAACTGCATCTGATAATCGAATTTCTTCAATGAGCAGCATTATATCATTAGAATCCATTAAATCACACCATAATTCGTATTTATACAAAGTATGTAGACATTTTATTTTTGTACCGAACCTTGTAACGAACCTTTCAAGGATGTCTTATCAACCATCGAAAGAGAACGAGTTGGTAATTGGTATCCTCCAAACTTCAGATACCCCTGAAACTCATACGGAAGAGAAAAGATCGCCAAGGCACTCCATATGTTCATCTCTCTTGTTAGCCGTGATTGCCCATTGCTGTTGCATAGGGTTAGGTATTATTCCTCTCGTCATAGTCATGATTGCATATGTGAAGCGGGAAACTGGAAAATACAAAGATGCTAGGCGCCTAAACCAACTCTCCAAGAATGTTTTCTTCCTCAGATAATTCTTGGAATTGGTGGAAAGGATATTGGAAATGGATGTTTGAATTATCTGAGGGGGTAATGGAAGACGACGATGCATTTGAATCGATGGTGGAACGGATGTTATTTACCTTAAGAACAAAGAAGTTGGCGAGTTTCTGAGAAAAAGCAGCCTTATCAGAATGAGATGGTAGAACCTGTTGCTGGGGTAAGCTCACTCTTCCGTAAGGCTAACTCACCGAGCAGTGAGTTAGCCTTACGGAAGAGTGAGCGCTGGTTATGACAGACAAGACTGACTGATCCAATCAAAATAGAAACTGCAACGTTTCCTGTTCATCAGGTCAGTCACAAGATTCCTCTGATGCTTGAATTCAGCCAAATGGTCAGGGTCATTAGACTGGCGCCATTTCCGTTCAGCTTTCCTTCTCGCTCGCTTCGCATGCTTGATGGTACTGGTGAACCAAGGGACACGGGGGCGGGTGACTATGGTTTTGGTTCGCAGAGGAGCGTGCTGATCATAGATGGTGCTATATTATGCTATAAGTTCCTCAAGATGCTCAGGTGGGTTAGCACAGAGATCAGAGGAAGCGAGATCAGCAAGAAAGATTGAGAGGTTGATGGATTTGGAACGATAGGTAACCTCCTGAGAATAAAGAGTTTGAGCAAGTTTGATTTTGCGGTCCCGGATTTCATTCGACACCTAAACCAAAATCAAAGGAAGGGCCTCGGATTTTTTTTCTTTGGCCCCGCCTTGCCTTGGTTTGGAAAATTCCTGTGACCACCCCCTGACTGTAAATTCCCATACCTGCCAATCTCGGTTGGACCAGAGTCAATAAAAATGGTTATGCGTATATTTTCATACCTTTATGCACATATTTCCAAACCATTAGACAGATTTGAAAAATATACTAGAGACTATATTCTAATGGTTGACATGGGGTTTTAGGGGCATAGATTTTGAATATTAAATTTTCAGATCAATATGATAAATTATTATTGAGCTCAAATGAATAGAATGGTATAAGTTAAGTATTCTTATATTTTTGTATAATTGAGAATGAGACAATAACAAACTAACCTTCGTGGTCTACTCTTAGTCTTGGGATTGCTCTGTACCGTTTGGGCGCACTAGAAACAGTTCAGCTAAAAACAGTTCATATACAGTTTATATAAAAGTATTATTTTAGAAAAGTATAATTCAATTCATCCAAATATATTAATTAATTACATTTTATAGAATAACTTTATCGATTATTTCTACAATGAGCCTATGAATAGTACTAATACTTCTCTCGTCATGAGTAGAATTAGTTTCAACAAACACAGATGATGATTATTCTTTAAGTATGTATTACGTCATACGAAAACCATGCAACCAGAAAACAGATGGATCCAGGGGTTCATCCAGCTGTATTTGGATTTATGCTTAAAACATTCCTCTGGTTATTTTCAGGCGCCTAGCCTAAGCTGGCCTTCCCTCGCATTGAATACTACGATATAGAAATTTAGTCCTATTTTAATTGCATGCGCCGTGCGCCGTAGACGCGCCACATACGCTTAGATTAAATCCTGCATACTACTCCACCCAGACTGGTTGAAGCCTATTTAAATTTATTACTCTTTCTTTCAATCTCTGATTCTGTTACTTGACACAGTTTTTATTTATACTAACTAATTTGAAATATCCATCAAGCTCAGCTATTTAGCAATACAATAACATCTTACTACGGGCGTTCAATAAGTTCTAGGCCCTACCTTCTTATTATGTCTGTAGTGCAATTGAATCCAAGTATTTGCATTAATAATGAACCTTAGACGATTTTCTATTCAGATCTACTTCATTTCAATGCCTACTATATTTAGTTTCCAAATTATAGCCTATTCTATTTATCCTGTTTTGACCATCTTTGTTTTTTCCAACGAAAAATGGCATCCAATTTGAAACTCGAGCAACGTGCTTCTATCAAAATTCGCACGCTTCTTGGTATTGGTCCAAAAGACATTCTAATAGACTTTGAAATAGTTTATAGAGATGCTAGCCTTTCATATATCACTGTGAAGGAGTGGGCCAAACGCTTTCGTGAGGGACAGGAGTCGATAGACGATGACTATCGGAGCGGGCGCCCCAAATCCGCCGTCACCAGTGGGAATACCTTGGAAATTGGATGGATGGTGGAAGAAGACCCCCATATCACTGTTGACGAGTTAGCTATGCATGTGGGGATTTCAACGGGAGCTGCTCATGCCATCCTTATCGATGAACTGAATGTTACGAAGGTTTGTTCCAGGTGGATCCCGCATTCACTCACAAAGGCCCAAAAAGATCGTCGGGTTATGTGTGCACAAAAGTTACTTTCCGAGTACCAGGATGCTGATCCACGAAGGTTATCTGAAATCATACCGGTGATGAGACATGGATACGATATAATGAACCACAATCCAAGGAAAGAAAAAAAGTTTGGGTGCTTAAGGGAGAGCGGCCTCCAGTTAACCCGAGGCCAGATTTCAGAGATCAGAAGGTCCTATACTCAATTTTCTTTGATGCACATGGTCCAGTTGCCCAGATAATTATTCCCAAAGGAAGCACAATCACAGGGGACTTTTACGTCAATAGTTGCTTATCAGAGGTTGAAAAACATTATTGGGAGCGGAGACCAAAGTCAGGTACACGGGGCCTGAGATTATTGCACGATAATGCACGGCCGCATAAGACAAAGCTGGTCAAGGAAGAATTGGATAGAATGAGAGTCATTGAGCTAGATCATCCAGCCTACTCACCTGATCTAGCTCCCTGTGACTTCTGGCTCTTTGCAAAGTTAAAGAAAGACCTTGCAGGGAAACATTTTCAGAGCAGGATCGACCTAGGAAATGCTGTTTGGAGATCCCTAAAAGCCATTCCACCCGAAGACTATAAAAATGTATTTTTCGAATGGTTGACTCGTCTAGAACGTGTTGTAGATTGTAAGGGTGATTATTTCGAGAAAATGTGAAAATTATAGCTTGATATTCTGAATAGTTTCAAAATTATAGGGTAGGGCCGAGAACTTATTGAACACCCGTAGTAGCTTTAGAGAAAGATTTAAATCGGTAAGAGCATAGAAAAATAAGAAAAGAAGTTAAATGATAATGAGGAGAGAAGACAATATAAGTATCAAAAATTGATCGGGAAAATGATCAGGTTTAAAAAGATCACAATGTTATTGATGGTGCTGGTGAACCAAGGGACACGGAGACAGCTGAAATAATCCTTACAACTTTTTTTCTCAGTTCTGGAATCCCTGGTTGAGGCGAAAGAGTTTCTTGAAATTCTCCAAGTAACCTAACCTGTAGTTTCCTTGAATCTCGACGCACAACTGGTACTTAGATTGCAGTCTGGCCTTTTGAAGTATGAAACATTGATCGTTTTGAATGGAGAAGCATTGTAGAGGAGCTGTCTTGATAAAAAGATAGTTCAGGGTTGCAGTGTTCTATTCCATCTTCTTTAGAATTAGAGCTAGATGCACTCTCTTCGAGTGTTCGGTTCCAATCTTCTTGATCAACAGAAATAACTCGGTTTACAAATGACTCTTTCTTGACTGAGGTTGTATGAGAGTGTAGCTGTCTGAAGGAGAACTGAACGGGTTCTGTAGGGCAATGAGTTGTGGGATTATAGGATTTATTTCTACTGCTATTTTTATCTGAGTGTTAAGAGCAAGAAGAAATTCAATTTGAAGATTGTAGAATCGATTTGTTGCTTGGAATGATTTATATAATTCAGTATCTACCTTAGTATGTATCACCAAATATAGACTGGGAGTTTTAATAATAATAACAAAACAAAACAATCATATTTGTTAACGAGGTCAAATACGGTATTTTATTTCATTGGATAAAATTGAGTACTAAGTACTTCGAGGTAATCAGCACTTTGAATCTAACTCTACGTTTAGTTGGATTTCCACAATATCGAAAATTTCAGACAACACAAGCATTTGTTTTAGGACTTGCAGGTGCTAATATACAAACTGCTATTAATAGTTGAAGGAGAGTCATAAAAGTCATGGGATTGATAAGAATTCTTACATTCTTACATATATTATAGAAAACCTGTTAAGGTACCAATAAATGTATTTGCTAAATCCGGAACATCCATGAAGTGATAGGCTGGAATATTCATTCTAATGTAGTCTTAAGCTAGACTAGGAAATCCTAATGCCAAACATTGAAATAAATGATCAAACATGAATAACATAACAACAAAATAAAAATCAAATCAAATACGTATAAACATAAAACTGCAGAAGATAGAAAAAGTAAATTATCACGAAACACAATATTATGATCATAAAATAATGTCACATCAGAATCTGGGGAGCTAACAAACACAAGCGCGCTTGGCAATAAAATAAAGCTCATAATTTGAACAATCACAAACGAGAGAATAGTTTCAATATTGTTCCTCTGATCTGTTGAACAGTGACAATATCTCGCAATTCACTCAAACATATTCCAAATAATGCAGGAGAAGATCCAATTTCAGTTCCTTTATCACCGAACTGAGTAAGTAGCTCCCCATCATTTGAAAATATCTTCACTTTAGAGTCTCCACAGTCTGTTACTAAGATATTCTGTTGCTGATCTAGACAGAAACAATAAGCATTGTTAATGCTATCTTTCTTAACAACACATCTTGTCAGAATGCCTTTTCTAGAAAATGATTGAATAGGAAATTCTGTATTGAATAGCAAAATGTAAAATAATTCTTGAGATAGAGAGATATCTCTGATTTCAGTATCTTGTTTACAGAATTCAGTCTTGAGAGATATTCTCGTTTCCTCATACAATTCTGGAGTTAACACTTTTAGATTCATTCCCTTTTAGAATGTTCAGTTTCCTCAAGGGATTTATTCAATTTCAGAATTGCTCTGTCACATTGTACGTAAATTGATTGGTTGCTCAATAGAATATTTTGTGGATTTTTCATTTTGTCATCTTTCACAGATCTGATCCATTTTCCTTTTATAGAAAAAATCTGAATTCTGTGATTCCCACTATCAGCTATATAAATATTCTTATCTATAGGGTTAATCGCTATACCCCATGGAAAATATAGTTGATTATCTTCACTTCCTGCCACGCACCCACTCCATTTTAGTTGAAACCGAGTATTTTCATCATAAACAAGAATCTGTTCATCGCAACGACACATTCTATTTATACAATCTTCCAATTCATCTACTCTCCATGTTAGCTTCACATTAGGAATATCAAAATCCATTTCTCTTTTAACTGAATTGAGTTTCTCTGAAATATTGAATAATGGGCCACTCTTTGGCTTCAATTCTTTGAATATTTGCTCCATTTCTTTCGCCTTTGTTTCGAGGACTCCAACTTTAGTCTGAATGTTAGTATTTTTATTGATTTTGGCATTCACCTTTTTCCAAATAGTGTCCAATACTCGGATTATTGCTTCTTCTTTATATTCGATAAGACTTCTCATTTCTCTGCTGACTTTTCTTACTTCCAACTTCTTCCTTTCAATCATTTCTCTAAATGAGTTCATCCTACTCTGGAGTTTGTTACTTACTCCGGATGAGCTAACAGGACCAGATCCTGGATCTGCTGTTGCCATTTTTGATTTACTATTATTCCAATTAAGACCAGTCGAGTTATTATATAAAAGTATATTTTATTCACAATATTCATTTCAATTCATTTATATATACATTGTAATAACATCTTTTGAAATACTATACTCATATATAGGACTACAATTACTACTTTACTCCTTCCAATACTTTACTATTTTGATTGTATTATATTAATTGACTTCAATACGCATACTCTTAGACAAGACATATCAATTTTAGAGTCAATGAAATATTCAAACTAAGGTTAATTTTAATTATTATTTCTTTATACTCTAATAACAAATGTATAATCCTAAATGAAAATTTTCAGAAAGATGTTTACTACATATTAGACCAGTGGTAGCGTTTGCGAATCCCGGATCATAATTTCAATCCCGGGATTGAATATTTCGCACTATATAATATGCTTAATCTAGTATAGATGAAATTAATTTGTAAACCTTTATTAAATAGAATAAATTATTTCTACAATAATGATGAAGATTAGATGTAGTGAATGATATAAGTTTTCAATGAAGTTTTAGTTTTTATCTATTTGAGGTCGATTATTTCGTATGAAGCAAAGGTTGTCAAGCGTTGTATCACCAAGTCTAGTCCTGAATTTATTGCATAGGTAATCCCGGGATTGACATTCAACTCCCGGGATTCAATCCCGGCTGAAAATGTATCGGGATCCCGGGATTGAAAACCCTAACCAGTGATTCCCAAATGGTAGTCCATTTATCTGCAATAATATATATTCATCATAAACTTGTAAAATTGAAAATCACTTTTGGGGCCATCAATATCGCTGCAGGTCCAAATCCAGGTTAAATACTATAGGAGTGTATCTTTCGAATCCACAAGGAATTTATATGATAAATTACTTGTTTACTTTAGATACATAGAGTAAACAAATTCCAAAAATAGGCTAGAAAGAAACTTAAGGTTGACATGGGTACATTGATATAGAATGTTATATTTTCGAATCCATATGATAAAATATTTTTGTATCTTTGTTGACAAAAGGTACATAATGTAATAAATTTTTAATTGTAATAAATACTAGCTTTCAAACATTGACCTTTTGTGTGTAGATTCAAAATATTGCATTTGTAATCTTATTTTGATATTTTATTTTTTCACAATTTATTTATGAAATATGCAAATTTGAAATGGATTGGTTAAAGTAATCTATATTTAGCTCCCGTAGAAAGTTTTGAATTTTTCGACATTCCAGGCCCCCTCAGGACGAATCTGCGATTATAAAGTGTTCGCTAGCCGCGCAATTCAAGCGCGCTTGTATTTATTAAACTGACTTTCAGCAGAATTATTGTGAAATCTTATATATTTAAACGCTAGAATTTTTTGTTTTTTTTGTTTGTCCGAATTGGTTGAAAAATTGGCGAATCGTAGGGATACGAAAATTGGCATGTAGGTGTCAAATGATGAATCTACGATTAATTTCAAAGATCTAAGCAAAAATTTAACACCTCTGCAAAACAGATTGAGGTAAAGATCTAATTGAGTTTGAATTTTATTTGAGATCCATAGCTAAAATGAATTTACGAATATATTCCCTTTCTTCGTATTTTCATATCAAAATTACTAAGTACATAGTACAAAATAACTTGTTTTCAACATATAAAAGGACTATATATTTATATCTTCAAAATTATGGATGAGCTATTCACAAACATTGATGCATTCATTAGCCTGAATTAATCATTTGAACTGAAGATATTGATCCGACAATAAATATTCTTCTTACTCTCAGTATGATGGTGTTCAAGTACAGCAAACAGAGGAGACAACTAACCAATGTAAATTATATTTGTACATTAGATAACTAACACTTGGGCAATTAAAATGTTTGCTAGATAAGTTATCTCAAATTCTCAACGACTATCTCGCTGCATTCACAAATACATTACGTATACTATTGCTAAAACATTTTATTAGAATCACACGAATGTAAAAACTTAGGTAGGCACTACTTCATGTTAAAAAAATACTTAATAATACCTAGAAAGATTGTGTTTCACCTTTTACTTAGAATAACCTACCTTGATTAACTCATTATCATTCCTATTAAACTCTTTGAGCCAACAAATCATGTAACTGAAGGTATTCTCACCACATTATGCTGTATTATATGGAGTGTTGCTATAATTAAGCTCACCGTCTTAGCATATAGTAGAAGTCAGTTTATTCAAAAGTTCAAACCAACACGCATGATTACATTGATAAGTTTTACAATTGGTCCATTTATTTTTTACCATTCGTAGGTCTTTAGATCATTGAGAGGTAAATTTATGCTGATTTCCAGAAAATTATACAGAAAAACCATTCAATCTTTTAATATTAAAAGTGTGTCAGAAGATATCTAATGAATTAATTGTGTCATAAATTGGTTGTTCCAGATAAATTTCTGGATTTAAACTGATCTACAATTATTTTATCTTACTCTATCTACTAATTCTGATACCTGTTATTCGAACAAGTACAGATTCACATTTGAATAAATGAAGTAGTGCCATTCGTATATATACGAGTACGCGAATACTGCATACATTCATTAGTTAAAATTCTCAAATTCATTAATTAGTTAAAATTATCATTGAACTGAATATATCAATCCGACCATGAATAATATATCTGTCATTGGACTATCCATTTTCATCATACTCTTTCTCTCATTCTGTTTGTTAGCATCAGTTGTCCTCATCTACTATGTTAGGAGAAGGTATCTTCTTTATCTTGATATGAAGTCTATCTCTCAGGATGAGTTAACGTTGCTATCGTTTCAGAACCATCGTAAAAACCTAAGAATTAAAGCTCTCATATCCAACTTCATCGTAATCATAGTCATAATTGAAATCCTAATCTACCTATCTTTTTCACTTCTTAGCATAGATTATTTAGAAGAATATTCCTCGACCCTTTTTAAGAATATGCTTAGAGTTTTAACCAAATTTTCTTATATTTATAAATATATCAGCGTAATATCGTATTTCTGCCATCTTCCAATGCTATCGTTGCTACTGAAGGTTCTTTGGTTAATATATCTCCATTCTCCTTACAAATACACTATTATTAGATGGACATGGTACATAGTAATTAGATGTGTTTTGTTTTCCATTTTTTGCTATTTTCAAAGTACGAGCCAGTGTTCCATTGGTTGGCATGATATCATATGTAACACAATTGAAGCAATATATATGTTTGTATCTGTATCTGATCTTATCATTTATCTGGTGTACGCTCGTCGTCTCTACATTCAGCTCAAGAGCAGAGAGACTGAAGCTAGATGGTGTAAAGACAGAGCTGAGTATCGTAATGCTAGGTCTCTCCGTCTCCATTACAAAATAGCCACCATTCTAGTGGCAATAGCGATGTGCAGCATCACAATATTTCAAAATCTCGCCATTTCTAAAACTATTTTATCATCTTTTATTGGCCATGCTGTAATTCACCAAATAGATGATTTCTATAAATATTTCGAATTTTTCGAATTCACAACGTATATATTACTATTTAACCTGAACTACCTGTATATAGTCAGTATGATTGTATTCAACTACTGCAAACAGAACAGACAGCTAACCAATGTTAATAACAAGATAAAACCTATTGTTAAGAGATACCATAATACTTTCACCTATACAAGATGCTGATGCTAAAGTTTAAGCATGATTGCAAGTTATGAAGAACTAGCATTATATTCTCATTGCTATTGTATTTCAATGTATCTAATACTATATCCAATATCTAATGTAAAAGTTATTTGTAAATATCCTCATTTTGGTAATCTTGTTATCAGATAATCATAACCTTTGTAACATTGAATAAATAACAATAATTATAATAGAATTACGATAGTGTTTATTAATAACATCACACTATACTTAAACAGTTAAATTGTGGTGCTCATAAACAAGGGTTGTCTTAAGTTTTATAACACTATCAATGATTAGATAAATTCTATTCGTTCATATCTTAGTGAACTTCGATCGTCAAAATAGGATCATGATTCTACAAGTAGTAATACCCTAAACGAATAAAATCCGACCATAAATATTCACCTTAATCAGTATAATGGTGTTCAGATACTGTAAACAGAGGAGATAGCAACCAATGGAAATTAAATTTGTATGTTAGGTAACTAGCCTTTGAGCAATTTACATGTACGCTAGATAAACTATTTCAAATTCTCAACGACTATCTTGCTGCACACACAATTACATTGCGTATTCTATGGTCGCTAAAACATTTTATAATAGAATCACACGAATGTAGAAACTTAGGTAGGCATTATTTCATGCTAAAATAATACTCAAAAATATCTAGAAAGATTACGTTTCACCTTTTACTGAAATGTTACCTTGATTAACTCATTATCATTCCTATTAAACCCTTTGAGCCAATACATCATGTAATTGAAGGTATTCTTCCAATACTATCGTTGCTACTGAAGGTTCTCTGGCTAACATATCTCCATTCTCCTTACAAATACACTATCATTAGGTGGACATGGTACATAGTAATCATATAGTCAGTATTATTGTCTTCAACTACTGCAAACAGAAGAGACAGCTAACCAATGTTAATAACAAGATCAAACCTATTGTTAAGAACTACCATGATAGTCTCTACTATAGAATATACTGATGCCAAATTTTACAAATGATCGCAAGTTATGAAGAACAGCAATGATTATACCTATTTTCTCATAGCTATTGTATTTCAATGCATTTAACACTATATCCAATATCTAATGTATAAATTATTTGTGAATACTCTCATTTTGGTAATCCTGTTATCGGATTATCATAGCCTTTGTAATATTGAATAAATTGCGATAATTAGAATATATCTAAGATAGTGTTTATAACACCACACTACACTTAAACAGCTAAATTGTGGTGCTCATAAACAAGGGTTATCTTAAGTTAGCCTCGCAGCGCAAGCGAGCGAAGCGCACTTGTTATTAATTAAAGTGATTAGCAACACTGTCAATATATTCGCACCTTCACTAAGGACGTTGTCAATATATTCGCACCTTCACTAAGGACGTGAATTAATGGATGTTATTGATGAGATCTTAGAGGTAAACATCAGGAGTTCGCTTAATACAACTTTTACACTTAGATGCTATGATGTTCACAAAAATTTATCAGCATAGACTGAAATGTTCATATTTTCACACCTCTGGTTAACATGTTAATAGAGCTGCACATCTCTTTCTATCGCAAATGAACAACTGTCTCACGTTTATCACTAACCTTATGGAATTTGGCGGAATAATGTAACAATGATAAATAATATGTTTCAGACTTATTCAAATAATAATAAATGACCTAATTCGTAATCTCAAAATTTGTTGAAATTTGAGGGAAACAAATTTTAATAAAAACATAAAATCACACTAGACGCTAGATACAGGCTAGCATCATTGGAATGTAAAGTTAGGGTTTTGTGACACAATAAATATTGTCCCGGAATGGGACACAGCAATACCACGGGGTGAAATGAGTTCTCCTCTTAATTTCCCTTTCTTCCCTAGCGCATGAATGAGCTCTCCGGAATGTGTGAATATCTTGATAGTGTCATGGCCCCAGTCACTAATCAAGATATTCATATCTGGATCTAAACAGAAGAAGAATGGTCTATCAACCAAACAATTCTGTTCAATTCCTTGAGAGACACAGGAAGTTAGCAGGTCTCCACTCCTGGAGAATATTCTCACGCAGTTAGGACTCCAGATTAGCACCACCAGTGTATCTGGACTCAGTTTCACGTCTTCAGGGTAGTGAAGGGTTCCTGTCCCAATACAGGATTTGAAACTGAGGTTACCTGATAATACACTCACTCTGTGGTTTCCCAAATCTGCTATGAACACATCTCCATTTCGGTCTACACACAATCCTCTAGGATCACATAGCTCTCCTTCAGCTCTGTTGATTAGTTGGAGAGTATCTTTATTGAATTGGAATAAAGAATCTTGTGTCCAGTCTGTAACGAAGATGAATTCTTCTGTTACTCCTACTCCCCATGGTCCCCTGAGTACACCCTGATCAAACTGAGTATGGAACTCTCCTTGGAAGGACAGTACCCTTACACACCTGTTACCGAAATCAGCTATGTAGACCTTCTGACTTATCTTGTCTAATGCTAATCCTCTGGGATATTTAAGCTCGTTATTTTCTGTTCCTAGCTCCACAGCTGACACGACGGATTTCTTTTTAGTGGTGTAATCGGGACATTTCCAAGTGATGACATCTCCAAACTCAGATATTTGGGATTGGAGGGTTACTAAAGACGGACATTGGAATGCTATGGGAGGGAGTTTAGTTGGTGTCTCTTTCTCCTTCTGTCCCTGTTGATACAGCAGACCTGCTTACTGGTGCAAGGGTAGATTCGCATTAGCCTAAAAGAGAGAATCGGAATATATTCATGAAAATAAAAAAGATTTATTCTCATTGTATCACTTTTTACTATACAATAAACCACTTTTAATTACTTTGTACGAGGTATTCAGACCAGTATTGAATCTCTACTGGAAGATATGTGATAAATATTCCGCCATACCACTTTTTGAGTATGTGTTCCGCCCCTGTAAATTGCATGGATAAATCTCTGTGGACACGCAATCGTTCAACTGCATTTTCAACTGCGGGTTAAAGTTTTTATGAACGGAGAACAACTCTGGCTGTGAAGATGTAGCTGCATACTTACCAACCCTCCAGGGATCCCTGGATTATCCAGGGAAATGAATTATGATCCAGGGATCCAGGGATTTTGAGCTTTCAACTAGCCTATAAGAATTTCCATTATTGTAATATAGTTTATAGAATTTATTGAATAATCTTATGTTCCTCATTATTTACCAAGTCTTCAGGAATCCAGGAAAATTTCCTGGACCACGAATTTCGAAAATTATTCTAGAATTTGATCAAGTGATTATTTTACGTGTTAGATGGCATTATACAGTACCCGGACAAAAGTATTTGCACACTTCATTATCTTACGTGCATTTAATACTAAAGTGGATCTATTCATGAAGATTAAAACTCCGAAACGGTAAGTGATACAGCTAATCGAGTTTCAAATTCGAAATCTTCGCATTCGAATTAGTTATTGTAGGATATATCTAATCAATTACTAATTCCCAATTATTTCAAATTATCAATCACTGTCACCTTGTGCACATACTATGTCCCTTTTTATCACTATACATGATGGTGATGTACTACCCCTTGTGTCACAGGTTGATAATCTTACTCATTGGGTTGTGCAATTTGTTAGAAATCTTCAACTATTACTAATTCGAATGTGAAGATTTCGAATCTTAAATCAGACTCTTAATATCTTTTAGAGTTTGAATACTTTTCTCTTCATGAAAAGATCAATTTAGTACTATTTGATGGGGAAGGATATAGTGTACAAATACTTTTGTCCGGGTACTGTATATGATGTACCTTTCCCTAAATAGTTTACTTATCCATTTCGAAAATTTTGATTACATATATTCGGCCTTTATTTAAAATCCAGGAAATTCCCTGAATTGAAAATGCTGGTAACCACTGATTTGGAGATATTCTGTTCCAACACTGGCATTGTGTCTCTACTTATTCTTCTATAAATAAACTAATTCTGAGAAATACTATGCAGTGACGTTAGCACTTTGTTAAATATGCTAAGCTTGTTTCAGTCAAAAATATTTTCCATATATAAACGGCAGTATAAGTAGTTAACCGCAACTATGGAATGTGCTATCGCACAAAGATGGGGAGAACCTTTCGAAAATGTACAATATAGCTCTTTTCTATTTCGTCGGATTCCTAAATTCCATATGATGGTATGCATCATCATGAAGATTTAATTTAAGATCATATTTCAACACATCAATATACATAATAAACAATAGAGAATCAGTGGATAGTAACCAAGAGCTATGAAACAAATATATGCAAGCTGTTACCACCCTCAGAAATAACAACTGCTCTGTAGTCGTCGATTAGAGCTATTCCTTGTGGATTCTGAAAACTCACTCCATAACCTGGTTCAGCAAAGGTGTTTAGAAGAGTTCCATCTTTTCTGAATATTCGTATATAGTCACAGAATTTATGATTGATCAATATATTCCCGGAAATGTCAAGGCAGAAGAAATTTCCGATGCAAGGTATCGTTAGGGATCGTAATTTTTTTCCGGCATAAGAATAAGTGCGGATACACCCCAGAGCCAGTACATACACTTCTTCTGGCATCAGTTTGACATCTACTGGATGATATAATGAATGGTCAGAGATTTGTCGTTCATAGTATAGATCCCTGTCTCGAATTTGAACGCGATTGTTCCAACAATCAGCAACAAAGACATCTCCGTTAGATGAGATGGCAAGCTGCTTAGGACGATTGAACTTACCAATAGTCTGCCCTTTGCCTCCTTGCTTCCCAACGAAATGGATTCCTCTTGTATCTTTTCTGAAATGCATGACATAGTGGGTTACAATATCAGTCAGATAGAGATTGTTCTCGTGGATAGCAATACCTCCTGGATCACTGAGGTGTTTAGGTGTGAACCTTCTAATGAACTCACCAAATTCTGAATAAATTGATATACAAATAGGATTTGAATGTACAACATAGATCTCTCTAGTGTTTGGGTCAATAGCGATGGCTTTAGGATCGTTTAATTGTCCTGTGCCTGTTCCTTTCTTTGCTGCTTCTATCATGTGGTTGAAAGTATGGTCAAGATGTGTATTAGATACGCCTGGTAGTTGCGAAGAATCAGGAAATCTAATTGTCATTTCTAAAAAATAGATTTGAATTTTGTCTGTAAATCGAATGAAAGAAGAGTTGTTGATAAACTATAGGGAATACCATAACTTAGGACTAATTATAGTATCAGTCTCTGGGTATCAGATGACTGATTTAAGATAAGATTGCCAACGTAATCAATCTAACTTGATCTAAATCTTGTTCTCTTCAAAATTATGTCTATAAACCAGTTTATATGCCATCTAGTCAGCTAGTCTTGTGTGAATTGCTGACTAATTATAGAATTCCAAGATCAAGACCATCGGAAGCACTTAAAAAGTGGGCATGGCAGCCCCTGCCTCCCAATTAGTCTATCACAGCAGTCCCTGCATACCAACTAGCCGCCCTACAAATACATTAGCGTCCCCAGACACACCTACTAGCCCAGCGGTTTTCAACCTGACTGTGGACCCCCTATATCAATTTTCCTATATTCTGTGGACCCTCGTATTAACCGTAATACAAAATTTCGAAACCTGTGAATCTCCTGATATCTTCTGTGGACCACTAAGGGGTCTATGGACCACAGGTTGGGAACCACGTACTAGCCTCTCCAGGTCTAGCAATTAGCGTCTCTAGGTCTACCTACTTGCCTCTTCAAAAGTCCCTGCCGCCCCATGTCTGACGGCCTTGTCCAAGTTTAATGTGATCCCAAGGAGTGCGCTAGATCAGGTTGGAATACTTTGAACAGAAATGTTATTGCTGCATCATTTGCACTAGGAAGATTAAAGGTCTTGTTAGCATCGGATTTACATTGCATAATGACTCTGCTTAATCGGGTCACATCACGTCTCGATTTTTGTACTGATTAAGCGGGATTCCCATTTAACCAATTAAATTTTGCAAAATTACCGGCACCTTCCCTCCCATTAACTACAGTACATCCTCGCTAGTCCGAACACTTCATTTTTACAATCCGAACACCCAAAATATGATCTTATTCGCCTCTATGCTTTAATTCAACGTTTATAATATTATCTCTTAATCAATGATTGAGAAACCTCGTTAAAAATCAATCATAACATAATATTATTCTTAATATTCTAACACATTTATCATAGTTAAGACCCCATTGAATTACATACAGGCAGCCTCTCCGTTCGTAGTTTCAACTATTTGAGAAACATTTTTTTTGTGTGTAATATTTGTCGTTCGAGACATAGTCCCTCGAGTATTCGCCGTTTTCAACATATTTAAAAATATATCTCAGATATAGTGATAAATTCAACATAAATAAGTTCAATTCAAACTGATGATCAGAATTGATTGGATTCTCAAAATACATGTGGTGGAATATAAATTATCTTTATACACGTGGGAATAAGAGCATGCACTTAAAGGTATCTTAGTAAATGCTCTGATGATTCATCATCAATATTATACAAATACATTTTCCGCATCTGTTGTTGTATGCATGCCTCCAGTATAAATACAAGGAATAGAATAAATAATCTACTTTAGTCCAGAAATTCAAAAGATAGATCAAACAGCTAAAACTTCAAGGTAAAATTTTTAAACGTAGAATTGATTCTGTTTTGAATTTTAGGACATTTTGGGAATATAAATGCTTGTATACGTCTATGCATTCCTTTTGGCTACTGTGGTAGCTGGGAGACAATTTCCTGATAATGAGAGGTACATTATCCTCCTGAAAGAGGGATCAGATGCTGGAGACATCGAAGAGCTGATTCAGAGGATGGAAGTGCACGCCTCTTCTACTCGTGAAGAGATGCACGTAGGATCCTTAACTTCACTACTGCCTATCGTGTACGGAAACATGAGTGAGGCTACAGCTGAGATAGTGAGTGATTAAAATTAAGATTGCCTCATGAAATATTGCATCATTATTTCAAGAAGTACAACAGTCATTTAAAAACTTATTACAGTCGACTCCGCCTAATAGGGTCACATCATCAAAGGCATTTTAACCCGAATAAGTGGAGAACCCTATCATCCGAAAATAGCTTCTATGTGTGAAAGCTATTCCGGTCCTGCCAAAAGTGTCCCGATTAACCAGTGGCCTTATTACATGACAGAGTTCTTAAATCAATCTTTAGCTGTGAATATTCTGACCCATTAATTTTTAAATTATCGATTTATACTCAGGCATTGCTGAATCAAATTCAGAATAAAGAAAAATTGTTACTGGATTAACTGGTTACAAACAAATAATTACTAAGAAATTTGGGAATTTCATCTCAAAGAAATCCTTCTCAACCTGTAATATAAGTACTGTAGTACGGCCATGCCTAATTTCTGGGACGGGACGGAATCATCCCGAAAATCTAGGTACCTATTTTTCGGGACGGGACGAGTCAAGATGCCTAATCTCTGGGACGGGACAGAAAAGGTACCTAATTTCCGGGACGGGACGGGTTAAGATACCTAATTTCCTGCAGTACCGTCATTTGACTTTTCAATTCTATATTTAAATTCAATCAATTTATGAATCAAATTGAATAAAATACAATAATGTTAATTGTTAATTCCCTATTCCCTAAACTATAGGTATCAAAAATACAAAATGTTGATGGCATCGTACCAGACCAATCTATAGACCCTTACGAATCCTTCGAAAGGGACAATTCTCTCATTTTGAATAGTCCTAATATTTATCGCTATAACTTGGACATTATCAATGATTTGGATTGTGCTGATGATAGTTATCACATACCTAACACTGGGTTAGGAGCAGACATCTATATTCTCGACTCCGGAATCAACTATGATCATCAAGATTTCAGGTAGTACTGATGCATAGATATTTGAATGATGCTACTTACCAAATTACACTAAATTTGGATCATATATTCCTCATATGGTGGATGATACTGGGTTCAACTTTTGCAAAAATTTAACACATTTTCAAAAAGGTGTCCAATTGTATTAATCAATCAGAATCCAGAGATTTAACATTACAAGTAAATGTATGAAAATACAATTATTTTTGATGCAATAATATCTGCCTTCAGTTGGAAAGTTAAAATCCTGCAATTTCATTGGTCAACACAGCTTGGCATACTTAGGAAATGGGTGCAAAACTACACCACATAAGGAATGTCTGTGCCAAAATTGATAAAAATCGATCTAAAAGCTTTCTCAAAAACTTCGACGGATGGACGGACGAATGTCGTACACCGTCGGTACAAATAAGGCAGCTCCTATAATAGGACTTGTGCTAAAAATCCTGCAATAAATAATTACCATGTGTAGGTTTGATGATGGGACGAATGGAACGAGAGCAAAACTAGGCTTTGATGCTATTGACGCTCATTACCATACAAATGAACAGGGAAGAGACCCTATCGGTACAGGCACACACTATGCTGGAATCGCAGCAGGTGTAGACAGTGGATTTGCGTATGATGCAAATCTGTACTCTGTGCGAGTCAAAGGGGCAGCACCCTTTTACGGCAGTTGGGTAACTGTCCTCAACGGAATGGAAGCAGTTTCTAAGATGCATGACACGAATTCAGCGAGGTATATACTGTAAATATCATAATTTAACTCTTCAATAAATTATATTTTATCTCCCTTAATAGATGTAATACGTGCACATATGGCGTCAGGGCATTATAAAGCCCTCCAGAGATACGCTCCTATTCTTAAACCCATAAATTTGCATACGCCTAAATCGATAAATAACATTATAATAGTGGGTAAATTGGCTAATATTCTAAATTTTCTCGCTCCTAAACACTTTAGGGCTTAGAATTATACGCCTAAAGGAGCGTCTCGCGCTCCTAGATAATTCCTTGTATGGCGTATATGTAGTAACATAAAATCAAACTTAAAGCGAGTGTTGCTTAGTATGGGCTATACATTCATATATGTCCACGAAAGGCTGTATATACTTAGGATGCGCAGATTTTAACGCTAGATGGTCCCTAGTATGGCCACGATCGTAAAGAAAAGCCAATAATACCCTTTAAAGTTCACCTGGCTATTTTTAATGATGCATAGTTAAGAACTCGTTAATCTCTACAAGCTACTTCACCTCCAAAATTAATCAACTCCATTGGATGCTCAGATTTCAGGGTGATCATCACAAAATATATTTTCATTTTACAGTATTAACTAAGAGCGATTCTATATAAAGAAATACGAAAAAGAATTTGAATTGGTGATTAAAAGAAAGATATTATGGCCGGTCGGACACAAACTCATTTAGTATACTGTACATCATATAGTCTCTCATATTAACATTAAAATATTAATAATACTAGTATAAATTACACTTATATACACTACTGCAGTGGTTCCCAACCTGGGGTCCATGGACCCCTTAGTGGTCCACAAAAGATATCAGGAAGTCCACAGTATTCGAAATTTTATTTTACGGTTAGCCGTAGAATGCCCAGAGGGGACACAGTGTCCCCGATGTCGCGGATGTCTCCCAGCCATTTTCTATGGCACTGGAGCCGAAGCCATATAAATGCTGGGCATTCTACAGTTAATAGGAGGGGGTCCACAGCCCAAAAAGGTTGAAAACCGCTGCACTACTGCATGTGATCTCATATATTGAAATAATAGGCCAGGTTTTGTGGGATCGATTGCAAGCATCACAATAACAGGAGATAACAAGTTGGCCGACAGAGCTTCCAGGGCATTATGGGCTAAAGGAATTATTACAGTTTTTCCCACTGGAGACTCTCGTGTCGATTGTTATAAGAAAACATTCTGTCGAGCAGGGTCTATATGCGTAGGTGCACATGAGTATGACCAGTGTAGCTGTAAGAAGAAGACATGGATAGACTCTGGCTATGGATCCTGTATTAATGTAGTAGCGCCTGGGGTGAACATCCTAAGCGCTAGTAATGTAGATAATCGAGGTAAGTGAAACAAGCATTAATTATTTATTATTAGCATATTATTAGCATATTCATTATTAGTACATGCAGGCCCGTAGCCACCGGTAAATTGAACCGCTTTTAGGTAATTTATATATATTATATGTAATGCGGAAATGGTTCGACTTTTCGAAAAAGGAAATACAGTCGACTTCGCTTAATTGGGTTGTCACGAAAATTTTGGTCCGGGGGACCAATTTTTTCATGGAAAATTGGTCCTCCCCTGAAAATTTTGGTCCTACTATGGACCAATTTTCCATGGAATTTTGGCACGGGGGGACCATTTTTTTCAGGAAAAATTGGTCCGGGGACCATTTCTTTCAGAAAAAAATGTCTGGGAGAATAATTCTTTCATGGAAAATTAGATTCTATCAATCATTTGACATCCTCGACTTTTTGATACTTTTCAATTGTCGAACAACCAAGTTGTTTGACCCCGGACTGACAATTCATATTTTAGTTTTCAATACATTAGATGGACAATACTCAGGCGTTCAAAATTCCTGAATATACTTATCCTCAATTACATACTAATACTGTATTGCTATGGATTTGTTATATCACAGTATGATACTAAGAAGTAACTCATTCTAGTCATACCAACACTTAAACAATGGTTGTTACTAATATCCGGGACAGAGCTGCAGGATATCCCCGGTTTTAACTAAAATACTGGACATGTCCCAATAGACCAGTGTTGCTGTGGGAATGGGAATGACTTTTCCCCCGGTGGGGATCCCCATAGGATTCCTATGGGGATTCTCACAGGAATTCTATGGGAATGGGATGTGAATTGAAATTTCATTCCCACGGAAACCCTGATACATATTTAGCTAATCTCTAATCTAAGAAGTGTATTTTATTTCTTCTGCTCTCTAAAATCTGAACTCTCTTCCTATTGAGTGCCTAATGGCGGACCAAAATTCCTTATGGAAAATTGGTCCCCAGGACCAAATTTCCCTGAAAAAAATGGTCCCCCGGACCAATTTTCCCTGAAAAAAATGGTCCCTCCGGACCAAAATTCCATGGAAAATTGGTCCATGTAGGACTAAAATTTTCAGGGGAGGACCAATTTTCCATGAAAAAATTGGTCTCCCGGACCAAAATTCCATGGAAAATTGGTCCCCCGGACCAAAATTTTCGCGGACCATTTTTCCAGTGACAGGGTCACTGTTTAATCGGGCCACTTTTGGCAGGACCGAAATAGCTCTCACACATAGAAACTAATACAAAATATTTTCGGTTAATAGGGTTCTCCGCTTAATCTGGGCAAAATGTCCTCTGACCGATGTGGCTCTATTAAGCGGAGTCGACTGTAGTTCAAATTGCAGATTTAGGAAATAGTTCGACTTTTTATCATTAGAATTGATGGTGGTTTTTTTGCGAACTATTTCCTTTTTTGGAAAGTCGAACTATTTCCGGTTTTTTTGCGAACTATTCTCACCATACCATATATAATTATCCCCAAAAAGGACCATTTTACGGTCAGATTGGTTTCAACCACTTTTTAGTTCAAAACACTTCACACCTGATGCATACGACCTTGATATCTAGTATTTAATTAAAGAGAATGAATGGTTTGTTTTACATAGTATTTATGATATAAAATAGGTTTCATATTTAAGAGCGGAACATCTACTGCTTCTTCCCTTGTGGCTGGAGTGGTAGCATCCATGAAGGCAGCCACCCCTGATCATTCTAATAACCGAATATCAGGAAAATTCTTGACTTACAATGTTGACGACTTAGACAAATCTGAAATGCCTTCCTGCATAAGAAATAGATCTTACGGCAAGAGACTCCATGTAAGCTCTAAGCTCTTCGAATGAATGATATACACAGTTGTCTATTTTGCTCTCAGATCAGTTTCAAAAGTATTCACGCTCTAACTAGCAAGTAATTAGCTGCTAGTATTACTAACTTGGTAACTTTATGAAATACTTTTAGATAAATTAATTATATTTTAGGCCTTATGCTGTATTATCTAATTTATTTAGTCGAATAGTGCCACTATTTCTATTGTTATGCTCTATTAATCTATGCCTTATTAATAACAAACTTAAATAATCTCCGGGGTTGGATGTGTACGAAAAAATAAACGTTTGTGACTATTTAAGGAATACCGTTTTGGAACACAACAACTGGTTTTTCAATGCAGTTGATATATTCGTTGGAACTTGTTTCAAAGTGACTCTTTTGATGAAGGAAAATAATTTTAAAATCAATTTAAAATGTAAATAAATGTAATTCAATATTTACAGTCTGTACAAATTTCAAATCAAACAATGGGAAGCAAAAATATACTGGTGATGGATTAAAATGTTCGAAAAATAAATTCACTCTTGACACTGATCGGTGTCAATAGCCTCACTTAAAAGTGCCAATAACATGGACAATATGAAAAATGCTTTAAATTGAGATTGCCAAGTAATAGTTTAAAATGTGTATTATCGCGAATATTAGGAAAAGAAATGGGCATGCCTAATTTCCGGGACGGAATCCCGTCCCGGAGATTAGGCATCTTGACTCGTCCCGTCCCGGAAATTAGTACCTGATGGTCCCGTCCCGTCCCGGAAATTAGACATGCACAAAATAATTGTTCATCAACAATATCAGGTACCATGTATACTTGAATAGTAGCCGGAGCGATTAATAATTTTTAGCCCCATTTAATACCTGAAGAAAAATCTACATTTCAAATTTAAGAGAATTTTCGATGAATATTATCGAAAGAGTGGATCAAGAAATGGCATAAAGGGAGAATAACAGTTGCAAATAAATTCGAGCACCGACTACTTTTCAAGTATGGCTATATAATGCTCCACGGCATGAATTCGATTTATCAGAGGAAGTAACCGTGAGTAGAAACACAATCAACTCATCTTTCTTTAACAATGGAAAGTTTTGAGATAAACTCATTGAAGATAATCAATAGAAATGTACAATACACGAGATCGTAATCGGAATGTTGAGAATTTCCAAAGTCTACCATCTGATTACCATTCTTAAGTAGTTATAAAAACTAATTAAAATCTATTTATTTCAATTAAATTCTCATAGCAACTTCCAAGGATGCTTAAAAGAGATCTGAAAAAAGCTCCACACAAAACAAAATTCTTTTTGCAGCTGATCAACATTTGTAGGTCTCTCAACACACTTGTCATCGAAATATATAATAATACTATGTACTGATATTTGCTTTTGAATCGAATCGGAATGTGAATTCTTATAGCATTCTATACAATGTGGAAAATTCACACATGTGAGAAAAGGAGGAATTTGAATGGAGTTCACCACTTCATTATAATGCTTCCATGATTCTACCATCAAAATTATGCAATTCCTTCCTCGCATCACCATACGTAACAATGAGTGAATTTGACATCTAATCTTTTAAACAGGATTCGAAGCCTTTTAGGTGACTTAACACAGTTTCACATTTCAAAATTAGCTAATTTTTGTTCTTAGATATTCTAATGGCAGAAAGCTGTTGGGTCATTGAGAGATTTCAGAATGCTCTGTGAAAATTTTTGATTCTCCATAAATTTTATTGTCAATCTTCAAGAAATTTTAGGGACTCACTTGGTGGCACTACTTGGCACGCATACTAATTTCGACCGAATTAATGATTTGCAAGCAATCTTAAAAATGTCCGACGTTAAACAGTTGAAAGCGCTCTTAACTATACCTAAGATCCTATTCGTATCAAGAGTGATCTTTGGGATATGCCCTGTGAAAGATAGATATCCACACACCCACATATTTCGCTAACGGAGTTACATCTACGTATTCGATTGATATCGAGTGAATAATTAAATTCTTTACACGTTCTTTAGTCAAGATTAAGCATCTGACATTTACTCATATTAATAGTAGTAGTAGTTAGTCTTTGACCAATTAAGGACAAATCAGATACTGATCTTCGCACTTTCGCTATATATTATCTTTTATAACTTTAAATTTTAATATTAATTGGTAAATTTAATAGTACATGTCGGGAATACAAATGTTTCTATATGTCTGCGCATCTTTGTGGCTACTGTGGTAGCTGGGAGTCAATTAGAAACAAAGATGATTGGGATAGAAATACTGTTCCAATTGTAATTTTACAAGTACTAATGTGTTTGAATTTACAGATACATAAAGTAAACAAATCTCAAAAATATGCCAGAAACTTGCTTTCAACGGTTGACATGGGGTTTTCAGGGGTATATATTTCGAATATCATATTTTTGAGTAAAATTGATTATTAATTTGTTTACTTTTGTTTACAATAGATACATAAAGTAAACAAATTACAAAAATAGGCTAGAGGCTAGTTTCCAACGGTTGACATGGGGTTTTTAGTGCTGTAGATTTCGAATATTATATTTTCGGATCCATATGAAAAATTATTTGTTGACCTTTGTTTACAATATTTATATAAAGGAAAAATTCCCAAAATAGGTTAGATTGAGTAACTCCAGGGGCCCGCAGGGCGACTCTGCGGACACGCAGCGCAAGCAAGTGAAGCGCGCTTGTATATGTCATGGGGAAGCTTCAAATTTGGTGGAATTTAAAATTCCCCCAGATTTGAAGTTTCCCCATGACATATATATATAACTCTTTATTATAAATAGTAATTCGCCATGGAGCTCCTCTTCTATACCTTCAAGTTTCTCAGTTGGCTACTCAACTTCATCCTTATGATTATTGGAGGTGCCATTCTTGGTATAGGGATATATGCACTGATAGAGACGCGTAAGTAATTTCTGTCAATGCAGTATTATTAAGTAAAGCCAGGCTTGATCAATACAATTATAATTCTCGTTTATAAACAGGTCGATTTGGAAGTGTGATAAGCTCATCTCCCATTGTCACAGAGCCTGCGCTCATGCTTATAATCCTTGGTTCTATAATTCTTTTTCTGAGCATTCTTGGTCTGATCGGGACTCTGAGACAGATCCGCATATTTCTCTTTGTGTATGCTGTAATCATCAGTCTCATGGTATTAGCAGAGCTTGGAATGGTTGGATATTTGGTGTATAGCTTCACTCAGAATAGAGACGCATTCAATTCTGAAATTGGGAGTAGTCTATCTGTGTATATTGAGAGATATCGAGATGACTCAGATCTGAGAGCTCTGTTGGACTTGGTCCAGACTGGGTTAGGCTGTTGTGGGATTAATGATCCAAGCGATTGGGACGATAACAGGTATATAAACTATTTTAATTATGTATCAACTAAATGATATTTTATAATAACAATTTTCATTTAAATTTAATCGAATTTCCAGATACTTCAACTGCATCGCACCTGGAATGGAGGCGTGTGGTGTTCCTCTTTCATGTTGTCTAAGCGAGCTGCAAATAAATACACAGTGTGGGTATCAAGTTAGAAAACCAGATCAGAGCGCAAGACTATCAAATATTAATAATATCGGCTGTATAGGGAAGTTAACTAGCTTCATGGTTGACAATGCCATCCTGCTTGGATCAGTTGTAGGTGCCTTCTTGCTGGTGCAAATATTTGCAATCACACTAGCTTTAAGTCTTGCTTCTGAGATTCCAATCGTCCGAAGGGTAAGTAGCCTTCATACAGAATAGAAATAATCTGCTACCTCACTTTATCCTTTGTATTTTTCGTGTTTGTTTATAGAACCGGGAGGACAAGAAGAAAAAACGAGAGAGGCAATACCGTTGAAACATTTCATTGAGACTCTAATTACTTAATATACTTAGTATTTATTTGCGCTGGAGAGGATTATTATATTCGTTGCAATGATCTTCCCATAGTCTACACCAGAGTTGCACGCGGGCCGAAATTTGTAACCGCGGCCCGCAATTTTAAGTTAACCCGGCCCGCGGCCCGCAAGAAGCCTGCATAAATATTTTTGGCCCGCAAGAAGCCCGCATAAATATTTTTGCCCGCTTTGTAAGTTATAAACTATAAACATATTAAGTAGACTAAATATTCATGTTTCAAAATGTGCCTCCTGCTCGATGAGCAGCAGCTATAAATTCTAACGAATTGACATATTTTGGTGAAAGAAGCGACCTTCGTGAGGTTAATATCATTCCGGTGTGTGAAAAGTCACGTTCGGATTGCGCGGAAGTGGCCGGACAGCATAAAACATGTCGAGCCAGTTTTCCCAAGATGGGAAAGCTGTGTTGGACTGTGGCCCAATAGGTCAGGGGATTTTCTTCATCATAATCTGATGCAACTCCACCATTGATATATATGTCATACTCTTGCTGCAAGTTGAGCGTTGTATCCCCAAAGTGCATTACAGGCTGGATTTTGTCCCTCATAGTACCAAAAAATGATTTTCCTTTTTTTTGAGGTGGTTCTTCTGTTTCTGCGTCGGTAATTAATGGGAGTGGAGATGCTGTTTCACTGCTGGTTTGTGCGAGTGTCTCAAGCCATCCAGGGAGGTTTTTCAGTAGATTTCTTTTGAACTTCCTGTCCGCTGGAGTTGAGTCAGGGAGAAAGCTGAGCGATTTGAAAGCAGGGTCAAATATCGTAGCTATCCAGTGGAATTGTGTGATTGAGCTATATAACTTCTCGTCCAGGAGAGAATGGATATTTTGCTTCAGAGTTGCGATCTCAAGACTGTCCAGATCTTCGTGGATGGGCATAGCGGAGAGCTTATAATATGACGGGATTACAAGATTTATTGTTGGACGCGTGTTAAACTGTAGGTTCTCAAAGACACAATTAAGCACTTCCGTCACATCTCGGATTTTCTCGTTTAGCTCTTTGTCGACAGCAGCCAGTAGAGGTAATTTAACCCTCTCAGTTAACTTCTCCGAGAGTTTGGTATAGCTCTCGTGGATGCTGTGCGCACGATGGTAAATAGAAGTCCATGGGTGGGTGTTACCTCCATGCTTAATTGAGACAGGAAGTGTTTCTTGTATTCCTGTAGCTTGCTTGACATATTTACAGAGATTTGCGACTGCGTCTTCATATTGTTTCACTTCGGGAACCTGACGCTGGGTTTCCTTGTAGGCGTCTGCGAAAACTGTGTGTATGCGATGACATATACAGTCAAGCCTGGGAGAATCTCACAATCCAGAGACCATGTTGGAGCCTTTGTCAGTAACAACAGGTGCAGAAAAGCTTATCAGGCCGTACTCCTCTGTTATTTGTTTGAAGTGTCTCAAAATATTGTCACCTGTATGGGAGTCGGTCCCGAAGTGTTCCACCGCTAAGAGACAGTGCTTCAATGTGAAATCCTTACTCACCCAAAATGCGTGCACGTCGAGGTAGCTCAATTTACGGAAATTGTCAGTCCACATATCGGTGGTGAGAGAAACTGCTGAAGAACAAATCGGTTCATGCACTGACTGGTATATCAACCATTGTCTTCCTAAGGCATTCGATGCTTGGAGATCTCGTCCTCTAAAGAACGGGATCCGAGGTTTACTTCTTCACCATGATAACGGTTCTGTACACACAACATCAGCAACACTGGACTTTCTACTGAAAGTTCTGCCCAGTTGGTAGCTCACCTCACTATTGCCCATATTTGGTCCCACGCGACTTCCTTCTGTTTCCAACAGTTAAAGAAAAGACTCGTGGGATAAAGTTTGACAGTCTGTGAGAAGCCCTTGGGACCCTACTACAAGAAAAATGACAAACCTTCGATAGTTGGTTTCATCGCATCGTATGAATCTTCGCATATTTATGGACAATTCTTTGAAAAGCTCTGAAAATTTGAATAATATATGCATAATTGTTTTATGTACACTGAGCGGACAAAAGTATTTCAACACTTGATTCTTTCCCATACAAATAATACTAAATCGGAGTATTTCATGAAGGGCAATATGTTCAAATTCAAAGAGATACTAAAAATCTGATTTCAGATTCGAAATCTACACATTCGAATTAGTCATAGTTGAACATAACCAATAAATTATCCAATTCAATGAACAATCTTATCAGCCTGAGCCACCATAGGTAATTCATTGCCATCATGTATAGTGGTCAAAATGGGTGTATGTGGCATAAAGTGGCACTGAATGATAATTACAAAAAGTTAGGAATGAATGATTAATTAGAAAAATTAACCTGTGACTAATTTGAATGCGTATTATTCGAATCTGGAATCCGATTAGCTGTATCCCATACCGTTTAGAACTAACCCTCTTCATGAATAGACCCATTTTAGTATTATTTGTATGGGAAAGAATCAAGTGTTGAAATACTTTTGTCCGCTTAGTGTATGAGAAAACCTTCAGACTGATCTTATACCTAAGATGAAGCTATTGATAGCTAGATTTGTGTAAAATCTTGATGTCAAAAGTTCCATGCTTTTCATTTTTGGTTTACTCAAAACAAGCTCGCTTCGCTTGCTTGCACTGCGTTGCTGGCGGACACTTTGTGTCAGCCTGAGGCGCCTGAGGTAACATTGATTAATTATAGGGGAGATAACATCTCTAAAAACGTCTGTTCTACTGTCATACTCAATATCGCACAAAAAGTAACCAAATTTGTCAAATTTTAAAGTTTTGAAGCGTAATGATGACGTCATAACAGAGTGATGAGTCATTATTTTTGATGATAGTTGTATCATACATATATGAGTGATGTTAATATACACATTCTATTAAAATTTCAGCCCTCTAGCACTTAAAATACTGAGTTATGGTCAAAAACTGAAATTTCTAATTCTAAAAAAGGTGACAATGACGTCATAATTCCATGATGATATATGTAGATACACTAATAGTTTTAATAATAAGGATGCTCCCATTTACGTATATCTCGCAATGTTATTATGCTTTGCTACCTGTTTAGTTAAAACAATATGTTGCCTTGACTGGTCGATGTCAATAGCTACTTTGATAAAAAATAGAGAAAACAGTAACGAAATATAACATTATAAAGGTCTTACTGAGTCTATAAGCAAAAACAGAGAAAATACGAAGTAAGATCAATGATTATAAAACACAATAAGACGATCTTTAAGATACGTATCTCCACGTTTAAGCACTCAATACAGACTGTTATTCCCGAAACAAACTCTCGAGCCATCCCTATCCCCAAAACCACTTCTCGAAGTATCCCTATCCTCAAAACCACTTCTCGAAGTATCCCTATCCCCAAAACCACTTCTCGAAGTATTCTTATCCCCAAAACCACCTCTCGAGGCATCTCTATCCCCAAAACCACTTCTCGAGGCATCTCTATCCCCAAAACCACTTCTCGAAGTATCCCTATCCCCAAAACCACTTCTCGAGGTATCTCTACCCCCGAAACCACTTCTCGAAGTATCTCTATCCCCAAAACCACCTCTCGAGGTATCTCTATCCCCAAAACCACCTCTCGAGGTATCTCTATCCTCGAAACCACTTCTCGAAGTATCCCTATCCCCAAAACCACTTATCGAGGTATCTCTACCCCCGAAACCACTTCTCGAAGTATCTCTATCCCCAAAACCACCTCTCGAGGTATCTCTATCCCCAAAACCACTTCTCGAGGTATCTCTATCCCCGAAACCACCTCCCGACCAATACCTACTTCCGAAACCACCTCTTGAGCCATTCCAAATTCCAAATCGTCCCCAGTCCTCCTTATCACTATCGATTCTCGATTTAATTGTTCTCTCAGGGCATTTGTCCTCCCATTCTTCATCTCTCTTTTTAGCATCTGATTTTGTCCTCTTATCTTCAGACCTTGAAAATGATAATTATTGATCAATTCAGACACAGCTTAGACAAAGCAAACCAATATTCTGACATCTCTCAACATATGAGGTATACACAGGGGCGGTCTCAAGAATTTTCCAAATCGGAGCGAGGCGAGGCCAAAGAAAAAAAATCCGGGACCACTCCTGGGTATACGTATAAAAGGCAGCGAGAGATTAGGTAAATGACCATAATATATATCATTGAACGGGAATCATTGCACTAATTACATACTTTTAACTCAAAAATGATATTTGATAAAAAAGTTTCGAGTATCAGTAATATATCCAAAGAATTTAAGTGATTGAATTAGAAACTTTCATGTGCAAAGTAGTCAGTATTTAATCAATTTCTTATCAATCCGTATACTGTGACCCCGGGGAATTCTAGACTTGCAGCTGAAGTCAAAACATCCTTGTGGGTCGAGTAGAGTGACGAGCAGATCAGAGTTGAATTATTAAATCGTAACTCTTTTTAATACAATTAATGATTAGGTTGAAATATTAATCTTACTCTCTTTCTTCCGTTTCCAGTTTGCGTTTCGGCTCTTCATTGTCCTCGTCTCTTTCCTTGCTGGGTGCAACTTTAGATTCTCCTTGTCTAGAAACAGAATCAAACAAGTGAATAAAAAATTTAATTAAAAGTTTAAAGCAATTAGGAAACTGTGTTCATCACAATTGCTCAATTAACTAAAGGTTTAAAGACAATCTAGGACTTCAATCACCGAATTGAACTGATCCAGTAAAACCAGTCTAACTATACACATTTTTTATCAGTAAACCGTTCCGGAGGCTTCAGTCTTCCTATTTTAGAATGTGCTACATACCGAGGAAATATAATACAAAGTGTGACATTTAACATAAGTACTATAGCCTAAGTCATTGACACAGACTGGAATAGACAAATACTAAATTGTTAAAACTTACGATTTATCGCTATCACCCTGACGACACATTTTATTTATGCAATCTTTCAATTTATTCACTCTCCAAGTTAACTTCACATTAGGAATATCAATATCCATTTCTCTTTTTATTGAGTCGATTGAATCTGAAATGTCAATTTTAGGTTTTGATGTTGGATTCAATTTATTAAATAAGTTTTCCATTTCAATCTTGTGGGCTTTAATCTTTACAATTTCTTTTTCAGTTTCAGTTTTCTTCTTCTCCATTTTAGTATTCACTTCTTCCCAAATAGTATTCAATTCTTGGATTATTGCTTCTTCTTTCTTTTCGATAAGACTTCTCATTTCTTTGCTGACTCTTCTTACTTCCGACTTCTTCATTTCAATCACTTCTCTAAACGAGTTCATTTTATTCTGGAGTTTGTTACTCACTCCGAATAAACTACCAGGACCAGATCCTGGATCTGCTGTTGCCATTATAGACTTGCTATTATTTTAATTAAAACCAGATCACAAATAATTACAATTTATTCAATAAGAAAATAATACAATTTACTGTAATGCATATTCTATAGTCATACATCACAAAGAAATTCAATATCTTAGTGACTGCACTCCATTATTCTTAGCTTCACATTGATATAACAGTGGATGTACTATACCATAGCTTTGCTATCTACTATATACAGAATTACTTGATCAGCTATCGATAACAAAAAGTGGATTTATTTCTGATAGAGAATGCTAGTAGTCGCTAAAGTACTTTCTTCTTGAATTATCCTATTACGAGGGAATAATGATAATATCTTGATACGTGTTATAAAACATTTAATATTGGATGCATAGCAACACCTTTAATATATTTATGAGAGTGTTTAGTAATCAAAACAAACTCATACTTGAATAGCTAAATTATTTTAAACTCATATACGAGAAAAAATGTAAGAATTCTCTTTAGGATGGTTACTTTTCAAAATTGAATTCATAAAGTAGAGTGAAAGCATTCGTGAACCCAATTATATAAGGCCTGAATACCAAAGTCTGAGTAGTATTTTGCTGAACTTGGATACTAAACATTCACAAATGGCAGTAGCTGGGTTGGCTAACGGAACAAATGTGTGAACAAGATATTCTTATTCAGCAAATTTCAATTATGTCTGTTTAGTTCAATTCCACTAACATGTATTCTCATATGCATCTGTTTCACGGTCAAAATTTAATTGAATTTGAAAATATTATCTAAATACAGTCGACTCCGCTTAATAGGGCCACTGTTTAATCGGGTCAGCCGCTTAATCGGGCCACTTTTGGCAGGACCGGAATAGCTCTCACACATAGAAGCTAATACAAAATATTTTCGGTTAATAGGGTCCTCCGCTTAATCGGGGCAAAATGTCCTCTGACCGATGTGGCCCTATTAAGCGGAGTCGACTGTAATATGTAAGTTGAGGCTTCACCTCGAATAATCATGAGTCAAGGAATGAATATAGAAAATTAATTTTAAACAAATAATTTTAAACAAATGAAAATGAAAATAATCTAAAATTGGTATTCAAAGTTTTGTGATAAATCGTTATGAATCATTGACTGACTCCCCAATTCCAAATTGAATCGTCACTGAATATTTGATACAATCCTTGTAAAATCTCCATCGAGAATGGTCTTGAATGCGAGCAATTTTCAGGAAATTATATAAATAGTCTTGACAACAGCCTTATCCTGGATAGATTTCTTACAAACATCTTCTTGCTTCAGTAAACCGTCACGTAGCTTGGCAACTGCTTCCCCCTCAATTATCCAGTCATTTGTCCATACTCCACCTTGTGACATGATTCATAGTGCCATATCCCTTCATCACTCCTAATACCTCTTAGCATATAAGGCAAATATGGTTTTCATATAATTAAACAAACAAATACTTTAAGATCCATTCTTCTTGAAAATGTCGAGGAATTACCGATTCGGATGATTAAATTATACTGCATTAAAAGATAAGGAGATAGAAGATTATTTAAATTATTCAAGTAATTATTATGACAAGCGCGCTTCGCTTGCTTGCGCTGCGCGGCTTGCGGACACTGCGTGTCCGCAGATTTACCCAGTGGGTGCTTGGGAATATACGTCACTTTCTTGTTTTATACTAAGTACGCTCGATTATCATTTGTCTACGGTTACATTAATGGAATCGAAACTGTAGCAGAAATTTTGTTTCGTGATAAATATAATTTACTTCGTATTAAGTCAACTAATCCTGAATGTAAGCTCAATTTGAATACACAAAGTTCACATTGCTAAAGATTATTATACTTAAATAATCAATTCCAGTCCATGTCGTTAAAAGTTATTTTATGATCGAATTGATTGATCGTAGCATATAACACACTTTAATTGTTGTTAACAATCAAATTATAGACTCAAAATAGCAGTATTCAATCATTTATATGAAATAGAATCGTGTGAATGGCATTATAAAAGGCTGATATTTGATTGGTTCACATAAACCAATGAATTTCAATCACAAATAGTTATTTTGATTGTATGCATAAGTCACTACGATTTTATTCCAATGTATTTGCATTATAAAATAATCGAATTTGATTGGTCAGCACATTTTGTCACCTATCTCGGCGAGGTGTGAACATTTCGCTTAGATCTTCGAACTTAATCCTAGATTCATCATTTGACACCTACATGCCAATTTTCGTATCTCTACGACTTACCAATTCTTCAATCAATTCGGACAAACAAACAAAAAAAAAAAAAATCCTAGAGTTTTAATATATAAGATATTTATGTTTAAGGCTTAGAAATATGAATAATATTGACAGCTTATTGTAGTTTCGTACAATGATTTATATTGTGGGGAGCAAGGCCGGATTCGGTTAACCGGCAAACCGCCATCAATCTCCGTTAACGGTTAAGGAAATCTTAGTTCGGTTAGCCGATCTCCTTTATTTGCTAAATATTTACACTAATTTCATTGTTTTGGAGAGATTCAAGAAATTTTTTTTACAAAAAATTGATAATACAAGAATTTCAATTCTTCTAACCATATAATAGATTTCGAGACCACTAAAATTCTTAAATAAACAAATATCAGGTTAAAGATTAATCCAAAAATCCATTATTTCAACCAGTTAATATTGACATCGGTTAACCGGTTAACCGCCCTGAAGGAAACAAAATAACCAACCCTAAAATCGGTTAACCAACCCCATCCCAGAGGAGTGAAACATATATAGTGTATATAAATGGTATAAAAAATACTAATTGCTTTAGATTCAAACCCAAGACTTTCTAAATATTCACATACTAATAACTCATAATATATTCTCAACGAGTTAGCACAGTAAAACACTTCAGTTAATATTCCATCTGTTCACGTGGAGATGTTCTGATAGGTCACATTCTGTCTATACTCCGAGATGAGCTGGTAGCAGTGAGCATACTGCGCCTAAACGCAAGAAAGATAAATTCAGCGAATATACTATTCGAATCAGTTTCATCCAGACTACAATTGCTTACCAAACTAATTCAGTGGGATTAGATAATGCAATTTAGTACAAGCCTGGCTTTTTTGCAATACTATGCTCCTGAACTAGCAAACTAGCTACAGAGCTGTATTTAGATTGTATTAATTGGTTAAGGTTGGAATAATTGCGTAGTGATTTATCCTCACCTTACTGCACACCATCCGACGTCGCTGTATCCTGACGTTCTTGACTAGCTGCATAAGATTCACAGCTCCACCCTTCCTCATCATATTCACAGCACAACACAGCACTATAAACACTCCGGTCTTCCCCACAGCATCAGAACAGTGGACTACGATAGGGCTGGTATTCTGGTGCGTGACCTGTTCTGCTAGCTTGACGACCGGTAGCAAGTGCGAGGGGGTACCGGTATCCTCCCACTCCATCAGGAGGTAGTGGGTCAGTGTGCGAGATTGCGACACAGAACTGTCGCTCAGTTCCAGCGTCTGTTTAATCAGATTTCCGATTCTCTCTGAGCTCACCGTCTCAACTGAGAACCGGTCTATCTTCGTCTGCAGTCCTTCTTCCGGCCAGTAGCAGCAGCAGGAAGAAGCCCCGGACACAATGTCCTCCCAGCCCCTCACCGTCTCCAACGCCACCACCGTGGTGGCTGCGCTCTGCCAGAGCATCTTTAGGAATGCAGCTGAGGTGTGGTTGTGTGGGTTTACAGTTGCTATGAACTGAGTGTCCACACCTCTGATGCTGACATAGGACGCATTAATGTAGTCTCCCTTGTGCCAGCTGTCTGCCTCTAGCACCACTCTGTTCCTGTCGTAAGGGAGAGAAGTGCTGTGCGTGTTCTTGGATTGGTTTTCTGGTCGAATCGCGTCAGATACAAGCGCCATTGAACCCACTGAATCGAGGAATTCTAGATATGCGAATTCTTCCTCTATCCTAGCAACCGTAGCTTCACTATCAGGATAGGAATGCAACATTTTCACACCTCTGTTTCCTAGAGACATCTCCAGGAGACACAGGTATGCGAACTTATACTGCTCCACCGTCTGGACCATGTAGGATCTATGCTCCCTTATGCTCCTCACAATCTCAGGCAGGCACACTTGCACCTCAGATTCCAGCAGCTTCATAGCTATGTACAGCAAGATGAACACTCCCGTCCTACCAACTCCTGACGTGCACACGACACAGATAGGAGTGTTTGTGCTGTGTTGCTCCTTCACACCTCTCAGCATCTCAACCATCCCACTAGTATCCTCGGGGACTGTGCCATCTCTCCACCCCGTGTAGTGGAACTGAGTTATGGTTGAGGTGTTTCCTGATTGGGTGACAACTAACTCTCTTCTAAACCACTCCCCTTCACACACCTCTTCTCCTAGCTGGATTTCTACCCCTGACACCTCTATGCAACGATCCTGACACTCTGGCCAGTACAGTTCACACCTCCTCCGCCCATTCTCCACCGGATCTGTCAGCTGCACTACACAGCTGACATTGCACTGCAGTAACATGTGCCACATATCAGCCACTGTGTCCACTAGAGGTCCCTGAGTGGCGATGAACACGTTGGGTTCTTGCCCTAATGGTACAAAGGACGCGTTGATATACTCACAGCCACTACTCAATGTTATTCTTGTGTGGTCGTAAGGAAGGATGTCCTGGTATCTATTCTTAGCAGCATTCCTAGGTAGACGGGCGGTATTCATGGTGTGTGTAGATGTGTGGGGAATTGATCCAAACTCTCCTTTCAATTTCGAATCTTTGTCAGCTGTTAAACTCTCAATTTCACACTTCAAAAAGGTGAATGAATTGTCGGTATCCAAAATCTCATAGTATCGTCCCTTATCTACTGTCACTCCCTGATACGTGTCTAGCTCATAGTAGAGTCCTGTCTGTGCTGCTGGGACTGATCCTAGCATATTATTAGTATTAGTGGGGTCAGTAGTGAGTTTAGTGTGATGCTGCTTTTTCCGCTTTAAATAACTTATTACACAGATGAATGGATGAGGTTCATAACTGAGACTATGCAGCAGATACTTGTAATCACTACAATGATAGTTACCAGGGTAGCCGTGGATATGCCAGTAGAAGAGTTTGAGGCTATTAGTGGAGGATCAGTTACTGTTGACATTCCAATTGGTTTAGAACTTGAGGTTGGGAATTCAGATGTCAGATCTCGTATTGATGTTTCAGATTTGGCTGGAATAGTCGTAGACTCTGTCATGTGTGAGGGTATCGTTAGCATTGGTACTGTTGGCATTATTGACTCTATTGGCACTGTAGTCATTATAGGTACTGTTAGCACACTTGACACTGTTGGCATTATAGACTCTATTGGTACCGTTGATATTATAGGTACTGTTGGCACACTTGGTACTGTTGGCATTATGGACTCTATTGACACTGTAGTCATTATAGGTACTGTTAGCACACTTGACACTGTTGGCATTATAGACTCTATTGGTACCGTTGATATTATTGGTGCTATAGGAACTGTTGGAACTGTTGGAGCTGCTGAAGCTTCTAGAACTCCAACTACTCCAACACTTATTTCTGGAATAGCAGTCAGATTTAACTCAAGACTGAACACGACCATATTTTCTAACACTCTGCGACAAGAATATGCTCCACTGTGTTGTGACGTCACTGAAGGAATGGTGATAACAGGAAATGAAGATGAAGTGTCTCCATTTGGAAGTATCCATCTCCCGTCTCCTGTCTTAGCACTACAAGTTAAAATAAAGTTAGCTGTGTTTTGTACCACATTTAGTGTTGTATTGCTTGTGTATTCTCCGTCGCTTAGTACACTTCCTTCCACACTGATATGGCCTCCTTCTACAATCAAACACAGCTGTAACTAATCACACTCTTAAATTGCGTTAATTAAATACTAAACATTGCATCAATATATACCTTTTATATCTACTAATATTGCTCCAACAAAAGCATTCGTTATAACACCTTTCCTGAAACAATAAAGTAAATACTCTCCTGTACTCTTCTCGTTCTTGTATAAATCGTATATATTAATTGGATTAGAATATCTTAGCAAAGAAGAAGAATCAATCCATTCCTTCTCTGTATTGTCGTTAGGATCTAAGCAGTTGAATTTTCTGTTGTAAGGATCTACGTCCAGTGTGTATGTGAAATCATTTGCTGTTGTTGTACTGAATGTGACACCGATAGTCCCTAAACAAATACATTATATTTGCAATATGTTGATCATTCTATCACTATTTTGTATATACAAATATTCACACCAAATATCATATAACGGCATATGAAGGAGCAAATTAATTCCAATTTACGATTCTACATTCATTTGAATATCTTTCAAATGCATATCTATTTTAACGAGGAAGTGATATAATCAGTTCGTGTATAAATCTACATCATAGAGTACTACAGTGATTGTGATAGCACCAATTAGCATAGGTTGACCTCGTGAATAATTAAGCAGGAGTTTGAATAATTACAATGCTAATTTGAGACCAGAAATACATATCTGTTACAATTGCATGCTGTTCTTGCTCGAAATTGTTGAGGAAGAGCCTAGTCTTGGTATTGTGTGACTTACCTGTTCTACACATCTCCATCATAGATATCAATATGCAAACAGAGACGGATAAGTGCTGTCTGATTCTCAATTCCATTCAATGCTATAAATCCTGATCAAATTATTTGAAACTATACAATATTGCATACATATGCTCTAACTTAGATTGGAACATATTTATAGTGCTGCGAGAGCCTATACACAGAGACATAGATCCGGTGGATAATTTGATTCCGCCTCACCATAAAATATTAAATCAAGATAAATCTGCATTCCAGAGGCACTAACAGTTGTTACTCAGGTTCTCTTACTGAGTTGATGTAAACATTGTTGTGTCTTAGTAACATTATTGTAACTCTACTCGCTAGTTCAGTACTACAGCACAACAGTAGCAAACTATTTAACGTAGCATTAGGACAGTCGAGGTTAATCGTTGAGTTTTAACTAAAGAGCTCACTAAGTTATGACAAGATTGGGTTTGCAGTTGCCTTCGTGATAACGTTATGCAGAGATATGGGAACATCTGTTTTCCCAACACCGTCTCTACACTGCACGATGATCGGTAGAGTGGGGAAGTTCATCTTAACTCTAATCATCTCTTGTACTATGCTCATTACACTCTGGCCCCCAAAGAAGGTAGATTGACATATTTCATTATATCCCTCTAGACCATGGACATATTCTTAAGGAACTTGTAAGTCGTCATTAGTCTGAATTGCGTTAACTGTCATGTGTCCGAATCGATTTTTAGAATATTGCCGTTCATCCAAATAGTAATTTGGAAGGTTATCATTTGTCGTTTAAAATAAATTAGATTCTCCCTTCACCTATAGTTTATGAATTTTTATTAAAATACGTTTGTATGTTGTGTAGTATAATGAAATACTAATTGATAAGAGGACATCACAATGTGTGACTTGTTGAATGTTGTCTTAAAAAGTCCAAGAAACAAAATGGCTGTTAGTATATTGTTAAAATTGGGTTTAGGCTGTGGCCCGATAATCATGTCAGTTCGGAAAATATTTTTTAGTGACACAGTGATCTAAGTCAGGACCGGGAGTTTTCGCACAATGATCAAAACCAAATATTACTCGATTCAACGGTAAGTTCTACTTTCGCCTATTCTACTTAACACAGCCATGAAAGTCCTTATGTACAAAGGTCGAAGTTTTTCGAGGGTCCTTCGGGATCGGGGCGGGAGTCATTATGATTGATTACCCCTTGACTCTAGAGTTCACAGCAACAATAACTCTAAATATATTAAACAGATAAATAAGTTTGAGAATACAAAAGATTTTGTTCAAAAAATAGGATAGAAAAGTTGAAGTTTACATTGGTTCTTCGCAAAATCTGCTGTAATGATACAGTCATGTTGAAAAAGAGAAATACCAGTAAGACTAGAGAACTGTCCTTTCTCAGATCCTTTCTCCCCGAACTGAGTGAGTAGCTTCCCTTCATTGGAAAATATCTTCACTTTAGAGTCTCCATTGTCTGCTACTAAGATGTTTTGTTGCTGATCTAGACAGAAACAAAAAGCAGAGTTAATGCTATATTTCTTAACAACACATCTTGTCAGAATGCCTTCCTTAGAAAATGCTTGAATTGGAAAATCTGTTTGGAATAGCAAAATATAAAACAATTCTTGAGATAGAGATATATCTCTGATTTCAGTATGGTGGTTATACTTGTAGAAAGATTGAGAGATATTCTATTTTCTTCAATCAAATTCAGAGTTAACACTATTAGATTCATTCCCTTCGATTCACCAACATAAATATGAACATTATCTGCACAGATACCTCCGAGAGGAAAATCACAAGATTTAGAATTTTCTTTCTTTTCGCTAGATTCGTTCAATTTCAGAATTGTTATATTGCATTGTACGTAAATTGATTGGTTGTGAAATATAATATTTTCGGGATTTTTCATTTCGTCATCTTTCACAGATCTGATCCATTCTCCTTCTCTAGAGAAAATCTGAACTCTATCATTCCACTTGTCAGCTATATAAAATTTCTTATTCATAGGGTTACTCGCTATACTCCATGGATTCCAGAGTTGATTGTCTGCTTTACCTTCCTCGCACTTACCCCATTCTAGTTGATACTGAGTATCCTCATTATAAACTAGAATATTTTGATCACAGCGACACATTTGATTTATGCAATCTTTCAATTCATCAACTTTCCAAATTAACTTCACATTAGGAATATCAATATCCATTTCGCTTTTCACAGAATCGATCGAATCTGAAATATCAATCTTAGGTTTTGATGTTGGATTCAATTCTTTGAACTTTTTCTCCATTTCTACCTTGTAGGCTTCAATATCTTCAATTACTTTCTGGGTTTTAATTTCCTTCTCCATTCTCGAGCTGACTTCTTCCAAAATAGTATCCAAATCTTGGATTATTTCTTCTTCTTTCTTTTCGATTAGACTTCTCATTTCTTTGCTGACTCTTCTTACTTCCAACTTCTTCCTTTCAATCACTTCTCTAAACGAGTTCACTTTACTCTGGAGTTTGTTACTCACTCCGAATAAACTAACAGGACCAGATCCTGTTTCTGCTGTTGCCATTATAGACTTGCTATTATCCTAATTATGCATAGATCAAATACGAGTAAGTAAGCTTGCTTAACAGAGAATTTACTATTCAATTCAAATTGATGCACTAAGGTAACATCCCAGTAAAATACTACAGTATCTACTCTGCCAGGCCAAAGGTATCGGAACACCATTTGCTTTGCACCCATAACTAACTATCCATTGTGGCTAACTCATTAATCAATTAATACCTTGATAGCTACTGAAAATATCATTTTAATTTCGAAAGTTACGGTCGAAAATCTTTGTTGTGGCAACAATCCCGCAACAGGTCGGCACAATACGTACTACTCAACGACTACCAGGCCGGTCAGGTAAGTCAATGACGACTTAACTCATCATCTTGTTGAACTGATTTACCCCCAATTTACTGTAATTTTATTATTCTTACTTTATACTATTTGTTATCTGTTTATTGTTTGTTTGTCTAGACTCTAGATAGAATTATAGAAGCATTATATTAGAGCAGGGCTAGTGGTAGGTTTTAGTGCCATGATTTACATGCACTGAAGTACATGGCACTTTGCGCATGCGCAATGTACTTCGCAATGCATTGATGCAAATGCATTGCATTGAGTCATTGACTCCTGCATAATCAGAATTTATTTTTTCGTTCACCGTGCTGATCATTACAGCAAGATCACTTCTTTCACCCAAATACGTGTCACCATTAGAAGTTACTGCTTCTGGTTATCAGAATGGAGTTGCTGAACTCTGCTTGAGTCACAATTCATTGTACTGATTAATGAAAATTAGTTGTTGTAACACTTATCGACTTTGTCAATACGATGTTGTTTGGGATTTGAGGGGAAATTCACATTTACTGGATTTTTTACAGGCTCGCGAGCAAGATTTGTTAAAATTGCGGCTGCGGTTACAAAGTTTCATCCCGCGTGCAACTCTGATACGAGCGGGAGAGCTGAAAATGCTCCCAATTAAATGTTTCTTAATTAATACAAAACACAATACTTCGGTCACAAAATAAAGAAAAGTTAATAATTCAGAGTGCAATCACAAACGAGAGAATCCACTCAATAAATAGAAATCACTCGTCTGAACAGTATAAATATCTCCTAATTCACTCAAAGATATTCCGTAGAGTGCAGAGAACTGTCCCTTCTCAGATCCTTTCTCACCGAACTGAGTGAGTAGCTCCCCTTCTCTGGAAAAAATCTTTACTTTAGAGTCTCCACCGTCTGCTACTAAGATGTTGTGTCGATAATCTAGACAGAAACAAAAAGCACGGTTAATGCCTCCTTTCGAAACAACGCATCTTATTAGAATGCCTTCTCTAGAAAATGCTTGAATTGGAAATTCGGTATTGAATAGTAAAATGTAAAACAATTCTTGAGATAGAGATATATCGAAGATTTTAGTATCTTGTTGACAGAACTCAGTCTTGAAGGATATTCTGTTTTTTTCAATTAAATCTAGAGTTAACACTATTAGATTCATTCCCTCCAATTGACCGACATAAATATGAATATAATCCGCACAGATACAGCTGAGATCAAAATCATAAGATTTAGACTTTTCCTTCTTCTCAGTAAATTCATTCAATTTCAGAATTGCTCTATCACATTCCACGTAAATTGATTGGTTGTGAAATATTTTGTGGCTTTTTCATTTCGTCATCCTTTACATATCTGATCCAATATCCTTCACTAGAGAAAATCTGAATTATGTGATTCAATTCGTCAGCTACATAAATATTATCATTCATAGTCGCAATACCTTGTGGATAACAGAGTTGGTTGTCTTTGAATCCTCTGTCGTACTTACTCCATTTCAGTCGATACCGAGAATTTTCATTATAAACTAGAATCTGTTGCGCTCAAAACGGCACATTATAATTATGCAATCTTTCAATTCTTCCAAGATATTCTATATCCTAGTGACTACACTTCAACCTTATTTTTACGTTCACATTGATACTACAATGGAAGATGTATGTTGTAATTACCCTGGCTTTATTTATATTTAGGAGTTATTAGATTGGCTACGAATTTTGGTCCGCGAAAGAATTGGTCCGGGGGACCATTTGTTTCAGGGAAAATTGGAACAGGGGACCATTTCTTTCATGGAATATTGGTCCAGAGGACCATTATTTTCAAGGAAAATTGGTTCGGGAGACTATTAGATGGAATAATGGTTTTATGTTTATAATTTTCAAATCCAAATGCCTAAAAAGGGTCAATTATTTTTTACATGCGCTAGATCAGGGGTTCCAACCCATTACCCCGTTGGTTAACACAGGAAACAAACATATTCAAGTGTGCATATTGTTAATTAAAAAAATTCAAATGTAAGAAAATATTTGTAATACTATATGACTCTCGTTCCAATCAACAGTCATAATAGTCCCAAACCCAGCAACTTAGTTCCCGAAAAGGCAATTAAACTATCCTTTTTCAATTCCTTTCTCATCGAAGTGAGTGAGTAGCTTTCCTTTATTGGCGAATATCTTCACTTTAGAGTCTCCATTGTCTGCTACAAATATGTTGTGTGCTGATCTAAACAGAAACAATGAGCACAGTTAATGCTATTTTCTTAACAACACATCTTGTCAGAATGCCTTCTCTAGAAAATGTTTGAATTGGGAAATCTGTATTGAATAAAAAAATGTAAAACAATTCTTGAGATAGAGATATACGTATCTCTGAAATCAGTATTCTGGTTACAGAATTCAGTCATGAGAGATAATCTGTTGTCTCCAATCAAATCTAGAGTTAACACTATTACTAGATTCATTCCCTCCCATTAACCGACATAAATATGAATATTATTTTTACAGATACCTGCGAGACTAAAATGATAAGATTTATATTTTTATTTCTTCTCAGTGGATTCATTCAATTTCAGAATTACCGCAATACATTGTACGTAAATTGAGTAGCAGTGAAATATAATATTTTGAAGATATTTCATTTCATCATCTACCACAGATCTGATCCATTCTCCTTCTATAAAAGAAAATCTGAATTCTACCATTCAATTTCTCAGCTAAATAAATATTCTCATGCATACTTGTAAGATTAGTAACACGCCCCATGGATGAGAGTTGATTGTCTCAGCTTCTTGATCTGACTTACTCAATTTCAGTTGATACCGAGTATCTAAGTTTTTTTAGATTAAAAGAGTTCATTATATGAAGTTCCTTAGAAAGTATAATACTATATTATTATGTATTTAAAATTATGGTACATCGTCAAGGGTTACTAGGGAGATTAGCAGTTTAGTGCCATTTAAACAAACCTAGAGATACTAACCTTTATGATTTAAAATGCGTTGGAATTCTAATACCAATATGACCAATGCTGGGATGCAACCAGTAGAGATTGAGTTTCAAAAATGATATATGGCAGTGCTCCTTAACCGGTGGGGAATGGAGGCTCATTAGGTGGGAATGGTGCTTCTGGAGAAATATTATGTCAAGGTTATTAATTGGGACTAATTCACTAAGGTAACTTTAATGATTCGTGTGAAATTTGTTTATGATACTTCAGATCGCTCTCTACGATTTAAATATGATAGTCGACACAATATGCGATGTAAATATTTTCGTTGGTAGAGACAGCATCGTGTTTTGGCATGTGAAACTGTCAAACACCCGATCCTAACCATGCAATCTGACCATCGAGACCGTTGTCTACAGACACTTTAAAATGGAACAGACAGTGAGCATTCAAATCTGTCACATAGATATGTCTCAATGTATGGCGATACCATACGGACATTTCAAATATTTAGGTTTAAAAGATTTCACATTTTTTCCGTTCTCAGTGAACACGTAAATCCCTGGTTCGTTAGTTCTATACTCAATGTTGAGATCGTCTAAACTGCAGTGTTTCTCAACCTTTTTAGACTTCCGCACCCCTTTTTAATAAAGGTAGCGTCATTACGCCTATTCAATAAAATGCATTGATTTACACATCATATGATTTTGAAAAAGCACTTCCAAGAATACAATAAAATGTGTTAAAGCTAAATAATGCACTTCATTGAGGAGGCAAAATGGAACAAATTTGTTATTACTTAGTAAATATTAATCAAGTGGCTATACTTTCTCGCACCCCCCAGAATCGTCCCTCGCACCCCCGGTTGAGAACCACTGGTCTAAAGTGTCAGAGGCATGTGCCACATATACCTCGTTGTGCTCGAGTCATTGGCAATGCCATGCGTGCGGTTAGTACCACTGATGTTAATGCATTAAAATCCAGTGTTTGTAGGTTTTGATAGGTCTCAGGGAAGATATCAGATAGAGTTATGTCATTAATTGGATTCAGACATCTCTTCACTCCTCATATATCATGCACAGTTCATTCTACCACGTAGAAAGGATGAGAGTGTTGTTCCTAGTTTGGAGATTTATTTCGTCCTTCGTCCGTACGTACGTGTGCTCGTTCCTGGAAATCTATTGGACTAAACTCTTCCAGTTTATAATAATTATTTGGTGAAGCTCTATTCAAGGTTCGATATTCTAAATTCGCGATTAAAACGATGGGTTTCGAGTGGTGCTGCTAAGACAGACTGACTACTGGGAGCAACAGGAGTTAGCAAACACTTTTAAGTGTTAAGCTTTTAAGAAAATCTCAAACCATTTCAAAGACTTACAGGGTGGCTCATAAGTTCTGTGATAAGCTTCATTAAGTATAAAATTTCTTATACTCAAACAATCTTAGCTATTATGGTCTTTAGAGATTCTAAATCGAATATTCTCAATGATTTTAGAAGACTTTTCCAGTCTAAGACCTGAACTGTGTTTTGTATGGTGATTTTTATGGGGGAAAAATGTGTCCTGGCACGCAGCGAAAATCCAGTATCAGGTCCCACTGCTTTTCAAATTATCTTTCTAGAGTCTTCAAATTCTACGAAAAATTGGCTCTCACATTTCCCTCAAACACTCTAAATTTGTAGAAATATAGGATGTTTATATCAGCACATATTGAGAACTATTTGGATCAGATATTTGGTGATGTGTGCAATTTTGGGTGATTTTGCAAAATGTACCTAATTTGATCTCGTCAAATAATAACTTTCTCTCGTTTCTGATAATGAATTCAATGGGTTTATGAAATATTTCCATGATGAATGAAAGGTATCTGGTACTAAATCGCCATAGGACATCGATTATAAAGACATTTTTTACAGAAGTTGAGACCTTGATTCTCGATTTTCGCTGCGTGCCAGGACACATTTTTTCTCCATAAAACTCACCATACAAAACACAGTTACAGGTCCTAGACTTGATAAATCTATTAAAATCATTGAGAATATTCGAATAACATTCTCTAAAGATCATAATAACCAAGATAGTTTGAATATAAATCATTTTACACATAATGAAGCTTGTATCAGAACTTATAAGCCACCCTGTACTTAATTAATGAACATTCCTAGCAACCACGATTTGAACTTTAATGGATAATAATGAAAGTGGTCTGTGTCGTGTGACCACTTCCATTAACCAATCTTGCATGGTTAGTATGAACTCTGCTACTGATTAGTTGCTGACGCGACAACTAATGTAGGTTACGAACTGTAGACGAAATTGTGCACAAAACGACAAACATTGGTTCAATTTTCATAGAAAGTGCTTTCTAAATTTAGAATTATTCTTAACATGCCACATAATTATTCAAATAATGATTTGCCGCTCAGTATAGTTCCAATTGGTACTAACACTGATAGAACATGTTTCAGTGTAGAATAGATATAGATATAAAGCTATATCGATGGATTATTGAATATATACGAATTGATATTTGGAAGAACTGAGTGAGTTTGACTGGAAGAAATGGCTAGTGCTAGTGTGTTAAGTGAGGATAGGTTTCGGTCGAAGGTAGATAGAGTGAGAGAGGAAATTAGAAGGAAGTTCTTTAGAGCTCATCAGGTGCTAGGAGAGAGAGAGACTGAACTGCTATCAGAGTTGGATCAGCTAGAGGAGCGATACAGGGGGACTGGTATTACTGAACAGATTGAGGACTTAGAAAAATTGAAAGAGGTTGAGTTAACTACTTCAAAGGTAAACAAAAACAAAGATCTAGTGATGCAACACGTTTCAGAGTTGGATGACCGTGTGAGGAAGCTAAGGGAAGATTGGGAGAAGGAGAGAGCTAGCATGAGGAAAGTAGAGTTGGAGTGGGATGCAGAGTTGGAAACTAGATTGAGTGAGTTAGGAGCGATTAGGGTAAGTTCTTTTCGGGACTATAAGGAAATAGAAAACCCAGTAATCGTAGCTGGTAAACACAGCAACGAGAAACTTGAGTCAGCTAGAATGTTCTGTTATCCTAATTCAATCACTATTCACCCTGAAACAAACAATGTTTATGTATGCGATTGGGGGAATGATCGTGTCCAAGTATTTACCAAATCTTTGCAGTTCTTATTCAATTTCAGTGAAAAGATGAACTCTCCAGATGGTATGTGTATCAGTAACAATTCAGTGTATATTACACAGTTTTATGGTCAATGTCTGAATAAGTACACTGCTGAAGGGAAATTCATGAAGTCAGTCGGGAAAAAAGGAGACAAGAAACTCGAATTTGTCCATCCTCGTGGTGTTGCCGCTTCCAATGATAAAAATAGAATTTATATATGTGACCGTAGCAATAAGAGAATTCAATGTTTAAACTTGAATCTTACATTCAATTCAGTTATTCCAGATATTCCTTATCCTCGCGACATCAAGATAACAGCTGAGGAGATATTAGTGCTGACAGAAGGAAAACATTGCATCCATTACTATAATAACGCTCATCAGCTGGTAAGGGAGATAATTCCACGTGGAGAAGGTGGGCATGTGACTAATCCAAGCAATTTCTGTCTGGATGCTGAACATAATATTCTAATAACTGATTGGTTAGCTCATTGCGTCCTAATATTCACAAGCAAAGGGGAGCTGATCCACAAGTTCGGTAGAGAAGGAACAGAAAGAGGAGAATTCTCTTTCCCTAGAGGAATAGCTGCCGATTCTGAACATAGAATCATAATAATTTCTGAAAATCCTAACTTTTGTCTTCAGTTATTCTAACTCTCCTACTGCTCCTACTTTAGTTATTAGTTAATGACCATATTAGCTGTATTGTTCTTAATGACCTGTATTTTACAATATGCTCTGTTGTTGAATTCTATTATTAATGAAATTAGTTGTGGAAATATTTATCGACTTTGTCAATACGACAAGAAAATATTAAGAGGAATTCACATTTTGATACGAGCGGAAGAGCTGAAAATGTTCCCATTTAAATGTTTCTCAATTAATACAAAACACAATACTTCGGTCACAAAATAAGAAAATTCATAATTCAGAGTGCAATCACAAACGAGATCCACTCAATAAGTGGAAATCACTTGTCTGAACAGTATAAATATCTCCTAATTCACTCAAAGATATTCCATAGAGTGCCGAGAACTGTCCTTTCTCACCGAACTGAGTAGCTCCCCTTCATTGAAAATATCTTTACTTTAGTGTCTCCACCGTCTGCTACTAAGATGTTGTGTCGATAATCTAGACAGAAACAAAAAGCACGGTTAATGAAATCTTTCGAAACAACGCATCTTATCAGAATGCCTTCTCCAGAAAATGCTTGAATTGGAAATTCGGTATTGAATAGTAAAATGTAAAACAATTCTTGAGATAGAGATATATCGAAGATTTTAGTATCTTGTTCACAGAATTCAGTCTTGAGAGATATTCTGTTTTCTTCAATTAAATCTAGAGTTAACACTATTAGATTCATTCCGTCCAATTGATTGACATAAATATGAATAGAATCCGCACAGATACAGCTGAGATAAAAATCATAAGATTTAGACTTTTCTTTCGTCTCAGTGGATTTATTTAATTTCAGAATTGCTCTACTACATTGCACGTAAATTGATTGGTTGTGAAATAGAATATTGTGGCTTTTTTATTTCGTCATCCTTTACATATCTGATCCAATATCCTTCACTAGAGAAAATCTGAACTCTGTGATTCAATTCGTCAGCTACATAAATATTCTTATTCATAGTCGCAATACCATGTGGATAACAGAGTTGGTTGTCTCCTCTTCCTCTGTCGCACTTACTCTATTTTAGTTGATACGGAGAATTTTCATTATAAACTAGAATCTGTTGCTCAAAACGACACATTCTAATTATGCAATTTTTCAATTCTTCCACTCTCCACTTCAACCTCACTTTAGGAATATCAATATCCATTTCTGTTTTCAATGAATCGATCGAATCTGATATTTCGATTTTAGGCTTCTTGGGTGTTGGATTCAATATTTTGGATTTTCTTAACATTTCGGTCTTGTGAGCCCTGATCTTCTCATTTTCTTTCTGAGCTTCAGTTTTCTTCTTCTCCATTTCAGCAATCACTTCTTCCCAAATAGCATCCAATGCTCGTACAATAGCTTCTTCTTTATTTTTGATTAGACTTCTCATTTCTTTGCAGACTCTTCTTACTTCCAACTTCTTCCTTTCGATCACTTCTCTAAACGAGTTCACTTTACTCTGGAGTTTGTCACTCACTCCGAATAAACTAACAGGACCAGATCCTGAATCTGCTGTTGCCATTATAGATTTGCTATTATTTCAATTAATAACAATTCAGTTATATAAAAGTATATCTTATTCAGAATTTATAATTTTACTCAGTTAAATCCTTAGTAATAACATCGCATTGAAATACTATACTCTTATATAGGACTACAATTTCTGATATATTTCTTGTCATACATCTACAAAGGTTTCAATTAATTAACTCAGAGATACTTATTATTTTTCAGAGTCAATAAGAGTGTAGAACTAGGCTTTCTCATAAATCATTGTGAATAGATTGGAACCCCGCATAACGGTCACCCCAGAATAGCGGCCACCCCGCTATCCCGAATTCCGATCATTTGCTTTAGAACAAATCCAGATTTTTAATCTTGGAATAATGGTCAATTACTTTTAACAATAGAGAATCATTATTACATGTTTGACAACGAAAACAATTTCTTGACAATAAAATAGCATCACATTGTACAAGTACCCTATACATGTAATTTCTACACATTTTTTAGGTCACCGGAAGCGAAAAATTACATGCGTATTCTAGTTAGAATTATGTAATAGTTTTACATTATAATTACGGACACTTTTCTCGGTCCCAAGGATGACCGTAGTTCCACTGTACCTTAATCATAAAAGCGAATTTCCAGGAAACCACTGCAGTCGCATTATATTTTAAAACTAAAGTAGTTTAAATCCTGTCTCTACCTAGTTTATGAATTTTCATTAGAATAAGTTTGTTACCAAGGTTCCCTTCAGGATTTTGAAACCGTATTGCCAGTGGCATAGCCAGAATATTCTGACGAGGGGGAGCAGCATCCAGCTGGGGGGTCTAGGGATGCTGTAAGCCTCCAGTGGGGTTCAGACGCTTTGCTCCTGGAAGCTGACAATAAATAATTTATAATATATGCCTAGCCTACCGCAACAGGTCAACTGGTGCCATTGCTTCTTACAAGGATTAGCATAGTACAGTCGACTCTCGTTAACACGTACACCAAGGGACCGTGGAGATTTGTACTCCTTATCCGGAGTACGTATTAACCGAAGTACGTACATAGCCACATTTGTCAAAAATACTTAATATACATAGTGATAACTACGTGAGAGTATGAAATTGTACTTGTCAAATAGAGAACTCATTATCCATGTTGTATTAACGAGATTCGACTGTATTTTCATTGAGAAATATCTGTCTAGTATCTATCTACGTACATACTACGTACCATATTCAAAGTGCTCGTAGGCACACACTTGTTCGTATTATCCGTGTTCGTATTAACCGATGTATTTAGTATTGAAAACGCACTGAAGGGGACCCACAAATCGTACTTATTATCCGATATTTCGTCTTATCCGAGTTCGTGTTAACCGGAGTTCGTTTGTATATATTTTGCCATAGATTAGGTTGGGGAATCAAAACTTGTACTTCTTATCCGATTGTACTCCTTATCCGTGTTCGTATTAACGAGAGTCGACTGTAGTAAGTGTATGTACTAAATATAGAACAATAGAGGGTTGATCACTCTTTTGGATTATAAAGATAATAAGGCAACATAGACTTAGCAGCCAGTAACCTTTTGAGAGTATTATTTTTTACGTGAATGGCCAGACCACTTTTGCGCGGAATACTAACGTCGACAAAATGAAGCTAATATATCTATACACACAACAGTAAATATGAAAAGTAAATAAAGTAAACACAATACTATGAACATAAGGTAAAGTAAAGGTTCTAATTCCGAGAACAATCAAAGAAGAGAGAATGCTTCTAGTGAGTGGTGATAGTCCGACTGACCAGTAACAATATCTCCTAATTCAGTGAAAGATATTCCAACTAGTGCGGAAAACTGTCCCTTCTCAGATCCTTTCTCACCGAACTGAGTGAGCAGCTTTCCATCATTGGAGAATATCTTCACTTTAGAGTCTCCACAGTCTGCTACTAAGATGTTGCGTTGCTGATCTAGACAGAAACGAAAAGCACGGTTAATGCTATCTTTCTTAACAACACATCTTGTCAGAATCCCTTCTCTAGAAAATGCTTGAATTGGAAATTCAGTATTGAATAGCAAAATATAAAACAATTCTTGAGATAGAGATATATCTCTGATTTCAGTATCTTGTTGACAGAATTCAATCTTGAGAGATATTCTACTTTCTTCAATCAAATCTAGAGTTAACGCTATTAGATTCATTCCATTCCTTTGACCGACATAAATATGAATATTATCTGTACAGATACCGCTGAGAGGAAAATCATAAGATTTAGAATTTTCTTTCTTCCCAGTCGATCCATTCATTTTCAGAATTCGTTCATTGCATTGTACGTAAATTGATTGGTTGTGAAATAGAATATTTAGTGGGTGTTGCATTTCTTCATCTTTCACAGATCTGATCCATTCTCCATCTCTTGAGAAAATCTGAACTCTGTGATTCAATCGGTCAGCTACAGAAATATTCTCATTCATAGGATTAGTCGCTATACCACATGGAAAATAGAGTTCATTGTCTCCGTTCCCTCCTTTGCATTTACTCCATTTCAGTTGGTACCGAGTATCTTCATTATAAACTAGAATCTTTTGATCGCAACGACACATTCTATTTATGCAATCTTTCAATTCATCCACTCTCCACGTTAACTTCACATTAGGAATATCAATATCCATTTCTCTCCTAGCTGCTTCGATTGATTGAAATATCTCAATTTTTGGCTCTGACTTTTGATTTAATTTTTTCAGTAATGTTTCAAGTTCTTTAACTTTAGTTTCTATCACTTCAATTTCTTTCTGAGTTTCAGTTGTAGTGTTCTCCATTTTCTTATTCACTTCTTTCCAAATAGCATCCAATTTTCGGATTATTGCTTCTTCTTTCTTTTCGATAAGACTTCTCATTTCTTTGCTGACTCTTCTTACTTCCAACTTCTTCCTTTCAATCATTTCTCTAAACGAGTTCACTTTACTCTGGAGTTTGTTATTCACTCCGAATAAACTAACAGGACCAGATCCTGGATCTGCTGTTGCCATTATTCGTTAATATTCAATTATGAATCAGAGTAAATTTGTTCTACAGATAACTAAGCAATTAAATTCAAATCAATGCACTTGTACCAACATCTCAGTGAAACACTATACTCCCATTCATATAGGACTATAGTCCCTGAGATATTTCTTACATTACACTTCATACTTTATTTGATTTAATTTTAGATAGGACGTAATATATTTCAGTATTGTTCAGTTCAGTTAGATAAGATAGGGATATTGAAACACTATATTGCTTTGCATCATAAGTAATAATAAAATGGGTCTATGGTCGCCGATCAATTATCGCCACCAGGTTTAATGAAATCTAACATCAATTTCGAAATACAAGTACATACTCGAATAAATCAATCTAGAAGCTTGCTATAGATAATCCTTTCTAAAACGTAATTACTAGCACCTGTATCACCTTGTGTCACTTGCCACTTGTTAAGACCATAGACGAAATACAAAATTTAAGGCTGAGCCCCCACTGGAACCTCGAAATTGTCCTTAGATTTCGAAAAGTTCGGTGCCCCTGGTTATGACCATTATATTATGGGAACGAGTGGATCAAGGTGGCACAAGCGATATTAATTACCCTTTAGGCATAAAGATGAATAAAAATCTTCTAAACTGAGTTACTCGAGTGTGCAGATTTCGAATTTGATGTTAGATCATAGCCTACTGTAATAATGCCTCACAGTAAAAGTACCAGGGATGCAGTAATAGCCGATATTGTGATGTAAAGCATAATATTCTACACTAACAAAATTTGTTCTAGTACACACAAATTCGACTAATTCTGCGATCCCTTTTTAAATTTGTGAATTTGAATAACAAATTTGGAATATGATAGTTAAATTTAATATAATCACATACAATCTTCTACGTACAAACAACAAAGAAATACTGAATAACTAATACAAATATCTGTTCTCTCATTCACACAGTCTAGATCTTGGTTGCTCTGACAAACTTATACGTATTGGCGTGTCTATTAGTCTACTCTTCTACTCGCTTGCTGACTCACTTCCTGACGGGTAATGAAACAAAACCTACATAAGTAAATGAAATATAAGTATTGGTACGTAAATAAAATATTTAACAAAATAACAATAAGAATTCAGTTCAATTTACGCTTCTCAAATCCCTTCGATATTACTAGTGAATTATAATTCTTAATCTTATTGGCAAGAAAGCAGTTGGCAGCAGTAAAGATAATCTTCTCCAAAATATTCCACTTTGATACTTCGCAACTAGGACAATTCAACCTCCAACTGTCAGCATCAGTCTCTTCCACAAAAATTAAAGCCAATTCAACTAGAATTTTCCTAGATGGACATTCTACAAGCACAGCTAATAATTCATCATTCTTTTCAATACTAACAAAAATCTTCCATAATGTTGCTACAGCAAGAAGAACTGGTTCTGATGAATATTTAAGTCCACCACGATCTACTAACTGGATAAGCTTAAACTCATCAGGTGAATCAAAATCAAACATAACTTCTTTATCAATTGTCAAAGAGCTGATACAAATACGACATGATTGAGAATGTTTCAAGTATTTAAAAACAGAATATCCTGCAATGAAAGCAAGGGATTGAACTATTTGGGGAGTACATTCTATATATGAAAGATCACCGATTCCTTCAAGAAAAGGATCTAATATAGTATTTCCATCTTCATCACTTGTGAGTGAAGGCGATGAAAATGATTTTATAAAGTTCTGCAACGATTCAAACGATGTGCTATTTTGATTAGGGAACATTTTCAAAATGCTAGAGAGTTTCAGACGTCGCTCGGTCTCAAGAACTTGGAGGTAGGATATGTGGTAATTAGAACCTGACATTAAACGATGCAGTCCAAAATGATGTTCTAATGGATCTGTCTGTAAAAAAGATGATAACAAGAAGGAAAAACCACAGTGTTGAATTAAATGATTAGTGATTTGTCGTAAAGCAATACAAGCGTGTCGAAAACTTCTGTAGGTTTGCTTACTCAATTTTCCTGGTTTACCTGGTAAAGAGTGCCAAGCATCCAACCAAAATACGATACGAGTGAGAAATGAAAATCGTTCATCATTCAAAGTTAAAGGGCTCGAGAAGCTATCGTTTAGACGAATGCCTTTAAAAGGAGTGTTGATGTTAAATAATTTCCAAAGAGAAATTAGAACCCTGACTAGATCAGATGTACTATTACGAAACTCAGGGCAACGTAACTCATTTTGAATCTCAAGTGCAGCTTGCGTTAGTTCGTTGACTACCTTCAGAACCAATTTTACATTTTGCCGCTCAATACTCGAAGGGTAACAGGATTTCACAGTCAAGTGAGGGGCGAGTTTGGCTAAACTATTTCGTTCTGATTTATAAAGAAGATGTATATCTTGAAAGCACGCTGAATGGTTCTGAAGAGGATATTTAGTAAAATCAACCTGAAAATGATCAAAATTGGGAAAAAGAAATGTTTTGTCAAAATCTTTTTGATTCAACCAATTATTACGAATACACTTCAAAATGTGAACAAAATCGAAAGTAAGGAATAAAACTCTATTGACATCGGAAGGATGGGGTACTTGAATATCTAAATCTTTTCAGCTGAGATAGATGGGCATGGAATTAGGCGAGAAATACAGGACCATTTCTTATGCAAACTAGATACCATAATGGAAAAGACAGTTTTGGTGGGATCTTCAGGATTTAAATTTGGCGCAATAATCTTTCCACCTTTATATGAAATATCAGATTTCACATGAATCTCGTCCATTTGGAGGATGACATTTTTTTCTTGTGGACTGAAGCATGAAGTAGCTTTGGAAAGATAGGCACAGGAATCATTTTCAAGACCAAAAGAAGAATATAAATTATCTAACGTATGAACGTGTGGTAAAGTGAGACAGTCTAGATTTTGGAGATAAGAATAACAAGATGGTGAAATGAGATGAGTTTTAATGGCTAAAATTTGTGTGATTAAATTATACCGTCGCCTGTTTTTGGGAATGAACAAATTATCCAATTGACATAGGATAAATTGGAGCTTGGCTAAATCAGGACAATTATCTACTGATCCTTCCTGATTTGCAAAATCATTAACAACCTCCTTAATGTGATTTTTAGCTCGTGGAATGTGTGTTTACTTTTAGCTTGAATTGATGCAGCATACTTCAAATAAATTTTATTCAAAAGATACTCAATTTGTCTTACATCATTAATTGTATACATTGATAGGGAGAATGACTGTCCTTGCAGCCAGGCGGATGCAACTAAAGATGAATTTATTTCTAAATACAGATTCACGGAAATGCTTCGTTCGACCATATTGGGATGAATAAATGTAATAGTAGTATCGTCACGGTACCATACTAGCCAATTATTTTGTAAATTAATAAGAAATAACTTATCTTTCAGATCTCGCAGGTTGGTAATCATATACTTCTTTTTCTCCTCACTGTCAGATAGCAAGCTCAGCTGAATGGTTTGATTAATAAATTCTTCTTCCTTCGATTCGAACGAGAGGCGAGTCCGTTTGGTTGTAGAAGTTGATGAATAGTAAAAAGGACATCCAGGTAGAAAACAAGGGATAGCACCATCTCTCAACTTAGGTTTGGTTCGAGGTACATCAGTGAAGGTCCCGTCTCCATTGGGAACCTTGTGTGTCTTGATTATATCGTCGTCTCGAAAATGCTTGGCGCATACGTTAACAACTTTGAGGGTGTCTATATCATCACGATGTAGAGCACTGATCCACGCCTGTCTGAGTTCCGGCGGCTTGTCTGGCATTCTGAATATTGGAACTCGATCATCCTGATCATAGTTACTCGTACATCCAGGAGCCGAGCAGCTACTAGGCATGATTAGCTGATAGACTGATACTAATTATTAAATTGATATAAAATGAATGAAAATGTATGTTGGCACAATGGTTATTTAAAGAACTGATTAAATGACAACAAATAAATTTCAATTATTCTTATTTACCTTCCTACTCAAATGTAAACAATGAGGTTATTTAATAACTAATATTTATTTATAAATATTGTGGTTACCTAAATATTACCGGCTATTAACGCATCCCTAGTCTCAAAATCCTAGCTTATTGTTAGGCATTATTACAGTAGGCTATGGTTAGATTTTCAATGACAATCGTAATTTTAATGAATCTGCGAACAGGTCAACTAGAATTCTTAAAACTATTCTTCACTCAATTCTGAGCAGATTTCCAAATTAATTTTTGAATTAATAAGAAATTTCAACTTTTAAATATCTCAGAATACTTCCGCTCAATTAAATCGCTATTGGATGTTTATTAGTCTCTGTCCGTAGAAATTCAGGAATCAAGAAATAATGGATTGTAGAAGTACTAAGCACAGAATATAAACATACATATAGCATAGTCATTCCATAAGTAAATCTCATAATTTAGTCATTGATAACATTAGGAGGTTTCTGTACAATGTTCCCTCAAGAATATACTCATTAGAATTCGAGTTAGGGATATACAGGGTGGCTCATTAAGTTCTGCAACAAGCTTCAGTAGGTATAAACTTTCTTATACTCAGACCATCTTAGTTATTATTGTCTTTATATATTGTAATTCGAATATTCTCAATGGTTTTAAAATATTTTCCGAGTCTAAGACCTGGAAATGTGTTTTGTATGGTCAGTTTTATGGCGGAAAAATGTGTCCTGGCACGCAGTAAAAATCGAGAATCAGGGCTCACTGCTTTTCGAATGATCTTTCTAGAGTCTTCAAATTCTAGGAAAAATTGGCTCTCACATTTTCATCGAACACTCAATTTGTAGAATATTAAGATGTTTACATCAGTACATATTGAGAGCAATTTGGAGATTTTTGGAGATGTGAAAAAAAGTGCCATTTTGGGTGATTTTGCAAAATAGACCTAATTTGAACACGTGAAATAATAACTTTCTCTCGTTTCTGATAATGAATTCAGTGAATTTATGAAATAATTCCATAGTGAATGAAAGGTATCTGGTGTCAAATCGTCATAGAACAGCGATTATGAAGACATTTTTTACAGAAGCTGTGACCTTGATTCTCGATTTTTACTGCGTGCCAGGACACATTTTTCCGCCATAAAACTGACCATACAAAACACATTTCCAGGTCTTAGACTCGGAAAATATTTTAAAACCATTGAGAATATTCGAATTACAATATATAAAGACAATAATAACTAAGATGGTCTGAGTATAAGAAAGTTTATACCTACTGAAGCTTGTTGCAGAACTTATGAGCCACCCTGTATATCCAGTTCAAACAGTCTTTTCTTTGCAAGTACTTTGTGGTGATAGTGTGCTCTTATGTATTTTATCGTTTTTGTTCAAGAAAGATCAGAAGAGGAAGTACAGCACAGAGTTAGAGCGAAAGGCAGCAGCTAAGGAGGAGGCGGGTTCGATTCCTCTGGGCTCCGAGGAGAAAAGATCTGAAGCTACCTGAATAGTTCTGGGACAAAATATCACTTTAGCGGAACAGCGGCGCAGTAAGTGTTCCCTAGAATATCTATGGCGCAGTGGGTAGTCCCTTAGGACTTCTACGGTCCCGCAGAAGGCCAGGGTAGAACATCAATGGCGCTACAAATGGTCTCCACAGAGCATCTATGGAAAATAGTGAACACTTATTGTGCAGTGGATATTTCGGGGGTTCCATCTACGGCGTGACAGACACCCTTAATACTGCTCTGCTGCATATGTGGGTAGGGGAAGACTTGAACTACTTGTTCTGGGATAGGATTAGATTCGCCACTCTAAAGTAGGGTTGATATAGAAAAGAACTTCTATTCAACATGGAAGAAACTCACTCTTCAAACTGGAGAGGGACGCATTATCGAAAAGGTTGAGTGGCGTTACTGAAGTAGCTCACCTGTTTCACCTGTTTCATGTGGTTATCTCTCCTAACTAGAAGGTAGAGATACAGTTTGTAGGATTGGCAGTAGAAGAGACTCTCAGGTTCAGAAAAATAATTATATTTTGTTCCCACTCTCAACTGATTAGCTGGAGTGGTGCTAGGATGAAGCTGAGGATTGGGTGAGACAGTCTTACCAGGAGCAAAGATCTTCCCAGCGAGAATAGGAAGAGTGAGAGGTTGTTCAACTCGACCTCGAAAGCCTACCCTCAATAGTCAATACCACAATGTCAATATGATTTAGTGTGATGTTTTTTAGGACCAAAAGTATGAAGAATGAAAGAGTTGAAATTGAGATTGTTGGCTTAATATAAAGTAAATCTATTTATAATGAACTTAATTTTTGCTACAGTTCTGATTATTGTAAAAACTGATAAATTCAATTAATAAAAAAGATCTTAAGCTATTTAACTTGACAATATTTAGCAATATTCTCTGGTCCCTTAGCTGTGAAAGGGGTTTATGGGATTTTCTCCTCGGAATTAGCACTCCAGAAATCACAAAGAAAATGGTAGCTGTTAGTACATCTAAACATGAGTAATTGCGTACGAAGAAAAAAGACCTTCATCGTATATTTCGAGGCGATCAATTTGCACCGCAACCTGTCCTTAGACATCCACCAAATTTTAAACATGGCATTTCTTTCACTGGATAAACTTGAGTGCCATCAAGTGCTTCATCGTAATCAGGATTTGGAGTTTTAGCGCAAATTTCTAATTATGTCAATAATTAACTGTACCCAACAGTAGCATTAAGACTTAACGATGCTGTACCTCCAATCGATCGTACTTTTTCTTAAATTATGAATTGTCAGAGGCTTCCTCTTGCGTGTGAATGAGAAAGTCTCGGGCATGCCTAATTTACGGGACGGAATGCCGTCCCGTCCAGTAAATTAGGCATGCCCAAAGTCTCAGGGAATGTGAGACATAGGGGAGAGAGGAGACATGGTTTCACTCGCAGAGAGCGCCATGCTGGCGATACACTTCTGGGAGTCAGAACGAACGCTAGTTTGTGAAGAAATGGCTGGGTGCCTAAAGTTGAGAAAAGCAACATCAAATATTTCTGCCAAACCGCTGGTGTCGGGCATTAAAGGAAAGGACGAGAACAGAACTGTCATTGTAATTGTATCTCGAACAATCGAGTCAATATAGTTGTGAAATAAATTATAAATTATCTCTAGGGCATTAGTCGATCCTCAAAAAAAGGATCTAGATCCAGATCCCGATCCTAACTTATAAAAGGATCTTCGATCCGATCACGATCCCCAAAAAGATCCTTTCAATAATAGTCGGAGGACTATAATTTTTAGTACAGCTCCTGGAAGGAGATGCCTTATGGCATGGACGTTGTGCAATGTCCGTCCGTCTGCGGCAGCCAGGGACGTACTTAGTGCTTAAGTTAGTATTCAAACCATAAAACACATAAAAAATATATTTAATCGGCATAAATTTCAACACTTTCACCTCCAACTTGGGGATTGAAAAGAAAAAGGATTGGATTAAATTCAGTAAAAATTTCGATCCGATCCCGATTCTACTTTTAAAAAGGATCGTGGATCCGATCTCGATCCTCAAAAAAGGATCGCGATCCGGATCTTTCGATCATGGATCGAAGGATCCTAATGCCCTAATTACCTCCTAAATCGTTATTCTAATCAGTAAGCAGGATTGTAAACTCGGGAAGGGATTGCTAGGGCCTTGTATAGGACTAACATTTGAAGACTCAATTCTGACAATTTACATTATGAATGATAATCTGAGATAATAATAGCTCTCTAAAAATTATCGGTAGGTCCATGGCCCATACCAACCCTTTCGGAGCCTACGCCTATCTACGCTAATACTGATCATATTCTAAACTGTACTTAATGATTTCAACAATACATAACTGAATACAGACAAAAACATAAATAATCAATTTTCAAGAATTGTTTGATCGAGTGATTCAAGCGAAATACTTTCGGCATAATACGTAGTTACGAAATAATCAAAGAAAAAGCAAAAAGGAAAATGAATAAGATTACAACATTATAAAAACCAAAATTATACACAGAAAACAGGGAAAATAGCAAAGACAATCCTCTGAAAACACAATACTACGATCATAAAATAGAGAAGATTACATAATTCAGGGAACAATCACAAATTAGAGAATGTTTTCAATAAGGGTGAATAGCCCTGCTGAATAGTGAAAATATCTCCTAATTCACTCAGAGATAATCCAACTAGTTCAGAGAACTGTCCTTTCTCAGATCCTCTCTCACCGAACTGAGTGAGTAGCTTCCCTTCATTGGAAAATATCTTCACTTTAGAGTCCCCATTGTCTGCTACAAAGATGTTATGTTGCTGATCTAGACAGAAACAAGCAGCATAGCTAATGCTATCTTTCTTGACAACACATCTCGTCAGAATGCCTCCTCTAGAAAATGCTTGAATTGGAAATTCAGTATTGAATAGCAAAATGTAGAACAATTCTTGAGATAGAGATATATCACTGATTTCAGTTTCTTGTTGACAGAATTCAGTCTTGAGAGAAATTCTGTTATATTCAAGCAAATCTAGAGTTAACACGATTAGATCCAATTTATTCGATCGACCGACATAAATGTCATTATCATCTGCACAGATACCTCTGAGACCAAAATGATAAAATTTAGACTTCTCTTTCTTCTCCATAGAATCATTGAATTTATAAATAGCTCTAATCCCGCATTGTACGTAAATTGATTGGTTGTGAAATATAATATTTTGTGGAGCATTCATTTCGTTATCTTTCACAGATCTGATCCATTCTCCTTCTCTAGAGAAAATCTGAACTCTGTGGTTCCATTGATCAGCTACATAAATATTCTCATTTATAGGATTAGTCGCTATACCCCATGGCTGATAGAGTTGATTATCCCTTTTTTCTTCCTCGCATTTACTCCATTTCAGTTGATACCGAGTATCTTCATTATAAACTAGAATCTGCTGCTCACAATAAAACATATCTATACAATCTTTCAATTCATCCACTCTCCACGTTAACTTCACATTAGGAATATCAATATCCATTTCTATTTTGGCGGTTACGGATGTTTGAAATACGTCAATGTTTTGTTCTGACTTTTGATTTAATTTTCCCAAAAAGGTTTCATGTTCTCTAGCTTTTGATTTGATTTCCTCAATTTCTTTCTGATTTTCCATTTTCTTCTTCTCCATTCTAGCACACACTCCTAACCAAATAGTGTCTAATTTTCGGATCATTTCTTCTTCTTTCTTTTCGATTAGACTTTTCATTTCTTTGCTGATTCTTCTCACTGCCGACTTCTTCCTTTCAATCACTTCTCTAAACGAGTTCAGTTTACTCTGGAGTTTGTCACTCACTCCGAATAAACTAACAGGACCAGATCCTGGATCTGCTGTTGCCATTAGGGATTTGTTATTATTTCAATTACGATCAAATGGATTAGGTTAGCTCTACAGAGAATTTAATAGTCCAATTCATTTCAATGCATTATAATAAAATCTCAGTGAAATACTATACTCTTACTAGGAAGGACTACAGTTTCTGAGATAATTCTTGCATTTACCCTCACTGTATAAGATTCTATTTTTAGACATTAGTTCAATACAGCTCAGTTCAGTGTAGTTAGATAATATATGTGCACAGTGAAGTCTGGGATTTTATTAATTAGTATTATGACTATTCTTAAATCAATTCAAAGTTCACTTCTAAGCGATTTTTTAGAATTGATAAGAAGTTCCTAAATTTTCAGAATTCTGAATATGACTGTAATTACTGGACTCTACTAAGTGAATATTTTCTTAAATTTACCATTATAGTCTAAATTCGTTGTACCGTTTTTTAATATTATTATTTCTTTCCTGCTGTTTAAGCTTCTAAAGAAATAGTACGAAAAAACAATTTATATACTTATACTAAGAATTAACTAAAATTTATATATATTTTAAAACAACATAGCAACATGAGAAATAAGCGTTGTAAATAAATTATACACAATACTCATATCTACAATCTTGACTTCTAATGGTATTACTCTAAATGTCATGCGATAGGGACATTTCCTTACACTGACATTCATTATGAATAGTTGTATTAATCTAGTAATTTCCAGAAATAGGTTGGTCAATAAATCTATTTAAATATTAGCGATTCACCTAGCAACTATTTGTACCATTACAATTACGTAATTGCTTTGAAAGATTATAAACTTTTTATATGGAATATTTTGCAAATTGATTGATGAAATGACCATTGGTGACCATTTGAACCTGTTTAAATCAAAATTGATTTCGACTTTGGGTTATATAAGTAGAAATCATTGGACTATGGAATATTATTGATATCCCAAGGATGAGAACGTTTCGCAATATAAGTGATTATTAATCGCGACAACCACCAAAGTTACTACATCTGAATTTAGTGATTTCGTACTTTAAGGTTATATGGGAGAGACATCCGAGATGTGAAAACCCCAAATTTGAAAATTTTCGAACGTGTAGATTTCTACGACTAGCTCATTGATTCCCCGAGGTCCGACAATGCAGTATCTCTAATTTTCCCATATTTATCCTTACCACTTCATATGAACTGTCCGTGAGGAGTTAAAATATTCATATGAATCTATCAAGAATAGAAAATCCATCACGTAGAAGCAATGGAAGAGTTTATTTCGGAAAAATGATTGCCAACAGCAAGCCTTGGAGGATAATTCTGGATTATTCATATTTGATATTCACCTTAATTAATAATGACATATTTTTGGAAACTATCAAATATATTCTGAATTCAAAATGGATATATGTGTGAAAAATGTTTAAATTCTAAATCTGATATAGATATCGGATCTAACTGACAAAATCGTTTCTAGGTGTTCCCATTGAGTATTTATTTTAAATCAAACATCTAATAATTCGAATTCATCCTTTTTTGTGTCGAAAAATACTTGAGTAGAATTCTAGGTTTCTGCTTTGTTGCCATTAAATATCAACAAGAATCCAAAATTTCGAAATTAAAGAGAATTGATTGGATAAAAATCATAGAAAAAACCGCGTGAAAAGAGGTTCTACTGCACAAGTACTATTTATTACCTAATTAGCTTGGGTATCTAACTATAAATCTTGCGTCTGTGGAGAAGGAGGCTCAGGCGGAGACGAAGTGTTCGCAAGCCGCGCAGCGATAGCAAGCGAAGCGAGCTAGTATTATTCAAATTTGAAGAAATAAAGACGTTAGATTTACATTATCAATATGAACTAAACAAGAGAACACTAATAGTACAATAGCAAGTCAGTAGGTTTAGAAATCTGACAGCTAAGACTATGGAAACAACTGCGAATCTTATGAAACTAATATTCTATTATATTTGAAGAGTATATTTCTATATCTTAGAAACATCTCTTGTCCACTTCATCTCTGTAGTAAATTACAATGTATTCAGGAACACATGCAGCATCGTTGTAGAGAGCTAGCTCATCATAGTTGAGTGAACCTCCAGCATGTCCATAAAGAGAATTGTAACCTTTGTCAAGAGCAGTTCTGTTTATATCATCTTGAAATCTTAGCTGCTTAAAGCCAGGAGCACACTTGACATAGAACATAGCTCGATAGCCATAATCCTTGATTCCCAGAGTGTAGTCATGGCATTTAGAAC